>CM038796.1:30454374-30821874 GCA_021764765.1 Vicia sativa | reverse complement strand
AAATGATTATGGGTCAACTATTTATATTAATTGTTGTGCTATGAATAGTTAACTTAATTTTCTCCTAATCATCAATAAATTGATGATTCCTATAACTTTGAAACTTTCTCTCCACTACATATAATTGACTTTACATAATAAATTAAATATGGCTTTATATGTAGTGGAGAGAAAGTTTCAAAGTTATAGGAATCATCAATTTATTATGGTTAGGAGAAAATTAAGTTAGCTATTCATAGCACAACAAATAATATAAAAATACATTGTAATGTTTTAATCATCTCATAATCATCTAAGAGTTTAATAGGCAATTGCTTCTCTTACTTTTATCTCTTATTTTAGTTGTCTTAATATTATTTTGTTACTTTGATACCCAACAAATCGAGCTATTGGTGTAGGTTCATATTCATCAAGTTCACTGCTATTATTCACACGTGATTGTATACTTTTACAGTGATTGTTAACGTATACCGAATTCATTCCAGTGTGCGGTAAAATTATACAATACTGTTCACGTATACTTTGCTATTCACGGTGAAATTGTGTTAGCCGATTCAGTTGCTAATTGTTTGGTGTAAAACCATGACAGCAAAATTTGAGATTGAGAAGTTCAATGGGAGTAATTTCTCCGTGTGGAAACTGAAGATAAAAGCAATCCTGAGGAAGGATAATTGTTTAGCAGCAATTGAAGATAGAGCTGAGGGAATATCCGACGAAAAGTGGAATGAGATGGATAGCAACGCTATTGCCAATTTGCACTTAGCATTGGCGGGTTCAGTTTTGTCTAGCGTTGCCGAAAAGAAAACTGCAAAGGTGATATGGGATGTCCTCATCAAATTATACGAGGTCAAGTCACTACACAACCGCACTTATTCGAATAAGTGAATCCACATTTGTGACAAATCACATCAACACTCTAAATACAATGTTTGCTCAACTTACATCGGTAAATTTTAGCATAGTAGAAAATGAACGTGCGGAACTTCTACTTCAGAGCATACCAGATTCATATGATCCACTTGTCGTTAACTTAACAAATAATAATGTTACCGACCGTCTATACTTTGATGATGTTGTCGGAGTTATTCTTGAGGAAGAGTCCAGGCGTATAAATAAGGAAGACTGTCAAGAAAACTCAAAACAAATAGAAGCTTTAACAATGACAAGAGGCAGATCAGTGGAACGTGGCCCTAGTGGGAGCCAAAATCATGGTAGATCAAAATCTCGAAGTAAGTTGAATGTGAGATGCTACAATTGTGGCAAGAAAGGGCACTTGAAAAAGGATTATTGGTTTAAGAAGAATGGTGAGAATTCTTCTGAGGCAAGTTCATCTCAGGGATGTATTGCCAATATCTCTAATGATGGAGAGATTCTATATAGTGGAGCAACAACTAGTTCCAAGGGTAGTAAACAGCTCACTGGCGTTTGGATAATTGATTCAAGAGCAACATGGCACATGGCTCCTCGACGAGATTGGTTTTACACTTATCAACCTATCTCAGAAGGATCAGTGTTCATGGGAAATGATTACACCTTAGAAATTACTGGTGTCGGTACTGTCAAAATAAAAATGTATGATGGTACAGTTCGCACAATTCAAGAGGTACGACATGTGAAAGGGTTAAAGAAGAATTTATTATCTATTGGACAATTAGATGACCTCGGGTGCAAGACCCGTATTGAAGGTGGGATCTTAAAGGTGGGATCTTAAAGGTGGTGAGAGGTGCTCTAGTAGCGATGAAGGCAGAAAAGCTATCTGCAAATTTATACATTCTTATGGGAGAGACGTTGCTAGAGGGTGATGTGTCAGTTGCATCAACTAGTCAAGAAAACTCAACGACAATGTGGCATCGCAGACTAGGCCATATGTCAGAACGAGGCTTGAAAGTTCTCGCAGAACGTAATCTCATACCTGAGCTCAAAACGGTAAATTTACCTTTTTGTGAGCACTGTGTGATAGCAAGCAACATAGATTAAAGTTTGCTAAGTCAAATTCTAGAAGCAATCACATACTGAACTTGATTCATTCTGATGTGTGGGAGTCACCGGAAATATCCTTAGGAGGAGAAAAATATTTTGTATCATTCATTGATGACTACTCCAGGAGATTGCGGGTGTACGTGATCAAAAAGAAGTCAGATGTGTATCCAATATTCAAGGAGTTCAAAGCACTAGTGGAACTTGAAACTGGTAAAAAGATAAAATGCTTGAGGACAGACAATGGAGGAGAATATATAGACGGTGATTTTTTGGCATTTTGCAAGCAAGGTGGTATTAAGAAACAATTTATTGTTGCTCATACACCTCAGCAGAATGGAGTAGCAGAGCGGATGAATAGAACTCTCCTAGAGAGGACTAGAGCTATGTTGCGAACTGCGGGACTAGCCAAGTCCTTCTGGGCAGAAGCAGTGAAAACGGCCTGTTACTTGATAAACCGATCACCATTAATTGCGATTGGTTTAAAGACACCGATGGAAATGTGGAATAAAAAGCCAGGAAATTATTCTTCTCTACATGTGTTTGGTTGTCCTGTGTATGTGATGTACAACTCTGATCGGTGGTTTTTACTCAGGTATTTAGCATTGAGTTTCGTTATCGTTTCTTTTATTTGTCTAGTGTTATATGTCTTTTTATCGAATTTTACGCTTTGGTTATGTGTTTAAGTGTTTTCAGGGATAGAAGAATGAAACAGAACAAATCGGGACAAAAGAAGTGCAAAAAATCAGAATTTTAGAGGCTACAGAAGAATCAACACGGCACTGGTGAATCAACACGCCGTGTTGAAAAGCCTGAAAGTGAAAATTAGCCCAAGTCGTTGGATTAACACGGTACTGTGTTCATCAACACGCCCGTGTTGATTGAAGCGCTCCTTGAATTTAGAAGACCAACACGGGCACCGTGTTAATCAACACGCCCGTGTTGATGGACGCGGAGGAAACTTTATTTTTGAGTTTTGGATCTCTTCTTTGGCATCAAGGGTATTTTGGACTTTGGCTAATATTGGGATGTTGAGACTATTAGAATTAGGTTTTGGGAAAAGAAAGGACTTTTGAAACCACGAAAAAATATCACGGAGAAGAGAGCGAAGGAGAATTCGGAGACGCGAGATTCAAGGGCGGCCACCATCAAGATCAAAGTCATCGTTATTCTTTGTAATGTTTAACTCTTATTTAATATTTTCTTCTAATACTATGAGAGGCTAAACCCCCTAATGCTAGGGGGTGGTCCTGGTTTGATGATTGTATGAATTCTGATTCTTGATTTCCTTAATGCATGTTTATCTATTTCAATTTAATTGTGTGGTGTTCTTATGATTATGTATCGGACAAATACATGTATACCTATGACTAACAATTGGCAGGACTGTGATTGTTAGGGTTTCTACGCAATTAGGTTATTAGGAGTCTCACCTAGGACTAGGAACTCTTTTAATCACCGGAATTCTTGATATTTTATGGTTAAAACTAAGAGTTGTTTGAATGGACATTTGAATAAGGATTAGGGTTTTAATAGTGTCTTCATTAATGACTTAAGGAAGAACAATCTAGAGATAGGTAATTGATAGTCTTCATATGCAATTAGGAAATCTGAATTCGGATCATAGTTTTGTTAAACCAACCACTCACCCTAGCATCATCATCATTATATTTCATCAGTCGTCACTTGTTACAAGCGTAATTGGAACTTTTAAAATCAACCCAACCATTGTTTTTGTTCAATTGAATTAAGAGCACGAATAAGTATTTACCACGCAGTCCTCGAGATCGATACTTGGGGAAACTCATTATAACTACATCGGGGAAAATAGTACACTTGCTATTTTTCCGATCAAGTTTTTGGCGCCGTTGCTGGGGACTGCCAAAATACTGATTTACTCTTAGTTTGACTGAAATTTTATTGCTCTGCAATTAAAGTTTTTTCTATTTATTTGTTTATTTATTACCTACTAAATTGTACTAGAACTAATATTGTGTCTAACATTTTATGCGAGGTCAGGCCTCAGCAGAATATCTTTTTGACGCAGAAATAGAGAGAACCCTCGCCGGAGAGAAGCAAAGCAAGCAAGACTGGCCGAGGAAGGAGATAGGAATTCAACACACTCCAGCTCAGAGTCAGAAGACGAACCAATGAATCCACCTCAAGAGAGATTGCTAGGGAATTATGGAGGGACGAATGCACCGGGAGGAAGACTAACCATTGTCAACCAACCGGTGAATGTTCCTAACTTTCACTCCACCCGAGCACCATCACCATTGGAGAAGAGATCCTTTTCTCGAAGGGTTAATGAAGATGCTAACAAGCATTTGCAACGATTTCTGACTATGAGCACCACTCTAAAGATTGATGGGCATACCAAGAATGTAAAAAGTTGAATGTTTCCGCTCACCTTGGCGGATGAAGCAGGAGTGGTTCTATTCTCTTCCATAGCATTACATCTTGGGAAGATACGAAACAAAGATTCCTCAACGAGTATTTTCCACGTTGTTCATGAGGAAAAGATATGAGATCCCGAATTTCAAGCGTAAGAGGGTGAATCATTAGGAGACTCTTTCAAGAGATTTAAGAGACTCGGTGGCATGCCCTACTCATAACCCGGATCGATCGAGATGCGATGTTTGTGAATGGTCCGAGAATCAAAACAAAGCAACTCATTGACACAAGTGGTGGCTCATCCAACTTCTCAACACCACCGGTATCAAGAAGATTATTGAAGCTATAGCGCAAATGAGCATCCGAATTATATGACAGGTGCAAGCAAACCAGAGGGTGATTGATTTGAAGTTGAAGTAAATAAACAACTAAAAATCAAGAGGCGATAGTATGGAGAAAAGCTTAAAGTTATGAACATGGGCACTCAGTAGCACAAGTTAAAAATATGGTGTGTGACATTTGTAGTGGACCGCACATGACTGCACAATGTCTTGCAACTCCAAAACAAATTGAGGAGATAAAATTCTTGAGGCGAATAATCCATATTCTAACACCTATAACCCGGTGGAAGAATCATCCAACTTTGCTTGGAAAGATCGCAGAACAAGCTCCTCGTAAGGCGAATGGGAAGTGGCATTTGAAAATATGGCTGCCCACTTCCCAATTCCAAGAAGAAACACCAAATGAGGCAAATTGTGCAACAAGTAGCAATGCAAGCACAAGGCAATTCGAAGAACCATGAGAATGTGAATGATGTCACAACGAGGGGTGCAAATGTTTCCAAAGAAAGAGAAGATGAGGTAAAAGTTGATGATGAACTTATAGAAGTGGATTTAGAAGTGAGAGAAAACAAGAGGAAAAAGGAAGAAGTGGCGCTACCGATGAAGCCATCTGAAGAAAAGAGTAAACTTGTGATTAGGCTTCCATATCCCTCGCGAGTGGCAAAGAAGGACGAAAAAAAGAAAGAGTTCGATAAATTTGTCAAATTGTTCAAGAAGCTAGAGATCAACATACCTTTGTTTGAAGCACTCGAGAAAATGCCTTTGTACACAAAATTCATGAAGGAGATCCTATCAAAAAAAAGGCCAACAGATGATGAACATGGACTCATTGATGAAAAGTTGTGTGCAATCGCACCCGAGAAAAATACCGCTGCGTATGATCCTGGATCGGTGGCAATACCATGCACCATAAAAGATAAAACTTTCAAAAGGATTCTAATTGATTCTCGCTAGTGTGAGTTTAATGCCATTATCAATTTTAAGAGGCTTGCATTGAAACGATAAGCGGAGTGGAACAAAATTAAAATTTGCTCACACCATCAAGAAGTCTTATGGGATAGTCAAGATGTGTTGGTCGAGATTTTCCGTGGATTTCATCATGGACATAGAAGATGAAGAGACCCCGATCATTCTTGGTCGACCTTTTTTATTGACTAGCAGGTGCAATTTTGATATTGATACAGGTCATCTAACGCTAAAGTATTTTGAAGTGGAGATAACCATGAAGGTGTTTGAGGTCCAGGAACAAGGTGTAGGTGAAAATAATAAATTTTCTGTTGGTCTGGTCAAAATTGAGGGAGAGAGCAAAATTTCAAATTCACTCCCTGAAAAAGTCTCAGGAAGAATCTCTCAAGTGGCATCAATTAAAGTTCCCAAGTTCAGTCACGAAGCCAAGCAGAGAAAGAAGAAGGTAGATAAAGGTGAGAAGATGAAAGTTGGAAGTAACGTGAATCACGCAGTGGTTCGGGCTCTTGAGGGGGTTGAATTTTGGGCTGCGGAAAGTACAAGCACCAAGGTGTGGAAGAGAAAGTACCCCGTAAGGGATGACCCGTCGAGCCATGCGACGTTAACGGCGCCACGTGGAGGCAACCCACGTTTTCATAACTTAGTTTTCCTTTGTGCTTTGTTTGCGTAATAAAGGGATCCTATCTCGAAAGCTAGAGGTAGCAACCGGTGTTGCATCACCCTTGTGAGTCACTTCTCGAAGTTTGATTTGAAACATTGAGGTCAATGTTTAGTTCAAGTTTGGGGGAGGTTTTATTGCTTTGTTTGATTTTATTGCTTTGTTTGATTTTTGTTAAGTTGATGATAAATGCTGTGTAATAACACTAGTAGAAATTCTCCCAAATCTTCAAGTTCTTGACCAAAATTTTGTTTTGTTTTACACAAGAGCTTGTATTTCAACAAAGGTCGGGGTTGATATTGTGTGAGATGCAGGGATGATTGTTTGAAGGTAGAAAAGTCGGAATAATGTGACATTGATACGAATCCAACGTGTCGATTCGTACTAAAGTGCTTAAGGTCTGCGAAGTACTCCTTGAATAGTTTATCTATACAGTCTGGCATAATTTTGATTCACATGCAGGTATGATTGGTTGAGAATCAAATAAAAATGGCAGTGGATGATGAAAAGACGGTAAAAGGCAACCAGCCCGCTAAGTTGGGTAGCCCTCATCAGGTTATTCAGCCCAAAGGGGGTTGATCCCCAAACGTCGTCCAGTAAAAGGACAATAAATAACCAAAAGGTTTGAAAATTTCATCGATATTAGAAAATGGCAAATGTTGTTCGTTTGGTGCCTAAATAAGTGAAGTTCTTGGCTAGTCATATGCATGTGATGATTATCATAATTTCCAGTGCCTTAATCCGATTGTGCGAATGAAAGAGGAGGAAAAGCGGAAAGAGAGTATTTAAGTGCGAAGCATAGTTGGAAGGTGTTTTAGTGTCATGTGAATGCTGAGCAGGGATGGCAACGGGGCGGGTTTAGCTAACCCCTCACCCGCACCCGCAACCCCAGTAGTAGACCCGCACCCGCCGGGGGGTGGAAATTTACCCCCAGACCCGCCCCCAATGGAGAACGGGTCACCCGCACCCGCACCCGCCCCCACCCGCGAAAACTGTATTTTTTAAATAAAAAAATATCTATTTTTTTCCACAAATTTCCTAGACAACATTAACAAATACATTAAAAATACAAAATTCACCATTGATTTGAGTAAATAATTGTAGGATTTAATATTCAAACACCATTCCAAATATTTTTCTATCATAACCCTTCAATCAACAACTATAATTGGTTGTGATTCATTAAAAAAGTGTAATCTTTCAATATATCAAAGTATAAATCACTCACAACAACCAACAATTTTTTGCAAAGTACAAATACAAAATTAAAACAATACAATCAACAAAAGAACCATTCCAACAACACGGAACAAAATATACTATATCATCATAACAAAAAAAGATCCAAATAAACAACAAATTTTCTAATAATCTTCATCTTCGAGGCGGAGTTGGAAAGTAGCACCATCAATCAACAACTCACCATATTAAAAATAAAAGTTAAAACATAAAAATTTAACTTGACAAATTTAATACAAATAGTATGAATAATACCTTCATCATCGACTCCATTTCGTTAGTAAAATAGCATTTTCATTTCCCACGTTAGATTTCAAATTACCTATCAATATAGTAAAATATAGTCAATGATAATCTTGGCAAGTAAAAATAAAAATATAAACAAGAAAGATCTTTACCGTTATTCTCAGACTCCATAACCAACTTCTTGCACACATCAAAGCTTCTAAAGTGGTCCAATGAAGTCGACTTGATGAGGGCTTACGATATGACCACTTGTACTAAATGCGGATTCGAAGCCACAGTAGAGAATTGCCAATACACCCTTGCAATTGCTTGAAGTGTTGGATACTTAATCTCATTCAACTTCCACCATAATAAAATATCAAAATCTGGACTTCTTGGTAAAACTTCCTCTTCCAAATAAACATCCAACTCTGTTTTAACAGATGAAGTTCTAGCTCTTTTTTTTCTTATGACATACAAATCATAGTCTTTCAAACCATCATTACTAACATTACCAACATTAGCATCCAACATTTCAGATTCTCTTCTAGAATCGTTGTTCATTTTTAATTGATAATCATAAAGCAACTCATAACACAACTTTCTGATTAACTTAACTTGGGAATCAACATCATTCCCATAGAAGACTCCATAATAATATTCAAGCAAATCAGTTTTATACCTAGGATCCAAAACAGCAGCAACCCCCATTATTTCATGAATCACACTCCAATATTTTTCAAACTTTACCAACATATTTTCTGCCATTCTTTTTACCAATTCGTCAGAGGATTCAATCCACTCAAGTAATGAAACTTTAATCTGACAAATCTTAGGGAAGTATTCATTGGCAGTTGGATACTTAGTTCCAGAAAACACTTCAGTGATAGAATTGAACAATTTCAATTTTACACAAATCTCTTTTGCAAATTTCCAATGTAAAGGTGTTGGTAAGCAAGTGTACTGAGTTACACGGATTGCTAATCTATTAAAGACCTCTTCATACAAAATAGCAACATCAAGCATTTTGTAGGTAGAATTCCATCTAGTTGGACAATCTAAAACTAAATTCTTGGTGCAAGATATTTTTAATTGTTTACATGTCTCCTCAAACCGTTCCTTCCTTTTAGGAGTTGCTGTCCAAAATGCAACGCTATCTCGAATCATCTCTATTCCATCTTTCACAACTTCTAACCCTTCTTTTACTATCAAATTTAGTGTATGTGCACAACAACGCATATGAAGTAAGGCCCCGTCCCTTAATAATGTCTCTGGTTTCAACTTAGCCTTAATTTTATTAATCATTGCATCATTTGTGCTACAATTGTCCAAAGTGATAGTAGACAATTTTGAATCAATGTTCCAATCCATCAAACATTCAACCAATGCACCACAAAGATTTTCACTAGTATGAGGTGCGGGAACATAAATGAACCTAACATAATAAGATTCACAAAACTAGTATAAATGTGATTTACCTCAAAATGTGATTCACAAAACTATATATAATATGCAATTAATCTATTATTAGAAGAAATTATATTTACCTCAAAATGTGATTCACAAAACTATATATAATATGCAATTAATCTATTATTAGAAGAAATTATATTTACCTCAAAATGACTCAGAATTCCGTTTCCATCAATGTAATGAGCAGTGACAGCCATATATCTCTTTTTTTGATTGCTCGAGGTCCAAAGGTCAGAAGTAATAGCCACTCTTCCTTCAAGATTTTCTAACAACTTCAAAGTTGATGATCTTTCCATATTGTATACTTTGAGTATCTCCTTCTTTATAGTATTTCTACAAGGAACTTGAAATATTGGTTGGAGAGAAGTTGAGTATCTTCTAAAACCAATATGATCCACTATTGAAAGCGGATATTCATGCAAAATAATTGCATGTGCAAGCTCTTTCTTAGAATTTTCTGCATCATAAATTCCAGTACTCAACTCTTGTTTACCTTGCATGGATCTAGGCGTAAGAATTATTTGTCCTTTATCAGATGAGTTCAAAATCTTCTTTTTAGGACAACATCCCAAATGTCCTTTTAAATGTGACGTCCCATCATTTGATGATCCATTAAGCTTCTTTGAGCAATAATTACATTGAGCCTTATCTTTTCCGTCAACTTTGACCTTCGTAAAATGATTCCATACAAAACTTTTTTGTCTAGATCGATGACTTGTGGTTGTTTGGCTATCAACCTCCATAATATCATTTGGCGTGGGAGGAGGAACATCAACTGATTGGTTACCACTTTCATTGAGAATTGGTTGATGTGTACTTTCTTGTGAGATAGGTGGACATCGTGTTTGAGAGGTATCTTCATTTTCCATAACTAATTATTCTGTAAAGTAATTAAGTTGTACATAAGAATAAGAATAAACTAAAATTTATCACAATAGGATAAGGATAATGTTTGGAATAAGATAAAGACAAGAATAATTAGAACCATTAGAATAACAAGTATTCAAAATTATAAACTAAAATAAAATAGTTTATAAACAAGATGTCTTTTATCGAGATAACAAAATGGATGTGTGCAGGTTGTCAGCAAATATGAATGAACAAAGTGGCTTCAAACTAAAGAGCCAAAGTTCAAGTGGCAGGGAAACAGCAATGAGCATGTACAACTGCTGAAATGTTGTTTCTGACTTAAGAATTAGAAATAGTTTGTGCAGCCTATGGTGGCAAGAAGCTTTCACTGTACCTGGTAACTTCAGAATATGGTCGGTTGGTGTCTTGCCACACTCACAAAACACACTTATATCACCATAAAAAAGCTTCTAAAATTTGATCCACATTGTACGGAGTACACTAAAACTGATTAAATCAGGAGGCTGTCATTAAAATTTATAAATCTAAAATATGTCCTGGTCAATTCATCTACCATTGTTGAGTTACTCCAAAGATTTAAAATTATTAATTAAAAATTGTATTCATAAATAATTAAACATATTGAAAATAATTGCCAAATTGTGTAACTAGAGATGCATTGTTCCAAAGAAGTAGAAATACAGTTAAAGGAAAAATTAGATTAGCCCATAAAAACAATTGCTAGTTCAATGAACAAGAGATGCATTGGTCCAATGAAATGAAAATTAAGTGAAGAGGTATAACAAAGTTGTATATATTTATTCTATTGATGCTATCGTGTACTTAGTGATCACTGGGTGCGTGTCTTTGGAACAATTGAAATGAATCAATCAATGAGTTAAACATATAAGGCTAGATTTTCTGAACTAGCAATTGTTTTTATGGACCAATGCATCTCTTGTTCATTGAACTAGCAATTGTTTTTATGGGATAATCTAATTTTTCCTTTAACTGTATTTCTACTTGAACATATAAAGCTAGATTTTCTGCACTAGTTTTCTTACTACTATTCTTATCAACAAGTTTGTGACCCTTTTGGCATTACAGCAGGTTCTCTGTCATGTCACTCTCACATGTACTTGAACATGTTTAGTGTATGAGAAGCTTGAAATAGGACTACTTCCGGTGGAGGAAACCTATGAAATGCCTTTCAAAGACAACGACCAATATCTAGGAAGTATTGGTCATTCATAAAACATTATTCATGAATATATTTCTAAAAACCACCTACAAGGTAGGTTTTCCTCCACCATGGATCCAACAAGCATGCACTTTGAGAATTGAACAATCAAAATGCCTAGGAAGCTTCCACATTCTTTTTACACACAAGAGCACAGCCACAGAATTTGTTATATATCAGTGCAGAAACTCAGCAGAATACATTTATTTCATACAAAAAAATGCATGAATTGGGGTGAGAAATATCACCCAAAGTGCAAGCACTTCGCTTATAAAGAACAGTTCCAAATCTGCCCTAATATTAAAATATATCAAATTAAAGCTTTACATCCAATCCACACATGTAAAATTTTCAAGTATGCCGCCATATTCTGATTTTATATTACATTATTGTGAATTTTAACACACCACAAAGGCAGTGCAGTACTGAAATCCCCTAACACAAAAACTAACTGCAACACCAAAAAAAACTAGGATCAAACAAGCATGTTCTTTGAGAAATGAACAATCACAATGCCTAGGCAACTTCCACATTCTTATTCAACTTCAACATGACACAGCCACAGAATTTGTTTTCTATCAGTGCGTAAACCAAGAAGATTATGTTTATTTCGTACAAAAAATTGCATTAGTTGGGGGTGAGAAGTAGCACCCAAAGTGCAAGCACTTAGTTGGTTAAAGAACAGATTAAAATCTGTCCTATACTAAAAATATATCAAACTAAAGCTTTACATTGGATCCGCACATACAAAGTTTACAAATACACCACATAATCTGATTCCATATCACATTATTGTGAATATTGTCAGCACAAATTCTCCAAACACACCACAAAGTCAGTATTGAAATCCCATAACACAAGCACAATATTTCCCATTAATGCTTTGGACAATGTAAATGGACACAAACTGATTAAGATGTCTGGTGATTGATAGGGCAATCATAACAGATCAAAAACACTTGCACATATTTGGTTACCATCCATACATGAAATAGATTAACAAAGGATGAGTGTTCAAAATCCTCTCCAAGGAGGGACAGTCGGGGGAATTCAATAAGACACTAGATAGCTGGGTTACAATATTATAGTTAAAAACAAATAGGATTCTACACTGTGACCGTAGGTAGAGCAAAAATAACTCAGTTGCAACACATTATATTGATCAAGCCTATACTTATCCACAGGATCTGTAACAACAATAGAGTACTGGATCTAACAAGTTAAAACCTAATTATAGATCTAACCTTTCAAATCCAGCGGCTGAGCTAAGGGGCTGGTGTGCGTCAAAGTTGATAAGATGTTGTTGTGCTGATGGGAGCAACACTAATAACCGCCGTCGGCCGTTGTGGTGAGATTTGAGAGAAGCTGAGAAACCAAACCGGTGATGATGGCAGAAAATGCTTCTAAGAAGCTGAGAAAAAAATAAAGTAACATAAAGATAATAAAAACAAGGGTATTATGGTAATTGGATCATTCGGGGCGGGCGGGTCTCGTGTCTTACAGCGCCGCACCGTAGTTAGAAACGGGTTTACCACCATTACGCACCTGCTTTAGCCGGTTTTCCCGTTAATTTGGACGGTCCCCAACGGTCCGGTTTTTGCCATGCCTAATGCTAAGCGCACTACTTTCTGAGCAATAAGAACTGAACTCGCGCATATGAGTACCGATCTGCCTTAATTTTCATTAGCTCATTAATCGTCACTTTCAAGTTTAAGTTTGAATTTGATGGTTTTTACGCTTATTTAGCATTGAGTTTCGTTATCGTTTCTTTTATTTGTCTAGTGTTATATGTCTTTTATCGCATTTTACGCTTTGGTTATGTGTTTAAGTGTTTTCGTGGATAGAAGAATGAAATGTAACAAATCGGGACAAAAGTGCAAAAATCGAATTTTAGAGGCTACGAAGAATCAACACGGCACTGTGTGAATCAACACGGCCCGTGTTGAAAAGCCAGTGGAAAGTGAAAATTAGCCCAAGTCAGTGGATCAACACGGGTACCCGTGTTCACCAACACGGTCCATGTTGATTGACCTGAAGCGTTCCCTTGAATTTAGAAGACCAACACGGGCACCCGTGTTAATCAACACGGCCCGTGTTGATGGACGCGGGAGGAAACTTTATTTTTTTGAGTTTTGGATCTCTTCTTTGGCATCAAGGGTATTTTGGACTTTGGCTAATATTGGGATGTGGCTGAGACTATTAGAATTAGGTTTTGGGAAAAAGAGAAGGACTTTTGAAACCACGAAAGAAATATCACGGAGAGAAGAGAGCGACGAAGGAGAATTCGGAGACGGCGAGATTCAAGGGCGGCCACCATTGAAGATCAAAGTCATCGTTATTCTTTGTAATGTTTAACTCTTATTTAATATTTTCTTCTAATACTATGAGAGGCTAAACCCCCAATGCTAGGGGGGTGGTCCTGGTTTGATGATTGTATGAATTCTGATTCTTGATTTCCTTAATGCATGTTTATCTATTTCAATTTAATTGTGTGGTGTTCTTATGATTATGTATCGGACAAATACATGTATACCTATGACTAACAATTGGCAGGACTGTGATTGTTAGGGTTTCTACACAATTAGGTTATTAGGAGTCTCACCTAGGACTAGGAACTCTTTTAATCATCGGAATTCTTGATATTTTATGGTTAAAACTAAGAGTTGTTTGAATGGACATTTGAATAAGGATTAGGGTTTTAATAGTGTCTTCATTAATGACTTAAGGAAGAACAATCTAGAGATAGGTAATTGATAGTCTTCATATGCAATTAGGAAATCTGAATTCGGATCATAGTTTTGTTAAACCAACCACTCACCCTAGCATCATCATCATTATATTTCATCAGTCGTCACTTGTTACAAGCGTAATTGGAACTTTTAAAATCAACTCAAACATTGTTTTTGTTCAATTGAATTAAGAGCACGAATAAGTATTTACCACGCAGTCCTCGAGATCGATACTTGGGGAAACTCATTATAACTACATCGGCGAAAATAGTACACTTGCTATTTTTCCGATCAACTCCCAAGAAAGAACCAAGCTGGATCCTAAATCCACAAAATGCATATTCTTGGGCTATGTTGACGGTGTTAAGGGGTATCGTCTATGGGATCCCACTGCCCACAAGATTATTGTCAGTAAGGATGTCATATTTGCAGAAAATGAATTGCAAAAGCAGGAAATGACGGCACGCCTAAAGATGTTACTACTATTCATATAGATGGAAAGTTTGGAGAAGAAGATTCTTTTGAAGCAGAACTTGAACCAGATCACGAGGTACAAGAACCAGAAGAAACCGATGATGTTCAAGCTAGACGAACATCACGTCAGATAAGGAAACCATCATGGCAATCAGAGTATGTGATGGCTAGTCATGATGCATATTATCTTCTATCAGAAGATGGAGAACCATCAACCTTTCATGAGGTGCTAAATGGTTCAGATACTTCTCTGTGGATGGCAGCAATGTAGGAGGAGATTGAAGCCTTACATAGGAACAACACTTGGGAACTTATTGAACTTCCCAAAGGTCAGAAAGCCATTGGAAACAAATGGGTGTTCAAAATTAAACGAGATGGCAACGATCAAGTGGAACGATATCGTGCAAGACTGATGGTCAAAGGATATGCTCAGAAATAAGGCATTGATTTCAATGAGATATTTTCTCCAGTGGTAAGACTAACTACTATCAGAGTAGTTCTTTCAATGTGTGCCGCGTTTGATTTACATCTTGAGCAGTTAGATGTGAAGACTGCATTTCTTCATGGAAAACTTGAAGAGGAAATATATATGCTCCAACCAAAAGGGTTTGAAGAAAAAGAAAAATAAAACTTGGTTTGCAGGTTGACCAAATCTCTGTACGGTTTAAAGCAGGCGCCCAGGTGTTGGTACAAGAGATTTGATTCCTTCATCATGAGCCTTGGATACAACAGACTGAGTTCAGATCATTGTACGTATTACAAAAGGTTAGATAATGATGATTTCATTATTTTATTGTTGTATGTGGACGACATGTTGGTGGTAGGCCCCAATAAAGATCGAATCCAAGAATTGAAGGCACAATTGGCTAGGGAGTTTGATATGAAGGATTTGGGACCCGCAAACAAGATTTTAGGGATGCAAATTCATCGAGACAGAAAAGATAAGAAGATTTGGCTCTCTCAGAAGAATTATCTTCAGAAAATCTTGAGATGCTTCAACATGCAAGACTGTAAGCCAATATCTACCCCACTTCTTATCAATTGCCAGCTATCCTCAAGTATGTGTCCTAGAAGTGAAGCGGAGAGGAAGGAGATGTCTCGAGTACCGTATGCATTAGCAGTGGGAAGTCTTATGTACGCTATGATTTCTACTAGACCAGACATTGCTCAAGTAGTTGGAATAATCAGTCGGTTCATGGCAGATCCAGGTAGAGAGCATTGGAATATTGTGAGGAGGATCCTGAGATATGTTAAAGGGACCTTAGATGTTGCATTATGTTTTGGAGGATCAGAGTTTGTTGTCAAAGGTTATGTTGATTCAGACTATGCAGGTGATCTTGACAAAAGAAAATATACTACCGGCTATGTGTTTACACTAGCAGGAGGAGCGGTAAGTTGGTTATCTAAGCTACAAACTGTCGTAGCTTTATCTACCATAGAAGCAGAATATATGGCAACTACCCAAGCATGCAAGGAAGCTATCTGGATTCAAAGGTTATTGGAAGAACTCGGGCACAAGCAGCAGAAGATTATTGTGTATTGTGACAGTCAAAGTGCCTTGCATATTGCAAGAAATCCAGCCTTTCATTCTAGGACTAAACACATAGGAGTACAGTATCATTTTGTTCGAGAAGTAGTAGAGGAAGGGAGCGTGGATATGCAGAAGATTCACACTAAAGATAACTTAGCAGATGTTATGACAAAACCGATTAACGCTGACAAGTTTATTTGGTGCAGAAACTCTTATGGCCTATCAGAAATGTAGCAACATTGGAATTGGCATAGTTGATAGATTTTGAAAGCAAATAAATAAGGCTTTAAGTGGGAGATTGACCGAAAGTAAAACCATATTTAATTTATTATGTAAAGTCAATTATATGTAGTGGAGAGAAAGTTTCAAAGTTATAGGAATCATCAATTTATTGATGGTTAGGAGAAAATTAAGTTAGCTATTCATAGCACAACAATTAATATAAATAGTTGATACATTGTTATGTTTTAATCATCCCATAATCATCCAAGAGTTTAATAGGCAATTGCTTCTCTTACTTTTATCTCTTATTTTAATTGTTTTAATATTATTTTGTTACTTTGATACCCAACAGGTGTCTGGTATATATAACAGTTCTTGTAGCACTTAAAAGAAATTAAGATATCACATACGAAATATCTAATACATAGGTGTCTGATATATATATAATAGTTCTTGTAGCACTTAAAAGAAATTAAGGTATCACATACGAAATATCTAATACAGTAGATTTCTTAATCTATAAACAAGAGAATTAGTCTTGAGAGGGTATGAATTGTGGTTTACGATTTTGTGAGATGAATATTTGATTTGTATGGTTGCCTTAGTGACTGGTAAAATTTTGTTTGTGTGATTGCTTAAGTGGTGTGATTTGCCTTAGTGGCGTGGTTGCATTTGCATCATCATAACATGATATATGCATTTCTATGTGGTGCCTTAGTGGCGTGTTATTTTCTCCATTGATATGTGATGAATTCTTTGTGGCGCCTTTGTGACGGGTTTGCCTTTGTGGCGGTTGCCTGTGTGGCGGTTTATATCCGGATTTAAGAGCATGCATATTTCGCATCTAACTCTTTGTGGTTGTTGTTGTTAGTGTTGTTAATCTTAAATTAATTACTTTATATGCATCCGATTATGGTTACATTTCGATATTGATAACTTTGATAAAATTGTTTTATTATTTAACTCTATTGGACATTATATGGTGTATTTATATTTGTCTGATCTTTAACTCTTATTTAGTTTATTTTTGACATGGAATCTGACCCTTACAACAATATTTTAGGTATCAATGTGGAGTTTCAAAGTGATTGATGTTTGTCCGATGCATGATTGCGGGGAAGAAGGGATTTTATATGTAGCCATAAGTTGATCGCATTACATTTGAAATTATTTATTTGTTATATTCTTATTGAGTTAGAAGCGCGGTGATTTTCCGCTTAGGAATTTGAATTGATGTTGAATTAATTAAATTTTCGAACCGTTTTATTTACGTTTAAACAAGTATTTCGATGATTTCCGAGTCATGTCTTGGATGAAAATCTGGGGCGTTACAGGAATGAGTGTTCCTCAAATTGAGTACAAATGTGCATAAATCTGTAGAAACATATGAATCGATCCTCCAGAAATCTATTGTTATTTTGGGAAAAGACATATATTTGTAAGGATTTTAATCCAACCTGTGATTTGTCTTTATGAATAATTGTATGTCTTCCTTTGTATTTCGCTTTATATGTGACTCATGTTTTAGTTTAATGAAGTTTGTTCTTAACAACTACTTTTCTTTTGTCGATAATCAACACTTACTATACAGTATGTGTTATTATTCACCATACTCTCCTTCTTTCAAAGTTGTTTGACATTATGCACTTGCAAGTGTCCATGTAAAAGATGTGTGCACTAAGACCCACCTCCTGAATTATCTCCAACACATATCATATCATCTATTTCAGTCTAGCTGCAGTGTGAAACCATACGGCATTGAGCAGTTGGAACTCAAATTCACTAGCATCAATTTAGGACAAGTTATTGTGTAAAGTACAACCAGCTATACCACTGCCCAATTTATGAACATAATACAGATGTTATTGTCTGATACATTTTCATGCTGCTGAGTAACACTTACCGCTGCAGGAGAATAAATAACATCCAACAAAAATGGATAAAATAATACTTACAATTAATTAAACTATCTTGTAAACAAATATTAGATGCTGAAATAGATTCAAAAGGAGGTGGAAGTAGTTCAAGTTTTATGTGTTGTAGACTTCTGTTATGTTAAAATTATAGTCAAAATGTAAAATACATGAACTGATTAGTATGCATGAATTGTTTAATATGGTATTATAAAGCTAAAATGCGTGTCTGTGATAATGTTTTTTATGTTGCGTAGTAATTAAACTGAGTTGATAACATGCAAAGCTTTGGATAACAAGAGTTGGAAAAGTGATACATGCTAAATCTTTATCCATTGCTTGAGTTAAATAAATATAGAAAATAGAACAAGAATTGGAAGTTGCAGCAAGTGGAAAGATATAGAAAATAGAAGAAGATGAAAGTAGCAGCAAGTGGAGAGAAATAGAAAATAGAAGAACTGGAAGTAGAGAGAATCCATATAGAAATGTTGATAAATTAATAATGGTAAACTCAACTTTCATGGAAGCATGTGATCTAATACTAAAGTAGATGTATTTCTCCAATGGAGTTATGGGTTCAACACTCATTTTTGTCAAAAAAAAGTTACCATTTTATAAATTATATTATAATTAATTACAAACATTACATTTACATATGATTATTTAATTTCATTTAAAAAAAGGTTACGTAAAATAATTTAATTAACTTATTCTTAAAAAAGAAATAATTATTTTAAAATTTATCATGATTTAATTTAAGTTTTCTAAATATGTACTGATAAATATATTAATTTATATTATTATTGAAATAAAAATAATTATAAATGAGGTGAGATTTCAATTATGCCAAATAATATCTGTAACCTCATCAATTCAATTGCCACGAAAAAATTAAAATATAAAGGCCAATAAAACCAGATTTTCAAATGAAGGGATTAAAATATACAGGGGATACAATATAAAGGCCATTAAAATTATTAATATATTGTTGTATTATAAAGAAATAATGAGTGTGATACTTATAAAATTTATTAACATTTATAAATTATATCATTGAAAATTCATTTATTTTCACGGGTCACTATCGCAACAATATATTTTCTTAATCAATAAAATATTTATAAATATTGATAGGTATTAATCATATTTATAGATATTTATAGTTATTAGACATATTAAATTATTATTTTGGTGATTTACTGCATATTTTTAAATATTTGCAATTATTAGTGATTTTATGTTAACAATGATATATTAAGAACGAGTAAGTCTGATCAAATAATCTAAGATATTAAACATCTTATTTATTAGGGAAAATTACAAACTCATTCTGTCACATCATTGTTGACATTAATATTGTCCATAAATATAATATTTTGGTCACAATTTACTACTATTAGATACTTTATTACTTATGTATTCTATCTTAACAATTATAAATTTTATTTAAAATTATAAATGATAGAACACTGCGGACAAACGGATCTTCTACTAATTCGTTAATAAAATTATCACTGATGCATCTTTTACGAGTACAATACTACTTTAAATAAATTTTAATGAAATAAGTGTTTCAAAATATTAAGTTCTATGAAGATTAAAATTATTAACTAATATATTAAAATATTCAATAAATTATTTATATTTTAACCCTTTATCAAGGAAATTATAAATTATTGGCTAGTTCAAAATTAAATTAAAACTTTTTATATTATTTCATTGACCAATTTAAAAATCTCAAATAATTAAATAACCCTCATAGTAATTAAACCTTTGTATTTATACTAAGAAGACGACTAAGTGCATTCTTTTGTTTCTCGTTATTTTTGGGGAATTGTCAAACGGTATCAATTATCTGTTCACATTTTGACATAATTTACATAGATGGTAACCTTTAGTTGAAAGAGGAAAAAGTATTAGATCAATTTGTTAAATGCATCTTGTCTTGTTTGTGCCAAACAGCTTTAGTTTTTATCTTCTTGTGCTTATACTTGAACAAAATGAATCAGATTGAAGCATCTTCCAATGTAGATCGGTATAAGCAAGAAAAATGAACCTTTTGCTTAAGAATGGCATTATTCATCAATTTTCTTTTTAGTAGTTTTTTAAGCTTTTAATGGTTTTGGGATCAAAGACGGGCAATACTATAGCGTGAACTTGTACCAATATTATTTGGTGAATACATAGTAGCTTTTAAGTTTCTTCTTTCAAGCTTGTAATTTTATTTTTTTTTCAAACTCAGAAAGAGATATATTGCATATTTAAATTTGTGTCTCTACGTATTTGTGTGTCTGTTGAATTTTATCAAGCAGATATCATGAATCAGGTCTCAGGCTTCTCCTTCCAAAATAAGTATCGATAAAAATTGAAATTAATAAGATAATAAATATATAACCTATTAAAACATAATTAAAAATATTAAAATTTAAATTTATAACAAATTAAAAAAATTATTTTATATTATTTATTTATGGTAGTTTTAATTAATATATCATCTCATTTATAGATTTTTAAATAAATAAATAAATTTATTTATGATTATAATTATAATTTATTATTAATAAAAATAAATTTTTTATTACGACTCACATATTAAATAATTATTTGTTTTTTACACTAGAACATAGTAAATTGGATCCCACAAGGTTGTTTTCCACCTCTATGTTTGCATAATAATAATAATAATAATAATAGTAATAATAGTAATAATAATAATAATAATAATAATAATAATAATAATAATAATAATAATAATAATAATAATAATAATAATAATGCAGTTTAATAATAATACTAATAATAATAATAATAATAATAATAATAATAATAATAATAATAATAATAATAATAATAATAATAATGCAGCTTAATAATAATACTAATAATAAATGAATTATTTATATTGAATAATATATTTTATAAAAAATAGAAATCAACCTCAATTAATTTTAAATTTAATTTTTTTAAATTAAAAAATATATTTTTGCATAAATCAATAATAGCTTAATAATAACAATAAATGAATTATTTAGATTGAATAATATATTTTATAAAAAGTAGAAATCAACCTCAATTAATTTTACATTTAAGTTTTTTTAAATTTAAAAATTAATAATATTATTAAAAAAATATTTTTGCATAAATTTTATATTTTACTTTTATATTTTTGTGTATAGGCCAACAATCTTTGTGTAATTTTATATTTGTTAACACATTTTTCTTTTTCAAAATATGTGAGTTTTATTTTGAAAACTTTTAAACGATTTTTTCTAAAAATATTCTACTATTAATTTAAACTTAAATTTTTATCAAGTTTTATGTTGCATATTCTTAATGAATTTATTTTTATATAATATCATTAATAAAAATTTATTAAATGTTTATTTTATAAGTTTATTAGTTTAGGTTGATTAAAAATAAATTTTCTAATATTCTAGAGAGATTGAAAACAAATTTATAGATAAGGTGATTTGAGAAAAACAAAAAAAAAATTAAAGAATTACATATTCATACAATATTTATAGAATTCTCCTAATTTAGAGAAGGTTGAAAACATATTTATGATAAGTGTATAATTTTTTTTATAGATTTACAATTTTCTCTTAATTTTCATTCTTTAAACATATTTGTTATATTTTTATTGGAAAATAGAAATAATCACATATTTATAGAATATTTATAGAATTCTCCATTGTAGAATCACATATTTCTCCATTGTTTATATAGGATTTCATAAATAACAATAATCTTATTTTAAAAACAATTCTCAAAAGATGGCTAGTTTTTTAACAACCTTGAATAAATTTATTTGAGAAATGATATCCTTTTAGGCATTCTTTTAGGAGATATATAAAGTATTATAAAGATGTTCAAAAATGTTCAAAGAAGTTTAATGGAAGATTCCAAATATGTTTTCTTATTTTCTGAATCATTATTTTTGTCCCTTGTTTTAGAATTTGTCCTATACATATCTTATTCTAGAATTTATTATTCATATTCTTTTGAATCTTCATATAGCTATATAGTTGTCCCTTTTGGATACCCTGAGTTCACCCAATTATTTGCATGAATATAAACCAACTTGCTCAATAGAGAGAAAGAAAGAAACAAAAGCTACTAACAAATCCTATATTAGTACGATGAAAAATATCATATAAAGTGCTGATGATGTCTGATGAATCACAGAGAGTTGTGGTGATCCACCACTCATCTAGTGACTTAAGTACAACAGCACTAAAATGGGCTATTAATGGCTTCTCACTTGATCATGGAGATACTCTTACACTTGTTTCAATTCTTCGCCATGTAAATAGTCCAACTAGTGCCAGATTTCGTGAGTTTCTTAAGCCTAGTTCTTTTCCTTCTTTATATATCAGAAAAATACTTATGGACAATTACCCTTTTTTCCGAATTTCTTCAGGTGCAATATTTGGTACTGATCAAAATATTGTTGAGGAAGAGGTTGCTAAGAAGAAAGAAAAACTGCATAATCATCCATCCATCATGAAAATTTCTGAGCAGTGTGAAAAACACAAGGTTTGCATTTCATAGTAACTTTCAACTAGATGATATATGTATATATAGATTGAAGACTATGTGACTTTACAATTATATCTTATTCATTTTGTTCCAACTTTTACAAGAAATTTGACATATGATAGAATATTATGTTATCGTCTGATTCATGTAACCGACCTCATCTGGTGAGATAAAACTTGGTTGTTGTCATTATTGTATATTAATTTCTAATGAAATCTTTTTCATGAATGAAATTAATCAGATTCAGTTCTTGATAGAAGTGCTTCCGGGCAAGTTACCGGAGCATGCTATAAATGCGGCCGCCCGTTTGAAAGCAACATCGGTTATACTTGATAGGTTAGTCCATCTCTTTCAAACATTTATTTTATATAATTTCAAAATCAATTTAATGATGAATCAAAATGAGAAAAGTTATGAACATGTTTGCAGAGACATGAAGAAATATAAGAAGGAATTCTTGGAGAGTCTCTCTTGTGCTTTGTTGATAATGAAAAGTGGTAACTCCATTAAGCACTTGAGAGGGCCAAGGAAAACAAAGTTTTCTTATTCAGGTTATGAAAATTCAGTTCCTGAACTCTCACCGAGTTTGTGGAGCATGACAAACGCGGTTTTCCGTTCAAAATCGAGCTCTAATCTAACGAAAATCGTCTGTCATCAACTTCATTGTCAAACAAAACAAACGCCGAAGATAAAGATCTAGATATGGCACGAGGTTATTGCTTATTACCGATTCCAGATAATCAAAAGACTAGTAGTGTTCTTGAAATGTATCCTAAGGAGACAGCATTTGAACATATCAGAAACCATAAAACGTATCAAATAGTTGAGAAGTTCAAGAATTCTGTTTGCAATGTGTGTGACAACAAAAGGCCGAAATTTGAGTTGATGAAAGAATTCACATATGTGGAGCTGCATGAAGCAACGCATGGTTTTTCGCAGAAGAATTATTTATCGGAAGGTGGATTTGGTTCAGTTTATTGGGGGAAGATGCAAGGACTCAAGATTGCTGTTAAGAAACATAAGTTTGCAAGTCTTCAAGGAGAGAAGGAATTCAAATCTGAAGTTAATGCACTAAACAAAGCAATACATGAAAATGTGGTTATGCTGCTAGGTTCTTGTTCCGAGGGAAAGAACAGATTTCTTGTATACGAATTTGTTTGCAATGGCTCACTCGATCAACATTTATCGGGTAAGGGAAAAATCATCTTCGAAAATAGTTATATTAAATGAATAAAAATTTGTATCATGAATCTCTGATATGCATTGTCAGTGTAAAATAAGTTTTACAGATGCATTTAAACACATTTGACTCCAAGCATGTGTAAAACGATTAGACATTGATAGTATATAGAAACTAAATTCTATGACTAATATATTTAAGATATACTAACTCTCTACATTTCAAATTCATGCAGAACATTCTAGAAAGCCTCTTACTTGGCCAGAGAGGATCAAAGTAGCTATCGGAGCTGGAAAAGGGTTATTGTATTTGCATGAGAATAATATAATACATAGAGATGTGAGACCAAGTAACATCCTTGTCACACATGATTATGAGGCAATGGTAATGTAGCACTCAGATTATAATCTTAGTTATTGAACTTTGAAATACTAGAGACTTAACAATATCATTCAACTACTTATTCTATTTCTATTTACTTATCAGCTTGGAGATTTTGGTCTGGCTCGAACGGAACAAATGGACTCGTGTACTCAACAGATGTTGTTGGAACTTTAGGGTATATGGCACCGGAATATGCAGAATCTGGTAAAGTATCAACCAAATCAGATGTGTATTCTTTTGGCGTGGTGCTTCTTCAGCTTATAACAGGAATGAGGACCACAGACAAAAAGATTGGACACAAAAGTCTTGTGGGATGGGTAACAATCTTTGTCAAACAACTCTTTTCATGTAATCATCATGAGTGTTAGAGTTGTGCCGGACATCAGACATGCCTTTAATATGAAGTGTCTGAGTCATGTAATAAATAAGGGTCATATTACTAATTCATTCCAATATGCATGTTATGTTCCTTTCAAATATTGATCTCTTGATTAATTTTTTCAGGCTAGGCCATTGTTAAAGGAGAGGAACTATCCAGATCTAATTGATGAAAGGATGTTGGATACCTATGATTGCCATCAGCTTTTTTGGATGATTCGTTTAGCCGAAAAATGTCTCACCAGAGATCCTCATAAGCGATTACCAATGGATACAGTAAGTATATAGTATAACGATTTTCCTAATAACCTATAAAATCACGGACGCTGACACATATATTAGACACGACACTGATCCGTCAAACATGTAATAATTTTCAAAAATATATGAGTGCAGGTGGTTAGTGCATTAACTCATATAGTAGAAGGAAGCACGTGTAGCATGGTACTAAGAGACTGTTCTCCAGCAAGGTCTGATTCATCTTATGAAATGTCAGAATCTCCTATGTCAGGTGTCTCACCAGAATCAGAAGATGAAGAAGATGGAATTGTATGTGTAGGATGCAACACAGTTAACTTGCGACCTCCACCATCTCCTCCATTAGGAAGCACTTCATGGTGTAGTACATCAAGCACATGTATTCACATGGCTGAATGAATCTTATTATGATGATTTAATGAATAAGGAGAATAAGGGTTAAATGTTAAACTAGTAGTATCTTGTTTTGAGTACTCCTACAAAGAAAACAGTGACCATAGTCTCCATCTTCTTTTTAGTACTATTTAAATAATGTTGCTCCCTATTTTTACTAATTTTATAGTTCAATATCAAATATTGTTATATATTAACTCTATCGATACTTTTTTCTTAGTATGTAACTTTAAAATCCTTATCCCTAATGTAGCTATTTTGAGAGTATGGAAAGTTGTTCATAGTCAATTCGATACTGTAAGTCAACATAATAGCATTATTGAATATTAATCCAATATAACTTCCCAATGACTTAATTTTATAGAGAAAGAATGAATTACTAAAATAAATATTAATGAGGAAGAAAATAACACCATTAAATTGATCATTTCATTAGTTTTGTTCATTTTAAGTGAAATTGTATGATCTGAATAGTTGTTTATGTAGAAAAATAGTCAAGAGAGTTGAGATCGTGTTAAAGGGTCTGGTTAGCGTCGCTCTTGTCTTCTAGGGCTTGATAATGCTGTTAATCAAACTCAACAACATGATCTCAACTTTGTGATTGCTTTTCTATAAAATAGGAACTAAAACAACGCAATTTCACTCAAAATGAAGCAAATAATAACCAATTTAAGCAAAAATTATTTATAATTTTCCCATTTATCCACGATTTAACGACCGCTTGTACATGACAGAATGTTGGGGTGCTTAATAATCAACACGTGAATAAAGTAAGTGTAATAGAGATTAGAATTTTGTGTTGAATGTGTGGTAAGATTAGAAAGGATAGGATTAGAAATGAAAATGTTAGAGAGTGTTGGGGTAACACCTATAGTAGATAAGATGGTGAAAAATAGACTTAGGTGGTTTGAGTATGTAGAGAAAAAACCGCTAAATTTGATGGTAATGAGAGTAGATCGGGTGAAGAGAAGTCAAACAACAAGAGGAAAAGAAATACCTAAAAAGACTATAAGAGAAGTTATTAAGAAAGATCTTGATCTTAACAATTTGGATAGAAATATGATTCTGGAGAAAACATTATTGTAAAATTTGATTCATGTAGCCGACCCCACTTAGTGGAACAAGGCTTGGTTATTATTGTTGTCTATCAATACTTAAAATGCTACCGATGACTATAATATTGTGGGTAATATTTGTGGGTAAATTTAACTTTACTTGTAGCATAACTCTCAAATGAAATTCGTAACCCTCTCATCACTAAGGCTACCTTTAGAGAAAAAGATTTATAAAAGAAATATAAAGGTGATATCAGAGAGTAGTTTATGTTAGTTATAATTAAGATTCGGTTTCAATTTAGCTTGCATTTTGTATCTGAGACTTTTGTATATAAATTGAAGTAACTTTCAGTTTTCAGCATAACATAATTGCAATTGTTTCTGTTGTGAGAAGTTAGTTAGAAAGTTAGTTACACAATTTTCTTTCTCTTCTCTCTTATTTCATCTTCATCTTCTACCTTGTGCACTAACAATTGGTATCTAGAGCTCATGTTAGATTTACAGGGAAACACGGGTGAATGTGAGGTGTGTGTGATTAATTTCTGCTCATTCAATTTATAATAAATTGAATATCATAATCATAACATAATTATGGTTCTTGATTATGAGGGATTGGGAAATACGAGTGTTGGTGAGATATGAGTGAATTTGCATAAGAACCGAGATGAATGGCAGAAACAGTATCTTGAACACAAATCTTCCAATATTTGGTAGAAAGAATTGGAACTGGTGGATAATTTAGATATGTGTGTTGTTTAGCGCTCAAGATGTTCTTGATCTCGTCAATGAGGGTTACGCGTTGGTTGTAGCAGATGCCTGTTAAGGACCAAATTGTAGTTATTTTGTACATAATTTTGTGGTCCTTAACAATGTCTTTTTAATTAATTAGTATTATTTACTCTAGTATTTTAGTTTAATTAGGTTTTTATTTAGTTTGTGTTTAATATATATTATTTAACTTATCTCACTCTTAATTGTAGGAATTTATTGACTAATTCTCCCAAGCTTGGATTCAAGAATTTTGAAGAGCTTTAGGGATGATTCTTTTTTAAGATAATTTTGGATGAAGGAAGCATGCTTCAGGTCGCGCTCAGCGCGGTGCCAGCATGAGCGCGCTCAGCGCAACTTACCCGCGCTCAGCGCGATCTGCGAAATTCAGAAAAAAGGACAGTCCATGCTTTCACCTTTTGAGCCACCAACCCATCACTTCAACTGACTTTTTGGCTTGTAAAGAAAGGAAGAAACACTTCATCATCATTATCTTTCATCTTTGTAAAATATCTAGGGCAAGAATTGTAAGAAAAACCATAGCTTTTCTCTTGATTTTTCTCATGTTCATCATCTCTACCAACAATCTTGAGAGCAAGGCAACCATGGAAATGAGTAGCTAACCTCTTTTTGTGTCAAGATTAGAGGTAGTTGATCTTTATAGTATGTATTTCTTTTAATCCATTTGTGTATGAACATGGTTGATGATTAATATAGTTGAATATCTTTGTTCTTCATCTTTATGCTTTGAGTTTTGCTTGGAAAAGAATACTTCAAAGTAGACCTAGGATATTCATCCTCTAATGAACAAATGCTAGGAATAGATTTGTGTGTTAGTGTTTACAAAATATTGAACTTAATGATTATCATGTTAATAGTTGTAGTGAGGAATCATGCAAGGATTAACATGGTAACATTCACAATCTTGGTGGGAAATCTACAAGATTGAGAGGATATGTATTTGTAGAAATCATCTACTATGTTCATCACTTGATTAAATGAATATGTATGAAACTAGATCAATGAAACTAATCTTGACATGCCTCTTAATTTGAAAACAATCTCAAACTCTCCTTAATCCAAACCATAACTCTCTTTGAAAGAATTAATTTAGTTATTGTTTGGAAACTCATGGTTCTAGTAGAGTAGATAACAAACCCTTTGGTTACAATATCTTAAAATACACTTTCCTATTGAAAGACTATAACATACACCAATCCCTGTGGAATCGATAATTAAAAATACTTGTTTGCGGAAAAATCCTACAACAATGCCACTAAAGCAAAGTGAAACAAGGAAGAATGATTAGAAAGTGTTGTTATATATCCATCAGTGTATGGATACAAATGTGTTTGAGAAGATCGCTGACTCAACGACAGTGAAGGATGCGTGGGACACACTGGTACAGTTTTATCAGTGAAGAAAGTGAAGCTTCAGAGTCTACGTAAGCAATATGGGAATCTCAACATGAAGAACAATGAGAAGATACTTGATTACATATGCATAATGATTATGATACAAAATGAGTTAAAGTCTTTTGAAGAAATTCTTTTTGAATAATCAATCATTGAAAAGGTACCGATATCACTTACTCCTCAATATGATTACATTGTTGTAGCAATTGAAAATTCTAAGAACCTCGGCACCATGAGAATTGAAGAGTCGCAAAGTAGTCTACAGGCACAATAGTTTCTTCTAACTGAGAGAAACTCTAAAAGAGAGATAGAGCTAGCTCAGAAAGTGTCTTCTAATAATAAGAATCAAAAGAAGTCTTGGTCAGAGGCCAAGAAGAGACGTTGTGGTTCTTATAAGTCAGAAGCCTTAAACTTTATTAAGAAGAGACATCAGAAGTGAAAGCGTTATTTTGACAAGAGAAAAATTCAGTTTTACTCTTGTAATAGGTTTGGCCACTTTTCTGATGAATGTTGGTCATACAAGGAAAGGAAGTCAAAATAAGCAAACATATCCAGTAAGGAGATTCTAATGGTGAACATGTCTTATTGATGGCTTCTAAATATGATGGTGGATATTTGGTAGCTTTGTGGTATATAGACACTGACTGCTCAAATCACTTAACTGAAAACAAACAATGGTTGATTAATTTTGACTCTAGAAAGAGGAAAAAGATCATATGAGCTGAAGATAAGTACCTTATTGTTGAAGGAATGAGATATTTCAAATTCATAGTGAAGAATTTAAAAGCTGTTGATCAAAGATGTTTGGTATGTTCCTAGTATGAAGAGCAATTTGATGAGTGTAGGTTGGCTCATTGGTAAAGATTTCTCAGTAACTATTAAGAGAAATCTCTTGAAATTGTATGATTCTGATTAGAAGTTGATTATGGAGTATGAGCAAGGAAGCAACAGAATATTCAAGGTGAGTGTGGAAACAACTGAAAGTAAATGCCTTAGTGCAGAAGGTGTGGAAGGTGATTGTGAGTTGTGGTACAACAAATTGGGTCATTTGAACTTCAGAATCTCATGGCATCTGAGTTCTAAGAAGTTAGTACACGGCATTCCTAAAATTGTGAATCTTATAAGTTATGTGAGATATGCATGAAAGACAAGCAACCTAGATTATCATTTGTAACAAAAGTGGATCCAAGATCAAAGCATGCTTTGAGAGTAGTGAATTCTAATGTATTTGGATCATTTAAAGTACTTTCACTTGAAGGAAAAATACTTTGTATCTTTCTATATGTGACTCTGAAGTTGAAGGAGACTAAGAAGGTGAGTCTAACTCTAAAGGTGAATTTGATTTTAATCTGGTTCTGATGATGATCCAAACTTTGGTGGTAATCCAACCTCTGAAGGTGGAACTTTTGAAGGTATTCCAACATATGATATTGTTCTAGCATTTGAATAAGATTTTGAACAATTTTAGAGGCCACAAGGAATCAAAAAAATACCAAGAATTTTAGCAAAGTTTGAGATATTTCAAGATAATGACATAGACTATGAAGGAGAAGTCATTCAGTGTACCATGTTAGTAGACTCTGAACCAGTTAGTACTGAAGATAGCTCTCAAGAATAAAGTGTGATTGAAGGCTATGAAATAAGAACTTGACGCTATAGAAAGAAACAAGACTTGGAAGTTAACTGAGCTTCCAAAGAACAAGAAAGCCATTATTGTCAGATGGGTTTACAACTTGAAACTAAAGCCAAATGGATCAATTGACATACACAAAGCAAGGTTAGTAGCTAGAGAATTTCTACAAAAATATGGATTAGATTACTTTGAGGTGTTTATGTATGTAGCTAGACATGAAACAATCAAATTGTGATTGCTATAGCTGCTAATAAAAATTGGCCTCTAATGCATTTAGATGTGAAATATGCTTTTTTGAATGGGACTTTACAAGAGAAATTTTATGTGTCACAACCTCCTGAGTTTGTGAAAAAGAAATTGAAATGGATGGTGTATAAGTTGCTTAAAGCCTTGTATGGACTGAAACAAGCTCCAAGAACGTAGAATCTGAAAAATTGATTCATTTTTCAAGCTTCAAGGATTCATAAAATATGAGATTGAGTATGGGGTTTATATTTACCATGCCTCTAAAAGTAATATGATTATGATGTGTCTCTATGTTGATGACATATTGCTAACAGGGAGCTATTCATATGAACTTGAGCTTCTAAAGAGGTTTGAGTTAACAAATTGCAAGTTTGTAATCACACCTGCTAAAACAAATCACAAGCTGGATTATGATGTTAAGGGTCATGATTAGATCCTATAACTTTAAAGTAGATAGTTGACTCATTGAGATATCTCTGTAAAAACATACCTAACATCTGTTATACGGTTGAAATAGTGAGTAGGTTTATAAACTAACCAAAGTGGACACATTACCAAGATGCTGTCAGAATACTGAAGTATATTTAGAGGACTCTGATGTATGTATTTTTATTCCCTTTAAGTATTAAATATGATTCATAGTTAATATGTTATTCAGACTCTGATTGATCTAGAGATAGAGTTGACAAAATAAGTATTTCTGGATATTTCTTCAAGTAATTGGGAAGTCTCATTTCTTGGTGCTTCAATAAGCAACACTTGGCTGCCCTGTCAACCTAAGAAGCTGAGTATATTATAGGTGTTTCATTTGTGTGTCAAACTGTTTGAATTTTGAACTTACTGCAGGATCTAAAGATCAAGGTGAGCAAGCCTGTGAAATTGATGATTGACAACAAATTAGTTATAAGTCTTGCCAAGATGGAGTACTTGAAGGTGTTCACTATAACACTCATAAGCAACTTGAAGATATGATGACTAAGGCAATTAATACATAACACTTCATTAATTTGAGGGATGAAATTTGTGTTATTGATTTTGATTAGCTGAATATGAATTAAAGGATGGTGGTATTTATAATTCAAATTCAAATTTATTTTAGCTTGCATTTTTCATTTGAGACTTTTGTATATAAACTAAAGTAGCTTTGAGTTTTCTGCGTAATTGTAATAGAATTGTAACTATTTCTATTGTGAGAAGTTACTTAGAAAGTTAGTTACACCATTTCTCTCTCCTTTCATCTTCATCTTCATCTTCATCTCCAACCTTGCGCCAACAATATTCACAAAACTGATATATTTTCAGCAAGGAGTATACAATTTATTTTCTGATGTGAAAGATCATATAAAACTGCAACCATAGAGCATACTAAAATGATATTGCTTGTTAGGTAGTTCGGAGAAGTCGTGAACACCAACAGGCCAATGCCCTAAGACTACTAGAGAGGGAGACGACACGTCTCCTCCCAAAATCTTAAGTTGATAGGTATGAGTCATCTCAATTATAAAAATCACAACCTCCATTTATCTAAATAATGTGGAACTTTCTAACTTACACTTATATCACATAATATCAATCGGAATCAAATAAATAAGTGAATTTCTTAACCCACCCCATGATCTTCTTATCCACCCTGACGAAATTCTCAAATTGGCCCTGAAAGTCGAAAATATACTTCCAGTTCGCACCCTTTATCATGCAAATCACATTGAAAAGGGTTGGGTGTAAACCGGAAGTATATTTTTGATTTTAATCTATATGTAATTTTTAAATAAAATGTCTATGTAAAACCAAATTTGAAATAAATTCTTAATATTACATTATTTAGTATGAAACCGAAAATATATTTTCAATTTTCACCAAAATATTTTAAAATATGGTGCATACCAGAAGTATATTTTCGACTCCACTCAAATATTTCAGAAAGTGGTGCGTACCGAAAATATATTTCAAATTTCTGAAAGACATTTTAGAGTTTTCATGGGGTGCGCCTCACCCTTATGGAGTAGGTTAAGAAACCCACATAAATATAAATAAACACATGTGGCCTTTGATTGGACTTGAAGGAGGATAAATGGGCAACATTAGCATCCAAAACAGTCTCAAGTTAAAATTTAAAATTTTCAAGCATTCTACGGGACAATAGGTAAAATGTGTACTACTGTTTCTAACGCCATCATTAGGATAGTCAGGATACTGATTTGGTAACTACCGATTTTATTCAAATGACTAGATGGTGTCAACTAGTATATGTACAAGTGTACAACTATTTGTATTATTAGAGTTGTGCATGGTTATTTTTAAAAACCAAACCATAACCACTTCCAAACCATTTAAATGATTTAAATTTATAATCAAAATCACATTTTAGTCAAAATTGATTATAAAACCAGTTATAAATTTAATTATGATTATATAACCGGTTATTTTAAAAAAATTCAATTTTTAAAAAATAAACTAAAAACAAATATTTTTTTATTTTGAAAATTAACAAATTTGAATACCGAATTATATGAATGGATAAACAAACCATTAAAAACTAAACCGGTTAATAACCATTCAATTATATCCAGATATTTAAAACAGATTTGGATTTAATTATGGATTTAAGCCTCACAACCGGATATTTTGCAATCCCCTGTGTATCAATGTAAAATTGATTCAGTAAACAATTGACCATCTGAAATTTTGCTAGTTAGACATAATCCAATACAAGTAAAATTGTCTATTAGGCATCTACTCAGTAGTAAAAGTTTGATTTCTAATCTTAAGAAACAGAATTCAAATTTCCTTCAAGACAGTTGTGTAAAATTACTATATCAATTTAATTAATATTAATTTCTCTTTTCCAATTTTTATACTAAAATGTCCTTAAAACATTTGTTAAAATATCAAATACAAATACAAATATTCTATTGAAAATTCATTTTCTTTAAAGTTTAAAAATGTCTTTTTCAACGCAAGTGTTATGAGGCCACATGTCATCATAACCCATCAGTAAAAATTAATGAAACTTGAAAAAGGTCAGACATGTCAAGAATTTCTTACCCTAATCATATAATCTACAAAAATCATATCAAACCAAATTACAAGCCATTCTCAATCCATCCAGCTACACACTATTTCAAATGCAATGATATTCTACACAAATAAATCGCAAGTCTGCAAAAGATTCATAGAGGTACAGTCATGAGACACAAAGTTACAAAGCCACATCATAGCAAAAGTCACTTAACAATTGTTCAATACTGAAAAATCACACATGTAAAATCTTTCTTGGTTCAGCAGATATTAACACCTGACAACCATGCTAAGAAAACCAACACGAATGCAATTAGTACAGGAATTTCAAATCACACATCTTTTATGTTTTCTTAACCAAGATCAGATACTTGACAGACAGCAGGCATGTTGTTCCATCCAAAAGAACTTAACTCCCATACCTGACTTGGGTTAGAAGTTCCAGCAGCAGTCATATGCTTAGAGTTGGTGGCTAATTGATCTACCTGAAACATCGATGTAGCATCAGTGGCAATGGATTGGTTATTGTCATGCCCTGTTCTCGGCGCATACCAATCTGAATCAAGCACAAAATCTGGCCGACTATTGTTCAACAGAGACTTGATATAAGCACTGTCAGGGGACCATGCACGGTCAACATCTGATTTCACAATGTTGCCTGCATATGAATTTTAAGGAATTAATAGGAAAACCATATGCATACATTTTCATAATATTGATTTCACAATGTTCCTGTTCCATTGTGTAGCTTGTTGGGAATATTCAAACTATCATAAAAAAAAAATTAGTGACTTCTTAAATTAACTTATTTTGACAAGATTGTTTTCTTAAATTATTATCAGCCATGAGTCAAGTAAACATGTTTACGCTGCATGAAGAATTATGTGCTTTGTGAATTAAAAAAGGGTTCATTAAGCCTTTTTCTATAGTGTGTTTCAACTTTCTACAATTATTTTGAAATTTGGCATTTGATTAAACAACAAACTACACAATGGAACAGGAAATTTCCAAGATAATGAACAATATTCAGATTGTGACAAAGACATATACGCAATGAATGATCATCCATCATATCATACACTGAAAGACACTAACCATTATCAGTCTGAACAGGTGGCTGTTCATCCAGTGAATTTATGTTGGCACCAACAGCAGGGCACTCGTTCAATATTGAAGATACACCAGATGGAGATACAGGGTCAGCATAGTCTTCCCATTCTGGCTCATAAAAGCTCCAAGCTGAAGAGTCATCTCTTTCACGGGGAGTTGCAGAAGATGAATTTGAACTTCTGTCATAATATTGATTTTTTGAACTGCTCGGAGTCTTCCGCTGATGAAGTACAGATTGCAGCAGGCCACTATTTTGTGGAGAAGAACAATCTGACTCCAGAGTACTAATTGGTGTAGGAGACTTGATAAAATCATCAATTGAGTCAAGTAAAGGATGTGGGGGAGATGTACCCCAGCTACCTAAATCAATTTCCGGATATTGGAGTGAAGGGAGCTCCGGCTTCACAGCCTCAAAAGGCTTAGAAGTGGAGAAATTGCCATTTTTAAGTGAATGGCTGTAACACAGTAAGCTGTTTGAGAAGAAACCAGGATCAAGAGGTGATTGCACCCCAATTGGTTGTGTCAACTTATCAAAAGCATCATCCTGAATATGTTCATATGGATAAATACCGTTTCTGTCAATACAACCAAAATCAAGAAACGGTATTGGTGACTCTCGAAAACGTTTGGGGTTAGATGATGTGGATGGCACAAAACTACAGTACTGAGAAGAATCAAAACCATTTTGCATATTGCCATAACCAGAAATATCAGGCGAGTAAGGTAAGATTCCCTGGGTATCCTTCAGAAAGTCAAACATTGCATCATGCATACTAAAACTCCTTTTATGCAAGAAATCAGAATGCACTTTATTGTCACCGTTAATTCTATCAGTGCTTTGGTTATTAAGAGTCGCTTGATGTATACCAGGAGGATACAGTGGCAAGCCAGCTCGGTGACGCCTCTTGATCCGAGTGTTCCAATAGTTTTTTATCTCATTGTCGGTACGACCAGGTAACTACAAGCCAAGGAAATAAATCACTATAATGAATATTGAGGACAAAATATTGGAAATAAAAAATGAAGAAAATACTGACTGGCACAATTATAAAATCCTGTGGAATGCATGATCACCATTCCTGAAACGTTTTAATCTAAAGTACCAACATACATACATGATGTTCAAATTCAAAGTGCTATAAACATACATGATACATAACTGATACCGCTATATATTCTGACATTTACACATCAATCCATTAGCAACTGAATATGCTTTATAAATTAAACTAACAATTGGCATGACGTTTTCTACTAACTACTGTATAAATTTACAACTAACCTTAACTTCAACAAGGATACTACAAGCCAAAACAAATCATTGGCAAACACAGAAAATTGAATGTTGTAAAGGACTTCATTCCGTAAAAACGTATATATAATGGTGACATTACGCATTAGGAATCTAACAAAAGACAAGTGAACTGTATTCTACTTCTACCGAATTTGTTAGTGTGGATCTCTATGTAATCTTAACGCCTGCTAGTATATCCCATGCCATACACTATTTAACTAATGCTGTTTATTATATACACAACTCTAACAAGAATGTTCCATAATTTTAGAGAAGTTAAAAAAGAAGTTATTAGATGTAAAAATGTGCAAGGAAGACATAACAATGACATCGCTATTGGAAAATGAAGGGGAAAAAACTAGAATTAAACATGTAAGCAAAAACAAACAATACACAATATGCTTACATGCACTGCCATGCGTGCCCATCTGTTTCCCATTTTTGCATGAAGCTCACAAATCACCCGCTCCTCTTCCTCAGTAAATGCCCCTTTCTTTAAATGGGGCCTTAGGTGATTAGCCCATCGCAATCGACAACTTTTTCCGCAACGCAGCAGGCCTGTCTGCTTCTGAACAACATTCCAGTTCCCCTCTCCGTTCTTCTTAACATACTCGACCAATATATCATCTTCGGCAGTTGTCCACGGCCCTTTCTTCAGAGGAACTCCAGAGGCACTTCTGTCATTACCCTCATCATTCAACTGGGAACCAATCTGATCCTCATCAAGCATGTCATCCGGAATCTCCTTTTTCATCCGTCTCATCCTATATTATATACTACCTATCCATAGCATATCACAACCACAAACAAAATCACTAATATAAAAAGAAAACACAGATAAAAGCAGAAAAAGTTCTAAATATCCTTTCAACCTCAAAGTTTACTCTTTTACTCTCAGATATTTCCTTTCCTAGAGAAATAAAACAATAACAAATTATGACCTGCACGAAAACGCCTCCAAAAACAAAACAAAATTTCCAAACCACTTAAGTGGAAACACAAATAATCAGAAAACACCCTATTAACCAATGATAAATAAAACAAAAAGCATAAATTTCATTGGAAAAGTTTCTAATTATGCAAAACTTTAATCTTGGGAATAATCAAGAGCAGGAAAACAAGATTTCCCAAACCCAAAATAGAACAAATCATTCTATTGGAGTAAAGTAGCTTACCCAATAGAGAGTCAAATAAATACACATAATTTCACATGAAAAAGAAAAACACAACATCCAAACCCTAAAACTCAAATTTTGCATGAAAACAAGAATAGGAAACAATGAACAGTAGAAAACATACCTCCCAAAACGACTTCGTTTAGGAGAATTGTAATCCAAAGCTGAATTGAGCTAAGAAACTGAAAGAAACAATGAAAATCTTGTTCCCAAAATCAAAAAAAAAAAAAGTTGTATAGTATAGTAAAAGTAGGTTAAAAATAGAAAATGAAAAGTAGAAAATAAAGCAGTGATTCAAAACCCTAATTTAGAAAGTGTTGAGTCTGAGAAGAAGAAAAAGAAGCTACGAAGCGTAGAGAATGAGAGAGAAGAGAGAAGGAAACATGGAAGGGTTTTGTATTTGTTGTGTAGAGAGAAAGAAATAGCGAAAAGAGAGGGAGAGAAGAGAACAAGTAGGAGGCGCGTGAGAATGGAAATATGGAATAGTACTACTAACACATGCACTTCTTTTTTATGTTTCAACTTTCAATCACTGTTTTTGTACTACTTACTCTTAATTGAGTTTTAATATAACACATGATATTAAAATGTGGATTTTTTATTTTCAAATTATATTTCTGAATGCAATTTGAATAAATGTTAATTGTGCTTTTTTTTTTATTTCCTTTCTTAATTTTCGGCTATAGAAATGCGCTTTTGAGAATGGGTCGGAGAGAATTTTGCGTTTTAAACTTTGTTGCGGTCTTTTAGCATGAACCTTAAGAAAATAGTACTGGTGGTGTGGGGTCCAGTGAGGGATGAGAAGCACATGCAACATGAGTTTTTGTGTGTACTTGTTTCATTCAACCAGTATGGGTTAGGTTGCTACTGGGTGTGAGCAACTTCAACTTCACACGATGTTTATTTGAGTCTCACCATCCCAAGAATATATTTTCTTCTTCTTCACATGTATGTATGTATGTATGTACATCAATAAGGTTGTTCAATTGTAACGTGTACAAAAGCTATTTTATAGTTTATGTAGTGTATTTAACAACTTGTAAGTTTCTTCAAACAAAAAATAATTTGTAAGCTTTTCTGTCAAAAGAAAACTTGTAACCTTTAACTTTGTGGAATTAGAAAAGATATGGGAATCTTAAGAATAAAAAAAAATTTTAAAAAAAGGAAATATGTGTAAGTTGAGTTAAGTTAAGATTGAAAAATTTTGTATATAGGATTTTAGGTAAATTATTTTTATGTGTATATTAAGGATGTGTTTGGTTGGCTAAAAAAAGAAATATTGGATTGGACAATTATTTTGTATCCTATTGATGCAGAAATTAATCATGATATTTGACCAAACATAGCATAAAGGACTAGACAAAACTATAAATTATTGTCCCCACTAAACCATGGAAGAACTTTTTCAATCACAAATTATAAAAAAAAAAAAAAAAACAATCAAAATACCATTTTTTATCATTGTTTTATATTTTAATTTATAAATGTAATTGATCTGAACAAGTGATCAGAATCGGAGATGGTCGGAACAATTGATGATCCTTCAAGCAAGTTGATGTTGAGGAGGGGGTGGTGTACCTGCAAGACACTTCGATGTTAAAGTAAGCAAATGTTCAAAGAAGATGATAGAAAATATTAGGGTTTTTAGTGTAAGAAAGTGATATCTTTCCCTCAAAGGTATGAGGATTTATATAATGACGTTAGGAGGATTCTCATTGGATGATATGTTTGGGTCGGGATACGCGGATCCACAAATATAGTCGTTCGAGCTGACTAGGTCAAGACCGAGCAACAATGATCGTGACCTACGCTTGAGGTCGATGAGACTAACGAGGATGACCCATAAGTTTAGGCGTCTTCTGACGTGTGGGACCGAGCTACGCAGTTTTTGGGCAACCCTGACGAGGTATTTTTTCCAGGTGAGTTCGTGCGTTGCGGTCGTAGTTGTTGGGGGAGGCCGAAGTGGTTGGAGAAGATTGGCCTGTACATATTCCGCTCGAAGATGGTCGAATCTGTTCGAGGTATGAGGAACGCTACATCCTGGTTTACGACGTATGGTTTTGGGATCTGGGTTTTCGGGTACCCTTCACTGAGTTCTAGGTGGGCGTTTTTCGTCATCTTCGTATGGCCCTGTCCTAACTTTATCCCAATGCCATAACTTTCATACGGGCATTTGAGATCGTCTGTGAGTACTTGGAGGTAGGGGTCACTCTCGAGCTGTTCTTTTGTATTTTTTGTCTTCAAAGGAACTCGAAGAAGGTGGACGGGAAGGTCTAGTGGGGGTTGGTGTCGTTGAAGCATCAGAACGGGATGGTTTTCAAGGCGTATCAGGAATTCGTTCGTTTCTTCAAGGATAGGTTTATGCTCATTCGACCGGTATCCTATTGGGCACTACGTAATGTGTTTCGCATAGTCCCTGGCTTATAAAAGGACGGGACCCTCTGCTTGAACGATCAAGGGGAGCAGAAGCACGCGTTTATCAGGAAGTTCAAGTTTTGGTGGTCGAAGAAGTATTTTGACAAGACTCATGATTTATATGTTTGGGCCCGAGATGAGTTGTGCGAGGAGGATTTGGCCGGCTTCGAGAGATTGTCGATGCTCGTCGCGGGCTTCCCTCGTGTTCGTCGTATGGGAAAGGTGGGAAAGCCGCTCTTAGATAGGGAAGGGATCTCTGAGCCGGGCCTCATAAATGTCAGAGAGCTCCTTGCTTGTGGGGACCCTAGGGCATATTTGGATAGATTTCTTGTTTATAATACTTTGTCATATGCGCGTTTAACTTTACACTAATTTGTGTTTGCTCCTTTGTTTTGCATATAGGATGAATCCTGCTATGGAACGCGTGACTCGACAAGCTATGAGACAGAAGGGGAAGGAGGTTGGATCATCTCCAACTGAACCAGGGATGGCTGGTGCAACTGGTTCGGGGAAGTCATCCACTGGTCCGGCGGTCGGGGCGTTGTCGCCTTAACAGGTGATGTCGTCGAGGCTGAAAAGGACACGGGATGAGATAAACCTGACCAAGGAAAGAGAGAAAGGGAAGTTTATCCTTCCTCCTTGTTGGCACGACAAGAAATATTTTAAAAAGTTCGAGTGTTGTCCTTCCTCATGCCGAGAAGCTCATGTTAGACGGGCTGGATCGTCCAACCAAGAAGGTGGCTCTGATCGAGGATATGGGGCGTTGATGCGGATCGTGGAGATAGACGTTGCCTATGCTGAGCATAATCAACTCCTGGATGCTGAGTTAAGTCAACTTAAGGCTAAATTAAAAGAGGTCGAGAGAAAGGGAGAAGAGGCCCGGAAGAGGTGGTCGGAGGATTACAGGGCGATGGTCGAAGAGCGCGGCGCTGCTCTAAAGGACAAGCGCGAGCTCATCGAGGAGGTTGATTATTTGCGGAAGGAAATGACCCCGGGAGAGGACGAGCCCACAGAGTTCTCAGATGTGAGGACTTGGGCGAAATTCATAGGTCGAGTACACCAATCTTACAATGATGCAGTGATCGCTTCAACAGCCAGTTTTGACAATGGCGTGTCTCAGATACGCGTGGTAAATCCTGGTGTGGAGCTGGTGACCGACAGAATGGGAGTCCATTTCTTTGTCGAGGGTGGTGAAATAAAGAAGCCTGACTTCCTTGTTGACATGATTGTTGAGGATACTCCCCCGTAGACGACCCCTGGAAATGATCATGCTCAACCTGCTGAACGAATTTAATTTGTTGTTTTTATTATGTTTACTTGGGCGTGGCCCGTTTATGTAATGACATTTTTCGGCCCTTGCGGTCGTTTTAAATCTTTTGTTGGGGCGGAGTCCCCATTTTAACTTCGAGAGAAATTCGTTCCTCATGGTCGTAAATGTAATATCTAACATTTATTGTTTTATGATCTGCTATATGTATGCAATGTTTTATGCTTCGGGGAGGGAACACTCATTAATAGTGTGGGGAAACTAACCGAAGTGGGCCAGTTTGTTGTTGGACTTGGTCCGAAGCTCAAGCTTTGATTGAAGGTCTAAGGTCGGTAGCGTGGACGTCCCATTGCGAGCTGGGTGTTCTGTCGGGCGAGGTACTTAGACAACGGGCTCGTTTGAGTCCCCCGCGTCGGGGCAGAGATCTAGCTCGTTAGATAAGTGGAGTGAGTGTCTCTTTAGTTTCCATGATGTCACGCATCGCTAGTATCGGGGCGAGCGTATGATGTCGAGCCATAAGCACCTGGGTGATTTCCTGAGGTGTTTCGATCGTTAGTGTTTTAACTATAATATTGTTTAAGTTTTTCAGCGTTCCATGATTGAGTGAGTTGTTCCCCTTGGTGGTTTTCTAAGTAGTAGGCCCCCGTTCCTATTTTGGCATAGACACGATAGGGGTCTTCCCAATTTGTTGCGAGCTTTCCTTTGGTGGAGCTCTTAAGATTTCGTTTAAGGACTAAGCTTCTAACGTCGAATTCGTGAGGAATTACTTTGGCGTCGTATCTGAGGGTTATTCTCTGCTTGAGTGATGCTTCTCTAAGGGCAGCCCCCATTCTTATCTCTTCGACCATGTTGAGCTCCTCTCTTAAGGATTGGTCGTTCATCTCCACATCGAGGCGAGATTCGGTTCTTCTCGAAGGCTCGGAATCCTCCATTGGGATAACGGCCTCGATTCCATAGGCAAGTCGGAACGAGGTTTCCCCGGTGGTTGAATGAGGAGTGGTTCGGTAGGCCCAGAGCACGTTGTGTAGTTCTTCGACCCATTTCTTCTTGACTCGTCTAACCTTCATCTAAGCCCACGCAGTATGAATCTGTTGGCGGATTCAGTTTGTCGGTTTGTTTGTGCGTGTTCGACCGAAGTGAAGGGTTGTACGGTTCCCAAATGGGCGACGAAGTATTGGAAATTTTTTTCGGTGAATTATTTCCCGTTGTCGGTGACTATAACTTGCGGAATTCCGAACCGGGCTAGCATGTTTCTCTTGTAGAAACACGGGATGTTTTGAGCAATGATTTTGGCCAGTGCTTCGGCCTCTATCCATTTGGTGAAGTAGTCGACACCTACTATTAAATATTTGTTTTGGTATGCTCCCAGGACGAATGGCCCGAGGATGTCGAGCCCCCACCACGAGAAAGGTCAGGGATAAGAGAGGGATTTGAGTTTGCTCGGGGGAGCTAGGTGCATGTGTTTGTGTCGTTGGCACTTGTCACATTTCTTTACGTGTTCCTTGGCATCGAGTTGCATGATCGACCAATAATAACCAGCCTAAAGGGCTTTTCGGGCGAGTGATTTCCCCCCAGGTGTTGGTCGTTGTTGCCTTTGTATATTTCTTTCAATATGTGTGGCACTCTAGCTTCTTCGACGCATTTGAGTAGGAGGATGGATAATCCCCTTCTGTAGTTTGTCTTCAAGGATGACATATGAACAAGTTCTTCGTCTGATAACGCTCGCTTCTTTGGGATCATCAGAGAGGGTCCTGTTGGTTAGGTATTTGTAGACGGGCGTCATCTAGGAGGTTCCCTCTTCGATGACGAGTATATTGTGGTCGGGGCGCTTTTTCTCTATGCTTGGTCGGGGGAGTATTTCCTGGATCATTGATTTGTTTCCTCCTTTTGTCCTCGTACTGGCGAGCTTGGACAGAACGTCTGCTCGAGCATTGTGTTCCTGAGGGATGTGTTGTATCTCAAATAAAGTGAACTTTTTAAGTGGTCTTGGACGAGGGTCTAATATTCGGCCAACTGGTCGTTTCGGACCTAATATTCACCTCAGACTTGGGAGGCTACGAGTTGTCAATCTGTGAGAATTTTGACCTCTTTTTCTCCCATATCCTCGGCGAGGCAGAGGCCGGCGAGGAAATCTTCGTACTCTGCTTGATTGTTGGAAGTAATAAATGAGGAAATCTTCCCCGTTTTCCAGGATTATACCTGCTCAGCTTCCTATCAAGCTAGAGGAACCATCGACGAATATAGTCCATTTGCTGGTTCCTTCTTGGAGTGCTGGGAAAGTCATATCTGCCACGAAGTCTGCTAGGACTTGTGTTTTGAGGGCTTTCCTGCTCTCGTACTTAATGTTGAACTCAAATAGTTTTAATGACCACTTGAGCATTCTCCCGGCCATGTCTGGTCGACTCAATAGTTGTTTGATGGGTTGGTCTTTTTGAATATGATGTTGTGTGCCAATAAATAGTGGCGGAGTCGTCTTGCGGCATTTACTAATGCGAGGGCAATTTTTTCGATCTGTTGGTATCTCAATTAGGGTCCTTGTAAGGCTTTTCTCGTGAAATAGATAGGTTTCTGCCCTTCCCGTGTTTCTCGGATGATGGCGGCGCTAACGGATTCGGAAGTCACGGCTAGATATAGATACAATATCTCCTCTTTATTAGGTCGAGATAATACGGGCGGTTGGGATAGGGTTTTCTTGAGGTGAACTAGGGTCTGCTTGCATTCCTCGGTCCAGTCGAACGCAACTTCCTTTTTTAGTAGTTAGAAGAATGGGAGCGCGTGTTGGGTCGACCTCGCGACGAATCAAGATAACGAGGTTAGCATCCCGTTGAGGACTTGAATGGAATTTTTGGACTTCGGAGTGGGAAATTTTGAGAATGTCTGACATTTTTCGGGTTAGCCTCTATCCCACGCTCAGTGAGGTAGAAGCCGACGAACTTTCTGGCCCAGACTCTGAAGGTGCACTTTTTGGGGTTGAACCTCATTTTGACTCTTCTGGCTTGGTCGAAGACCTTCCTGAGGTGTAGGGCATGATCGAATTCCTATTGGGATTTCACGATCATGTCATCCATATACACCTCGAGCATGCCCCTAATTTCGCCTTTAAAGACTTTATTCATCATTCGTTGGTATGTTGCGTCAGCGTTCCTCAGACCGAAGGGCATCACGTTGTACTGATAGTTGCCTGATTCGGTCATGAAGGCCGTATAAATTTTATCCGTTTTAGCCATGGGAATTTGGTTATATCTCGAATAGGTATCCATGAACGAGAGCAATTTTAAACCTGCAGAATTATCAACGATTTTATCGATGTTGGGCAAGGGATATGCATCTTTTGGACATGCCTTATTAAGATCAGAGTAATCAATGCACGTGCGCCATTTTCCATTATTGTTTTTCACAAGTACAGGGTTGGACAACCATGTAGTATATTTGGCTTCTGATACAAAATTGGCCTCTAGAAGGTGCCTAACAGCTTGCTCGGCAACCTCGGTTTTTTTCGAGGACTGCTTTCGCCTGCGCTGTGCTACGACCTTAAGAGCAGGATCAATGGTAAGATGATGACATGCGACCTCTGGATCGAGACCAGGAATTTCGGTCGCGCTCCAGGCGAAGAGGTCGGCATTGTCCTTTAAGCAGGCTTTGAGCTGGTTTCGAGCTAACTCTAGGAGGTCCGCTCTGATCTTGACTCCTTTGCTAGGGCCATCACCGAGTGGAACGAGCTCGAAATCCCCATCTGGGATTGGGCGCATGTGCTGTTCCGAGGATCCTCCCGAGTTGCTGGAAGTGGGCGAATCTTCTTTGGTCATCGGAGCTTTACCCTTCCTTCTTTTCTCGGCCAAGTCCTTCGGCTCCAGGCGGCTGTCGAGGTCGATGGCGTTGATTCGAGGGAGGGGTTCTGGCTTGTGAGATCTTTCTGGAAGGTCGACTATGCCTTTAGTATGGGGTTGGAGGTTGATGAATTCCAAGCCCTTTTCCGATGCCTCGAAACATCTTCGGGCGGATGGGATGTGAAATTCCTGGCAGCAGATACGTGATGTCACAGAGAATGTTATGACACACTATCTGACACTTTGTTAACAATTTACACAGTAAATATAAATAGCAGTAAAGAACACAATAAGTTGTTTACCCAGTTCAGTGTCTAACTACACCTACATCCGGGGCTACCAGGGAGGAAATTCACTATTAGTAGAATTAATTGGAATAAACCAACCGGTTTATCTCCTTCACTTAAAACCTACCAATGCAACTTCAACCTAAGTCCTACTTAGATCGGAGTACTACTCACTCCCCTCAATCACAGTGATATCAACCTATTGAATAATTGAATTGTGAAGACACACTTCAATAAACTATCTTGATCTCGCTCAAAGCTTTCAATCAAGAGACAAACACTCGTGCTTTAAAGCTTTGAGTGATAAACTACCCTTACAAACAAATCCTAGTCCAATGCACTTATCAATTGATAGTTGCTTGGCTCACAAGAGAAACTAGAATTACAAATACCAATTTATAAATCCTAACGACATAAATAACAAGTCTATCTCTTCAATACAATCCAAGGGCGGATATTGTAAGTTGAATTCCTTTTATAGAAGCGATCCACGAAACTTTTTGGGCTTCCATAAAGATAGCTAGGGTTCACTTAATTTAATCCTAAAAACATGGTCTTTTCAACAACCAATTTAGGTTTAATTAAGATTACCCTAGCAGCCACGTGAGCATGCTTTCTAATAACATAAAAACATAAAATAGCAGCTCAACAAACTTCCTGAAAAATCTCAGGAAAAAACAGTTCTGCGAGCAGAATGTCACATGAATGTCATAACATCTTATGACATCGATTTTGAATTTCCAGCATAGCTTTAGCTTCCAGTTCTGAGCTGTCTTTTAACATCCTTAGCAGGTAGGATTTATCTTCAATCTCTGAATGTCATGACATTTATCATGACATTGCTAAAGCCTAGTTTTACCAAAATTAATGCCAACTTAAAACACTAACAGGATGTCTCCGTGCAAGGTTGCCATCTTTCCACCCGTTGTGTAATATTTCATCTTTAAGTGTACTGTGGATGGCACAACAATTAACTCGGCAAGAGTGGGTCAACCAAAAATACACTGATACATAGATGGGCAATCGACGACCAAAAACTATGCTTTGATCGACCTGCCAGTCTCTCCGGCCCCAAAAGTTATGATCAACTCAACGTATCCCCACGGCTTCACTGTGGAACTGTTGAACCCCTGTAAATCTGAGCCGAGGTAGGGAGTCAGGTGGGTCTCGTTGAGTTGCAACGTCCAGAAGAGTTGAGTATACATGATATCGGCCAAACTTTCCTGGTCGACCAATATGCGCCTGACATTGAAGTTAGCCATTTGAGCACGCACGAGCAGAGGGATATTTTTATTGGGGTGCCCCCAGGTAACTCTTCCTTGTAGAAGGCCAGTGGATGAGACTTGCCTTGGATTTTGTCGAGGATGGCACCCAGATCTGAACTTGTTTTGACAAGATCGTCAAATCTTCTTTTGATTGATCTGATGGAGTTCTTGGTGAACCCTCCACTGGAGATGACCATGGTTGTTGGGAAGGACTCCTAAGGGTTGTGAGAGGCGAAGTATGTCGGGGTGGCATCTAGGTTGGGAAAGATGAAGTCCTCCGGCCTGGATATGCTCATTGCTACGGGCATAAAAGACTCTTCAGCAGGTTTTTCTTCCTCGACCTTGTTGGACGAGGGGGCTTCTTCTTTTGCAGACTTTTTCTTCGTGTACTATTTGAGATGCCCGTCTCTGATTAGGATCTCAATCGCATCCTTTAGATGGATATAGTCGTCCATCACGTGTCCGTGACTCCTATGAAATCTGCAATATTTACTTTTATCTGTCCCCGACTTGGTCTAGGTCGGTCGAGGAAAGTGTACTCCTCCTTGTTTGAACTCGGAGTTCGCACAATCGGTTAAGATACGCTCCCTAGAAGTGGTAAGGGGAGTCTAGTCACTAAATCGACCAACCGATGCCTTGTGGTCTCTCGAATCGCGGGGTTTGTCTTCTCGCCTTCTTTCTCCCCCTCAATGGGATGTCGAGGGATCTTTATTCTTTGAGCTCTTAACGTTCTCCCTATGCCAGGTGTCGCGAGCAGAGTTTGTGACTTCCTTTTCCTCGTATTGGATGTACGCCTAGGCTTTCAGGAGGAAAGCATCTAATTATGAGGGTGTTTCGATACCTACAGCCTTTGCGAATTCGCTACGAGGGCGTAGTCCTCTTTCGAGGAGATATTTTTTCATATCGTCCGTCGTTGAGACTTGGACGGCTTCTTGGTTGAACCTCTCGATATATGCTCAGAGAGATTCTTCTTTTCCCTGAATGATGGCTTCCAAGGATGCCTCTGACTTTGGGTGGCATTGGGAGGCAGTGAAGTGTCTAGAGAATAGTCTCCCAGATGCTTCCAAGATGTGACTGATCTATCGAGAAGGCTTTTATACCACACCATGGCCCCTTTCCTCAAGGTCGTAGGAAATAGGTGGCATTTGATGGTCCCACGAACTCCCCGATAATCGAGCAAGGCATCGATGTTCTCGATATGTTCGTTAGGATCGGTGGTGTCGTCATACTAACCGGGCCTGGGGGGTTTCTCTAGACTTGACGGAATAGGGATGTCCATGATAGCCCAACACAGAGGGTCGTGATGCTTGTCTTCATCGCTCTGGTCGGGAGAAAGGGAGACAAAACAATTGTTTCTCTTATGACGGGGGAGAGTTCTCTCTCCTGTCTTGATCTGGGCGACAGAGAACGATCGCGGGAGCGATATGCCTCGTTCTTCGTCTTCTTGTGCGAGGGAGATCCCCGATTTTTCCGAGGTGGGGTGTGTCACCTCTTCTTCAGAAAATATCGGTCGGGATGATCCTCATTCTGAGCAGGTTTTCTTGGTGAGGGACTATGGAAAATGGAAGTTCTAGGTCTCTGAGGTGGAGACGATGGGCGGTTCTTTTCCAGAGCCTCAATGCGCTGGCCCTGCTGGAGGAGGAGGCTATTAGTATGATTGAGGGCGAACAAAATAGCAGCCAATGCTGGGTCCGTGTTAGTCGATAGTGGTGCCGAAGGATGAGGGATGACGAGGTCGTCAGCTATCACCCTGGGTTTCTCGTTATCCAAGAGGGAATCTTGGTTTCCAGCATCTTCAGAGTCGGGGGAGGCGGTCCTGCCATCCCTGTGATCAATGAGGTCCTCGAGACGAGGAGAGGTATTACTCCTGTCCGTTTTTCGAACAGGTAAGAGAACGGTCTTGTCGAAAAGGAGTTGATCATTATTATCATCCATCTCGTTAGGTTGGGAGTATCTTTGATCTTATGATATCAGAGTGATTGATGAAAACGGGGAAGATTTTTCCCACAAACGGAACCACTGATCTGAATAAGTGATCAAAATCGGAGACGGCCAGAATGATTGGTGATCCTTTGAGCAAGTTGATGTTGAGGAGGGGGTGGTGTACTTGCAAGGAACTACGATGCTAAATTAAGCAAATTTTCAAGGAAGAGGATAGAAAATATTAGGGTTTTGAGTGTCAGAAAGTGATACGTTGCCCTCAAAGGTGTGAGGGTTTATATAATGACGTTAGTGTTGTACTCTAAAATTCACCCTCTTCATTTTGAGGTTTCTGGTTTATAATCTCATTATCATAAAAATTCATGCATGTACATTCATAGTATTTATCACATGGTTACCAGGTTCCAAATACCTCAATTTGTGGAAGAAACTGTGTGTTTCGGCTATCTTAGATCATTTTGAGGCAAAAATCGATATTTCTCGGTTCATATGGCTATTGCAAGATTTTCTGCTCAGAAAGCTATTTTGGTTTGATTCCATGAGCATTGGGATCATGTCAATTTATTCTCCAGTTTACCTGTTCAGATCGAAGGCCTTTTCGTCAAGAAAAGACTTTATTTGCTTATTTCTCAATAAAGTGAATTTTGAGTTTTTAGTGCGTTTCGGGTGCTCTGGAAGGCATAACTCTCAGCTCGTCGAGTATTTTCTGATGATTTTTTACATGTGTCATACCCCAATTTTTGACCTAATATACCACCTTACATTCGCATCATTGCATAACTAACAGTTCAGACAGCATTAATCGGGTGTAGCAGTCACAGGTCAAAATTAGGGTTTCATTAGATTTTCATCTGATTCAAGAGACAATCAATTAGGGTTTGAGTTTTTCTCACCTCATTTGATCTATCTTGATTAAATCATCAGCCTCTGATCATCAGATACTCATTTCTCACACAGACCAATCAAGGATCGACCAATTAGGGTTTTGATCGGGCATAAGTATTCTCTGACTTTTTGAACAAGAAATAACTTTTTTGGATAGATATTGGTCATTATATCTTGGATACAACATCTTGACCTAATTTCTGGATTCAAAACATCACAAAAGTTCACAGACTTCATCAGTCAATTTCTAAAACATCTGATGAATTTTCATCTGCACAGAAAAGTCAAACTTTGACTTTTGGTCAAATTTTTCAAAACAAAACTTTTTCCATCATCAAAATACTTCAAATGATCCATCATGATCATAAAAAATCAAAGGATTTGAAAAAGTCAACAAAAAGTCAAAAGTTTTCATACTTAGAAAATTTTCTAAGTGTTGAAATTTCTTATTTTTTCCAAACTTCATGCCATTTTTTCACCTAGTTCCAATTTGAATTTGAAAAAACTCAAAACATGAAAGTTGTAGCTTGTGAAATAAGCTTTCCAAAATGTCCAAGAACTCACAAATCCATGGAGTCTAGCCATACTTTTGAAATTGAAACATAAGGCTCCATGAACTTGATTTTCAAAGTTCAAAACTTCACATTATAGGTCATTTTTTGGATTTCTTCTTTCTAGAAGCTTGCCACCTTGCCAAAATGAGATAAGAACTGATAAAAATCAGATGGGATAATTATGATAAGATTGGATCAAAGTTGGAAATTAACCATGGTTAAAGAAGGAAGCTTCCTTTGCATTTAATGCAAAAGACTTCCTTGCCCTCTAAGGCAAGTTTGAATTACCAATGCCAAATTGCTTGCCTAACATTTCAGAGACATTGGCCTATAAATAGAGGTATCATTCCATGATCAATACACACCAAAGCATCACAAATCCATGCTTTCATTCTTCTTTCTTGAAAATTAAGCAACATAGTGCAAATTGGAGAATTATTGCATTTTTGAAAAACAGTTGAAAACATGTTAAAATTTGGTGTCAAACATGCTTCAATATCAACATAAAACTTGTTTAGAGCTTAAGATCATAAGGAAAGCAAGCAAAAACCAGTTTTCACTTTTCATTTTTCCAAACTTTCAAAACTGCCATGGAATTCGAATTTGAAGCTAGGCTGAATTAACTTGTGTTGTAATCATTCAAACATCATCTATGAACATCATAGGAATGATCCAGATCATGAACAACAATCTGTAATTGCTTTAACATCGATTTCCAGTTTGCATTTTGAGCTTGTGCAGGTCGACTTGGTCAGAGCAATCCAAGCTATCTCATGATGTACAGACCATTCACACAGCTTCCATACATGCCGTTGGTGCTTGAACAATCATAAAACAACAACTGGAAGCACTTAAATCCAGTATTCGATTCTCACTTTCACATGTAAGAACACGAAATCCATTCTCATAATTCTTTGATTCTTTTTGAAAAAGCTCTTGGCCAATCTCTTTCTGCATCTAACACAATCAATAACCCTCAAAAAAATCCAAGAATCATCAAACATACATCATTTAATTTGAATTTTTCAGTTTAGGGTTCATAGTGTTCTTCGAAACCTAAATCGTTCTGGGCTTAAAATAAATGCAATTAACAGTTACTATCATGTTCGTTGTTCAAAATCGATCAAGTTTCGTTTTTACATCATTCAATTTCGTTGAGAAACGAAGATTTTAGATTAAATTTGGCAATCTGAAGATCAAAATGAAGAACCCAGGATGCGCGCGTGTTCTTCATTGTTTTCAAATTTAAATTTTCAAATATTCCAATCTCTCATTTACACGTGTTCCAGTCCACTAAACACCAAGGTGCGTTTGGCTTAGTGGTAGCTTGCTTGCTCTTAGTCTCCTCTGCCACGTGTGTCACCCTTTGGTCATGGGTTCAACTCCCATCAGGACCATTTCTTTTTATAACTTTCTAATTTTTCATGTTTTTTTCATAAAACTTTCACAATTTTTTTTTACCAATCAAAACTTCTCATTTTGAGATGATTTTTTAAACACTTGTCAATAAATACATCTATTTTATGATAGTGCAAAAAATTTCAGAAAAAAATTTCATCTGATTAAATTTTAATCGAGCCGAAAACGACGTCCTGAACAATTTTTCAAACCTCCTTTTAAGGTGAAATTTTCAAATTTTCGACTTCCGATTCTTTTCAAAACTTTTCATAAAGGAACCTCACATTTCAAAACACTTTTCAAAAATCATTTTTCAAAACATTTCATTAAAACTTACATCTTTTTACCACGATCGATCCGATTTAAACGATAAAATCAAATTCGTTTTCTCTCGAATTTATCAATCGATCATGGGCCACCCTTATGGTGTAAGTCCTAACCCTTTTATGTACATACTTAGTTTTACTTGTACATATTCAAATCATCATTGTCAATTTTTAAACATAAACAAATTTTTTTGTTTGTTTTCATTCGTTTGTTTATACACCGATACCATTGGTATTGAAAGGAGAAGAATTCCCTGTGAAACTTCTTTTAAACCAATGGGCCTCCCTCACGGTGTAAGTCCCATAACATTCTTTTATGTACATAATATTTCCTTGTACATATCAAACTCTCTTCAAATACATACAAATTTTCATCTATACATAACACAGATACATTTTATACTCAAGTACAAACAAACTTCTATCGTTTGTTTCCACTTCACTTGTGTATACACAAACCAAACATTCTTTATGTACATACATACCTTTTCCTTGTACATATCAAATTCTTTTCATACAAAACTTTTATCTGTACATAATACAGATCCCTTTTACAGATAAACTTTGATCAGTCGTTTCTGTTTCATCTGTATATTCAATTGAATACCATTGGTATTGAAAGGAGCGTTATTCCCTGTGAAAATGCTTTCAAGCCAATGAGCCTCCCTTATGGTGTAAGTCCCAACCCTCCTATGTACATCCATCTTTGTCTGTACATAAATACTCGTTCGTGTACATATTCATTTCCTTGTACACAGTTCAAGCTTGTAAATAATCAAGTTACGCTCGTTTTAAACGTTCGTTTCACAGACACTTGTTTATATTTCATAAACTCTTGTAAATAGACATCATTGCATTGTTTATATTTCCTTCATAAACTCCTGTGAATACATATCACACACACACTTGTTTATACAACTGTCTAATTATAACATAACAATTAGACTAATCAATAGGTTCCCCACAGTATAGCCTCCGCTTGGGCTTTATACAAGACAATTCATCACCAGCATGAGTTTAGCCTCCGCTTGGGCTTCATACAAGACAACTCATCCCCAGTTGAGTTTAGCCTTCTCTTGGGCTTTGTACAAAGAAACTCTCCCCACAAGAGTTTAGCCTCCGCTTAGGATTCATATAAGACAACACTCCCCTGTTGAGTCAGCCTCCTCTTGGGCTTCGTTCAAAAGAACTCCTCACTGAGTTTAGCCTTCTCTTGGGCATCATACAATGAAAGAGATAGAAAATCTCTTAACAGCCTCCTATTGGGCTTCCAATACAAAGAATCACCCGCGCTAAGATAGAACCCTGAAAGGATGGTTTCTCGGTGAAATCACTTTCAAATCCCCAGAGAGTAAAATTTCCCGGTGAAATTGCTCTGATTCAAAAAAGGATGGTTTCTCAGTGAAATCCCTTTTAACACAAGGCCAGCCATACCCTATAGCTTCCTCTTGAGCTTCATACAAGGACCCTCGATGACCCTCGGAATGCCTCCTCTTGGGCTAACAATATAAGGACCCATGGGCTTCTTAAAAGCATCCCTTTAATCCAATCAATTTCTCCTTGAGATTTAGACATCTATCATCTCTATGGAAGAAGTATCTCATCTATTACATCACATACAGTCAAAACTTTTCAAAAACTTTTCAAACTCTTTTCAAACAAAAACATCTCTTAACAGTAAGTGGTAACGCTTGTATACTCAAGCAAAACACCCAATGCTTACAGTTAAAAGATTCAATCATCTTTTTTTCAAACATCTTTCTCAAACATGTAAGTGGTAACGCTTGTACATTCAAGCAAAACACCTAATACTTACGATGAAAGATTTCAAACAGTCAAACTTTTCAAAAATGTATGTGATGACATAGATTAGATACATTTTTCATTAAGATGACATTTATCTGTCTCTTACTAACATCCCGTTGCTTTCCACTAGCATAAGTGGGAACTACGATTGCTCTTGACTTTCTCAACATCCTTTTGAGAATACGTAGGCACAAGGTCTCATCCTTGCCGAGCAAATTTCTATCTCCCTCAGACCAAACAAACCATAGAACCCTGTAGATCCGAGCTACAAATGCTATGATTCCCACTAGGGGATATGTATGCAGAAGATCCACAAATCTTTGCGAGCACAATAATAACAAACACTAGAATCCCTCACAATCTGTCTTTCTTAAAATCCCAAAGGAGAAACTTTCCCAATCATAGAAATAGCAATTAAAACACACAAACATATCAAACATATTCATATATAAAAGCTATAGATAACTATATATATTTAGGGTGCTCCATCTATTCCCTTCATATAACAATCCCCCTTACTCAGAATCTCCCCAATGCGTTGCGTCTAGTTTGCACTAGTCGTTACGCATACCAATATCAATTGAGGGTATTTCAGCTTTCCCCTTTTTCATAATCATTAAATCATCTTTCTTGTGTTGAAAATAATAAAGCTTGATGCTCGCGGCATCTTTATAAATCAATCAAAAGATTAAATCGTTTCGAGCCAGAGAATCCGAACTCACGTTTGCATCGTCTAACACGTCACCTTTTAACGCGAACAACATGCAAGTTCCTGTCATTATTATCTACAAAGGAATTGATTCCTCAAGTGGATTAAACTGAATTTTAGTGTTGTGCCATGCGCTTAGTGCGCTAAAACATTCGTAATTCCTAGTTGGAAAATTGAAACTGAGCGAGGCCGGTGTCTAAAATTTCGTATTGAAGTCCTATCTGACTTTCATTTGCAACTCCAGAGCAAATTCCTTACCATTTAATATCAGTTTTTTATTCTTCGGAGTTGTTTTCGAGCTGATTCGAGCATTTTTCATCTGATACGCGAAGTTCAAAAAATCATATCTTGCTCGATTTTTATTGAAACAAGGTGGGACCAGTGCCAAAAGATCACAAATTTTTGTTGTACTCACTTGTCTCAAAGATACTCAAATCCAAATTTTGATCAGAAGACCCTTGTTCGAGGCAATTTCTCCGATATCCGCAAACAAAATTTTGCATGTGTCAGACGCTTGAAAATTGTGCTGAAACTTTAAAAAATTTGTATCTCCTGGACCATTCGCCCGATCGAGTCAAAATTTTGACTCTTGCAAGCAAAATCGCGTTCCGAACATTTTCGCGTTTGTATTTCGACTTCAAATTCCGCACGGATTTGGCTGTTTTTAATTAAATACGAAAATTATTTGGATAATCGCGATTTAGGCTTAATTGTGGATCCAAGGCACTCTAAGGCCCAAATTTTCACACTATAAATAAACTTTTTCCTTCACAATTCAAGGACATGAAATCATTTGCAAAAATTTCACTACAAACACGCTATTCTTTTCTCTCTCAACTCACAAAGATCAAAGCAAGCTTTTTCATCAAGTTTCCTCAAGAACATTGAAGAACATGGAAGAAAATTGAAGGTGTCAAAGTGAAGTTTTCCTCTTCCTCTTGCAATTCTCGCGCCTCTTTATCTCTTATTATATCCTCTCCGATCTTCGAATCGACATCGACGATCTCTCATCCTCGTTCTCCTTTTCGTTTCAACGGTAAGAATTCTTGATTTAAGCACTTTTGCATAATTGATTCTTGAAATAAGCACTTTTCTAGAATTTAAAATTAATCAAGTTTTTGATTGAGGAATTAAATGTAGATCATAGATTAGATTGAGAAATTTTGTTTCGATGTAATCATCATGATGAAATTCAAAATTGGATGAAATAAGAACTTATTTGATTAATTGATTTTCTTAAGAAAAGTGCTTATTCAAGCTATTGATTGTTGATGCTATTAATTTATGGATTCGAAACCTTGAATTGAATGTGATTATCTTAGGTTTGAACCTTGATCCATGTGCCTAATACTGGCATGAATTGATGCATTCTAGGTGTTTGTGCTAATGCTTGAGTTAGGAATTGCATGTTCATGTATTGAATAATCCTCACCTTGATTAATTGGATTGATTTCATATGCTAATGGCTTAATTTGTGAACTCGAAAACATGTCAAGATGTGAAATTTAATGCATATTCATGAATCAATTTGCATGCATGTTAGGTGTTTATGCTAATGCTTGAGCTAGAAGCAACATGTTCATGCATTGACATTTGTTAGCATTGAATTAAATTTTGCATGTTTATAGCTTAATTTTCAAGCTTGAAACATGTCGAAGTGTAGTCTAATGCTATGCACATTGACAATTGACTTGAAGCCTTGCTATGCACTCTTCACATATTCATGAATCATCTTGAATTTTGATTTGATGCCTTGCCATACATTATTCATATGTTCATGAATCATTTTTTGCATTTCAATCAACTTGATGTCTTGTCATGCATTATCCATATGCTCATGCATCACCTTGAATTTTGATTTGATTTGATGACATGTTATGCATTCCTTACATGCTCATGAATCATCTTGCATTGACAATTGGTTTGATGCTTTGTTGTGCATTTCTCACATGTTCATGATACGATTTGCATGCTCCAGATTGGATTAATGCATTTCTCATGCTTTCCCTCTTATGCATTTTGCTTACAAATAATCACTTTTGAGTTTTAGTGCTTCCAATAAGCATTTTTCCTTGCTATTTGACTATTTGGATTGTTCCTTGGCATGAGAATGTTGTGGAATGAAAAATTGATTTGCAGCAGAAATTTTTTAAATTGTAGGTCGCGCTTAGTGCCATCAGGGTCCCGCTAAGCGCGAAATTCCCTGACTTTTTGGGTTTTGTAACTCAGAAATCGGGCTAAGCGCGACCTGGAGCTGAATTTTTTTTCTTTTGTTCATTTGACTTGAAAACTCATATGCTTTCATCTTGTGGATTATTGTATGAGAAGTATTTCATGCAGGTGCTTGTGTTATAAAGGTGCATGAACGCACATTCTAATGCTTGTTTGTGTACGAATGCGCATACCCTTTGCATATTTGCCTGAATTGACACCTTTCTTGCAGGTTATCCGATTACTTGAATACGTACGAACGCGTATGCTATCGCTTGTGCACATACATGTACATTCTATTGTCTGCTTGTTTGGTTTTACTCCATTCTTACAGGTGCTCTTGTTTGAATGCGTACGAATGCATATGTTACCGCTTGTACACATACATGTACATTCTATTGTCTTCTTATTGAGTTTGACTTGGAATGTGTACGAACGCGCATTCTAATCCTTGTTTGCGTACGAACGCGCATCCTATTGTTTGCTTGCTTGGTTTTACTCCTTTCTTGCAGGTGTATGCGTATAAATTATGTACGAGCGCACAATTTGATACTTGTTTTGCGTATGAACGCGCAACGCTTTGTCTGCTTTGTTTGGATCATTATCTTTTGCAGGTTTATTGTTTCGGATGCGTACGAACGCGCACTCCACATATGCTTTGATGCTTCCACGCATTTCTCACTGGTTTACTCTTATTGCTTGGCTGTAGTACTTGAAGTTTTCTGGAGTATTTTTTAGCTCGCAGTGCTCTACGGATTTGTAATCCGTTTGGTATTAGTTATACCTTGTTTATTGCATTCATCTATAACTTTCCTAGATATCATGAGAAGTAGGGGTTTACCGCTTTCTTTGCCATGATTAGGATATGAGCGTTGGGCTCAAAGTCGTTGCGTAAACACCTGTAGCTAGGCATTCCGTAAATTATGTGCTAATTGTGTTTGGTTTGTTTAAAATCCTCTTCCATGCATAGGGAGGTAATTCTCAGTAAGTGTTTACATTTGTGCTTCCATAGGTCAGAATGGTTAGGCAACCCAGAGTGGCACCACCAAGCAAAGTACCACTTTGATACTTATTGATATATATGATGATGATATGACGGGCACGCGGAAAGGGTCCGCAATCGACCCCCGCACAGTTCTAGTCTGTGTCAGCTCAGCACACGCGAATTGTGTTGCTTCCTTTATCAAGTAAATAATAAAAGTGGCAAGATTTCCCTATTCTGACTCTCCACGCTTTCCTGGAGTTCGCATTTATTGCAGAACTCACATCATTTTCTATTCACACTTGACAATTCATGTCATGCGGTGATACCCTTCACGGGAATCGGATGTGTCAGCTCCTATTTGACTCTGATATATTCATTGCCGATGTTGGATATGGGACTTCCTCCTTTTCCTGCGCTTCTATGACATTTTTTTGTGCATTTCATTGCTTGTGCTTCTGCCAAAGCACTTGATTGCTTCATCCCTTTGCATCCCTTGGTTCTACAACCAAGACGGATATAAGATAGATTTCCCTTAGGATCACTCGGTTAGGGTAGCTCTCAAGCCTAGACATTAGGATTTACATCATTTACATGCCAACATAGGTAAATATTCCCTTACATCCTCAACCTTAGGTCTAATCTTTGCATGACAACATTAGGGCTAATACTAGTTAGTCTCCCTTTTGTTTTGCTTGTTTCTTTTGCATCCTTGCATGTAATTAAAACTAAAACTTGCTTTCTTTTTCTTTTGAAAACTAAAACACCTAATAATGGTTCAAACTCCTTTCTTAAAGGTAAAAGCAACCAACCAACGCAAACTCTTTTTCGCCTACGAGCACTTTCTTGTGTGTTTAAAACCTTTTCACAAGTAAAAAACACAAAACCCACCAAAACAAGTTAGTCAAACTACGGCGCTCTGACTTTCCCATTGCACGAGGGAATACATAGGCATCTTGTCACGGGGCTTGATCGAGCACAACTTTGTAATTACTTTCTTCTTTTCCCAGTGTTTTCTTTATTTTCATTTCTTTCACATACATGGTAGCGATTAAGCGATAGATAGATATAACACACCCCTTAGTTAGAAAATAGAAGTGGATACCGTAGAGGACTACGGGTGTGTGGGGTGCTAATCCTTTCCCCTAGCGTAACAAACTCCCTTATCCTGATCTCTCGGTCGTAAGACTGTGATTTCTTCCCTCTCAGGTTTACTCGATGTTTTCCTTTCTCCTTCGCGAGATAAAACACGTTCGATGGCGGCTTCATTGATATATCATACCAGTCCATGTTCAGTCGAGTGGTTTCAGTTAGGAGGATTCTCATTGGATGCTATATTTGTGCCGGTATACGCGGATCCACAAATATAGCCGTTCAAGCTGACTAGGTCAAGACCGAGCAATAATGCCCGTGAATAGCCATTATGTCGAACATGGGAGACATAACAGACATAGTTCTCATCGTGACAGGCTGTGAGTTTGCTCGACGTATGTCGAGCAGAGGAAGCATTGTACGGGCAGCTGGGAGCCCCAAACACGCCGTTGAATCCTGGTAAATAGTTGTATCTTGAAGAGAAGTGATATTTCCGAAAGCTTTCGGACAATCCAAAATAAAAACCATCTGTTGAGATTTGTCCAAATAGAAAACTAACCGTCAGAAATTTAAGTTGAATAATAATTACATCATTATAAAAATAAAATTATAATAACTTTAATACTTAAGAGATGAAATGGCCACTAGAAATATAAAATAATTTGTTTAATTAATTTTAATTAGGGGTAAGAAGTAATTTTCATAGTATATTACTTTATTATATTTATAATAGATTGTTTAGAGTTTGAATTTATTTGTTTGCTTGCAAGTTTCTTTATAGATATTTATGTTTATTAAGATTTAAATGAAAAACGTAAAGTAGTTTTTCAACTCGTAATATATGATATGTTTTGGACTTTTTTTTTTTCTTTTTTTTTCCAATCTTCAAACTTTTTTGAAGTTTTTCTTTTACCACTTTTGTGTATATGAAATCTGAAGAAATTGAAGGAAAGAGATATAGAACATAGACAATTTATTAATTACCAAATTCAACACATAATATGCTACTACCAATGCATCAACAAAATTTAAAAATATCAATTAAATACAAATAAGATTAGATGATATAAATTAGTGAATTTTTTAACTCATCTCACGTTCTTTTTAGCCACTCCTTCGAAATTTCATTTTTGTTTTTGAGAAATCGAAAATAAACTTTTGATTAGCATCCTATTCAATAAAATTTAGATTTGGTGCAAACTGGAGATTTACTTACGCTATGCTACCATATATTGATGAACTTATATCGCGGCAGAACCTTTCCCCTCTCCATAACAACAACAAAATTTAAAATATTCTCTCAAAACCCTTCTCACCAATGTCAAATTTTCTCTCAAACAATTAATACAAATCATCAAGCAACAACCACATCTCAATCAATCAAGCAACAACCAACTCTCAATCAATCAAGTAGGTGATTTACACATTTTTAGAGTTAATGTAAAATCGATTGAAATTAGTGAAATAGGACTTGAAATGTATTATTTTTTATAGTTTACATCATTAAGAGTCATTATAATACTATTTGCAAACTCTTTTTGACGATCATTCCGTGTATTTTGAGGCATTTGAGATTTTGGGTTGGTGGTGTCCGCTGTTCTTTTTTACGGATCCGATGTCAGAGGCGTTTAGGAGGCCATCATGGCAGAGGCTCAGGGTGCCCTGGTCTACAGGAGACATCAGAGGAACGCCTCGAGGATGACAGGCCGGCTTCGCTATACGCAGTAGTTTATTTTTGTTGTATTTTGACTTTGTTTTTTTTTTATTTCATATTGTACTGGATATGTATTATGAATACTGTTGTGAATCGGATGCCTTGAAACAAAATATAACTTTGTTGCTCAAGGTAGGGGAAAAAAATGAAGAACACGATGAACACAAGGATTGGTTATTAACTGCTATTCTTTCCTTTATCTTCAAAACAAGATTACAAGTATACAAGAATAACAAATAACCCTCTCACCCTAAATTAGGATTTGCAGTATACAATGATGAGAGACTAGTATGCTATTTATAATAAACCTAACATACTAAACTAATGGGCTTTTATCACAAATACCCATTACAAGCTAACTTAGGGTACAAGCTAACTTAACCAATTGGACATAACAAACAGGCCCAATTCGATGCTAACAATTCTAGCATCCTTCGACACAATAGAGTTCGACCCAATATCTCACAAATCTCCACCTTGGAACAAACTCTATTATCAACTAACGAATTAGTTTTCTTCATGCACTTTATCAAGCATGGAAAAACTTGCAACTAGGCAATGTCTTGGTGATCATATCGCAGATTATGATCTGTCGAAACCTTCACACTTGGACTTCTCCACGCTCGATTACCCTCGGACGAAATGCAACCTCACATCAATGTGCTTGGTTCGCTCATGATAGGCTGAATTCTTGGCATTGCACTTTGACTATCACATTTAATGATAACTTCCCTTGAATTTTCAGCTCCTTAGCAAAACCTTGACAATGCTTCTTTCATAGCTTTTAAAGCAATATATTCCGCTTTGATAATGCAACAACCTTCAAGTGTTGCTAACTAATATGTAAAACATATCAAATAGATTTTCTGGAATCCATACAACCTGCATAATCAGAGTCGACTTATCCTTCGATTGCTGCTTTACTATCTTCACCAAAGGCTCCACCATAAATTAAGACTCTGTTCAGAGACCCATTTATGTACCTTAGAATCCACTTCAATGCTTGTCAGTGAGCCTTTCCAGGATTCGCCATGTACCTGCTTACAAGACTTACTGCATATGCTATGTCGGGTCTAGTACAAACCATAACATACATCAAAGAACCTACTACATTAGCATATGGGATGCTATTCATATAAGTCCTTTCGACCTCAGTACTGGTACATTGATCAATACTCAACTTGAATTGAGGGTTTGTTGGAGTCACAACAGGCTTCGAATTTGACATACCAAACTTTTCAAGAATCTTTCGTAAATATGCCTCTTGAGATAAGCATAATTTTGACTGCTTTCTATCTCTTCGAATGTCAATTCCAAGAATCCTGGAAGCTGCTCCTAGATCCTTCATTTCGAACTCCTTATTGAGTTACGCTTCACCCTCATTACCTCTTCGACATTGTTACTTGCTATGAGAATATCATCAACATAAAGTAACAAAATAACAAATGAATTACCGGACGAAATCAAGTAAACACGGTGGTCGAATTCTATGAAACTTATGCATGTCATGAATTTGTCGAATCTCCTATTCCACTGTCGAGGAGATTGTTTCAGCCCATATAAAGATCTATTCAACTTGCACACAATCTTCCTTTCCCTTTCGACATACCCTTCAGGTTGCCTCATCGAGATTGTTTCATCTAGATCACCATACAAGAACGCATCTTCACATCCATCTGGTCGATTCAAGATCGAACTGCCACCATGGCAAGCAACATTCGAATGGACCTATGCTTCACAACGAGAAAACACATCATTGAAATCTATACCTTCTTTGTGAAACCCTTGCAACCAACCTTGCCTTGTATCTTTTCGACGCCACTCCTTGATTCCTTCCTTAACTTTGAAAATCCATTTATGACTAACTGGCTCCAGAGTTTCTTGATCAATTCCAAGTGTTGTTATCATGAAGAGACTTCATCTCATCATCCATGGCCTTGACCATTCGGTCTTATTCGACTCCTCATAGCTTCCTTATGGTCTCTTGGTTCTTCGTCCGAACCTCACTTGCGAGATTAAGGCATAAGCTATAAGATCTGCATACCCAAACCTTTGAGGTGGTTTGATGACTCTTCGTGTCCTATCTCTTGCCAATAGATAGTCATCAACGGTTTCCTCTTCATCACATCATCGCTTCTTCGACTTTATCCGGGATATGCAATTCATCATCAACATGCTCCACCTCAACGGAATCTCTACTTTCCTCTTCGTCGGATACTTACGCGACCAACATCATCCGTTTTCTTGAAAGCCATTTCACTTCATTGAAAACAACATCTCGACCGGTGATAATCCTTCGTGACGACTCTAGGCACCATAGCCTATAAGCTTTGACTCCTCGGGTATCCGGGAACATGCATTTGAGAGCTCTAGGCTCGACCTTGTCTTGCCTAATGTGAGCATAGGCTACGACCAAATACTCTCGGTTTGTCGAGATTTGGTGGATGTCCCGACCAAACTTCTTGGTGTCTTCATACCTAACGCGATCGAAGGACATCTATTTATCGGATATGTTCTTCGAAACCTCAAAAACACCTTCTTTAATCCAAACTAGTCAACATGCATCTAACTCTCTCCAAGATGGTTCGATTAAACCTTTCAGCCAAACCATTTTGTTGTGGAGTGCCTGCAGTAGTTCTGTGTCTTGCAATACCAGAGGCAGCACAAAAGCTATCGAATGCCTCATTGCAAAATTCAAGACCATTGTCTATTCTCAACCTCTTGACCTTTACGCGGTTTGGTTTCGACGAGTCTTCCAACCTTTGAAATTCTCAAAGTTTCATCCTTAGTCTTACGAATGAATACCCATAACTTTCTGGAATAGTCATCTACTATGGATAGAAAATACCTTGCTCCTGAATGTGATGGACACCTTGCAGGCCCCCAAAGATCAACATGGATGTAATCAAGGGATCCATGTGTTCTTTGTTTGCCTTTGTTGAACTTCACTCTGCAAGATTTTCCAAGTACACAGGGTTCACAAAACTTTAACTTTTCGACTTTGTCTCCACCAAGCAAATTTTGTTTTCCCAATTCGACGGACCCTTTCAGCGGCCTAATCTCATGTGCGGTTACATCTTCGACAAAGGTTTCGTGGATGCAACATTTGTCGAACCACTTACAACCACAAGGGTATACAAGCCTTGTTTCTTCACGCCTCTCAAGACTTCCTTGACCCTTCATGACTCTTAGAATACTTTTCTCTCCTTGAAAAACATATCCTTTCTTGTCGAATTCACCAAGAGAAATCAAATTTCTCTTCAAATCGAGTACATACGACTTGATCAATAACCTTATTGACTCATCATGGAGTTTGAATCTCACAGATCCAATACCTGCAATCTTGCAAGCTTTGTTGTTTCCCAGCAATACAGATCCACCATCTTGATCACATAATTCCTCGAACAAGTCTTTGTTTGGAGTCATGTGCCAAGTGCACGAAATCCATAATCCATTCCTTGACGAGTTCTTTGCTTGAAACCACAAGAACATCGGATGAGTCGAAATCATCTTGAACAATAATTGCATTGCCATTATCCTTTCCTCCATGATCTTTCACGCGTTCAGGCACACTTTTCTTGTGTGACCCTCCTTCTTACAATGATAGCATCGAATACGGATGCTTCACCACCGTAAAACTTCGACTTTTACCTTTCTTCTTGTCGAACTTATTATCCTTTCGCAAGAATTTTCCTTTTGGCCAAACCTTCACCAACCGTCGAAGGTTTATGCTCCTTCGTTCATTCAAGTCCTTGAATACAAGGTGATTGAACCTCTTCAAAGGTCGGGACTCCTTCCATACAAGAGTTTCTTTGAAGTGGGCATGTGATCCGGCAACGCACAATGGCTTGATCTTCATCATCAATCTTCACATCAATATTTTCAAGATCAAGAATCGACTTGTTGAACATATCCAATGCTCACCAACACTTTGTCTTCAATCATCTTGAATGAATACAAAGCTTGCTTGAGTAGTCGATTCACCAACGATTTAGTCATGTACAAACTTTCAAGTTTCACCCATAACCCTACCGTCGTCTCCTTTGATACATCGAAGAACCTTATCACCAAGGCTCAACAAAATCGCGTGGGCCTTCTCTATCATTGCCTTCTTCTCATTGCCGTCAACTCTTCGTTCATGGTGACTCTCCTTCAACGCTTCCAAACAACCTGCTTGAACCGGTGGGGCTTTCATCTTCAAGCGCCACGGACGAAATCGTTCACTCGGTGAACTTTTCAATATCATACTTTGTCGAGGCATCTTCTCCACGCTCACCGCACCAATTTGTTGTGAATCGGATGCCTTGAAACAAAATATAACTTTGTTGCTCAAGGTAGGGAAAAAGAATGAAGAACACGATGAACACAAGGATTGGTTATTAACTGCTATTCTTTCCTTTATCTTCAAAACAAGATTACAAGTATACAAGAATAACAAATAACCCTCTCACCCTAAATTAGGATTTGCAGTATACAATGATGAGAGACTAGTATGCTATTTATAATAAACCTAACATACTAAACTAATGGGCTTTTATCACAAATACCCATTACAAGCTAACTTAGGGTACAAGCTAACTTAACCAATTGGACATAACAAACAGGCCCAATTCGATGCTAACAATTCTAGCATCCTTCGACACAATAGAGTTCGACCCAATATCTCACAAATACTATTATTATAAAATTTATTTTGGATCACATTTTTGGACTTTAATTCGATTTAAAAATTGCATGATTTTAAATTGAATAACAATTGTAAATTCAAAAGCTATTGCTTATAGTTAGGTTTTCCTTCTAACTGTCATGCACAACACAAAAAGTTTATTTCCGGTAACAAACCGTAAGTAAATTTCCAATTTTACTAAAAAATTATAAAAAACTGGTGCGTACCCAAAATAAATTTTAATTTTGTGAAAGGTATTTTGAATTTTTTATAGGGTGAGCCCACCCCTTATGTAGTGGGTTAAAAAATTCACATAAATTATCACCTCTGTCTCAAAATAAAAATAAAAGTCGGTTATAATTGTTACACTAGATTAAAAAAGTAATGATTAGTTAATAAAAATAATATTTTTATAAAATTATCCTTAATTACTATTGGTTGTTTATTATACGTAAAAATAATGTTGACAAATAGAAAAATTTGTAAAAATTAATTAATGTTACATTAGAAAAATAAAAAGAGTACTATTTTGAGATAATTTTTTATGATTAGAAATACATTAATTTTGAGATAGAGGAGTAGCTATTTCTTTGGCAAGTTCAACCATGCACGTCGCGATTTAATCAAATATCTTGAAGAAAATTAAGTTTGGATATAAAGCAAGAACAAAACTAACCAAGGAAATGTCTAACGGGTCGGTCCTTTAGTACAATACAGACTAAATATTGAAAATATTGTTCTTATATCACGTTCGTTTTGAAATTGTTGATGGTAAAATCAACATGTCCATCATCGTAAATGTATATCATTAAACAATGATATAGTTCTCACTAACAATGATGTGACGGAAATGGAGAAACTAAAGAGAAATGTAGCTGTAGAATTTGAATTAAAAGAAAGAAATAATGATGTCCCAGACTCCCAGTATGCTTTTGATCTCTTACAAGAAACATGCATGAGTTTATCTAGACCTACTAAACCCTCTCATGAATCCAAATGCAAAACTTTGAGAAGTTTATTTACTTGAAACATACTCGGTTTGATAAGAATGTGAGTATATTTATATATGCATATTGTAACTTGGAGAAGTAAGAATCAATGAGTAGTTGCTAGAAGAAATGCAGAGGCTAGAGCAATTGCCTGGAATTTATGATGGTCTTTGGATTCACCCGATTCTAAAGACGTAGAGGGTTCTAAACAAGTTGAAGATGATTCTAGAACATCCATTGAAATTATATTGTAATAACAAAACCACAATAAGAAATCATTGGTATTTTATTCACCCTTGGAGATTTCTAACTACAAAACAAATATACACTTAGTCATACAGACCAAAAATGTTATGCTTAATTTTACCAAGCTGTGGAGTTATGTCACTAGACCAGGTAGACATGAGCCTATTCTGCTTCACTTCAGCTGCTTTACCCTCATCTTTTATCTCACTGTTTGCAGCAAGTAGATCTTCAGCTTCTTTTGATAGCTTTTGAGCTTGATTGTTGAGAAAAGCACGATTGGTTGAATATGTTGAGAGTATTGCTTCCTTATTCTTGAGATTCAACATAAGTTGTTCAAGGTCTCTTCCTTTGGTATCTAGTTGCTCTTTTAAACTTGAAATTTCTGCCTCTAGCTCGTCCTTTCTCTTATTTTCAGTCTTGATGGCTAACGAGATGTTTTCTATTGATTTTTTGAGTTCATTCCGTCGAACCGTGCTTGTGACAGTCTCCTGCTGAATTCTATCCAGATGCTTCTCATAATTCTTCACTTTGTCCACAGACTCAACAGTGGATTGGAATTCTTTGCATGATGTAAATGCCTTTCTTTTGAAATCTCCAATAGCCTCTTGTACCTCAACTGTCCGTCTACTCAATACATCTAAAAGCTGGTGAAGTCCAGACTGTGTTGCAGGATCAGAAGAGATTTCAGATAAATCCTTAACCATTAACAGCTCCAAGGCATTGATGGCCTCTTTAATTGATCCAATAGATTCACCTTCACCCCTAGAAGATGTGGCTACATGGCCATTAACAGATTTTTCTCTATCGACTAAGTTGATAGGGTAATCTGAGTGTAAACCTTTAGTGTTGGAAGAAGACTCTTCAGATTTTGCTAGAGATATGGCTTCCAGGCCACCAACGGAGAGCTTTTTACCAACCCGATCGAAGGGATCATCCGAGTCAGAACCTTCAGTGTTGAAAGTAGACTCTTCAGATTGAAGTTCGCAAGAGGATGCTGATTCCAGTTGGACATCATCATCCTCATGACGTCTTTCAATGAGAGGAGGGTCATTTTGAACCGCAATAACATAAGCTTCATCCTCTCTAACACTTCCTGAAGTTTCTTCTATCATGAAATCCTCCGAGGGACTCTTGATTGAAAGTATTGGTTGAGGGGCTAGGCCCTTGTCTGCATCAGTAGGCGGAGTTTGGGTCAACGTGAGAATGGGTGAAGATAACACCATAGTCTGATATTTCTGGGGCTTCTCTGTTACAATCTGTAAAAACCAAAAAAAACAAAAAAGTCTAGTTGAATTTGAAATCCCAAATGGAATAAACGAAAAAAGAATCCAGAAGAAATTTTAACCTTAGCTCTTTGCGGAGGCCTCTCCATTGAATTTGAATGAAAGTTCGCATTTATCATTGGTTGTGGAGGATGGAATTGGACATTCTCAGGACGACATGTCTGTTCATATAATACATGGATTCCACTATAGCTACCAACCTCTCTGATAGAGTCCTCGTTGTTGGTAATATGATCCGCATACCAAACCTTCACATGATTCCACTCATTATGTGTAAAAACTATGTCCTCATTATCTTCAAACTTTAATAAAAGCACATGATCAGTTGCTATCATGAACTCGTAGACTTTCTGACAGCCAATCAATTGTTTATTGCCATTGATGAATACTCGAGGACTAAACTTGACCTTGATATGTTTCTCATCCCCGTTTCCTATAACAAGACAAAGAGATATAGCAGGGAATTTGTTACGAAACCAAAAAGACATTGACCCTCCCCTTGCTTGATGTGTGAACCACTCTGGAATTTTTTTCCCTGGAAAAAAGAGCTTTTTGTTCCCGGCCTCTACCCATTCCTGTTGAGCAAAAGTATAGAAGAACTGTTAGAAGTTTATTAACAACACCGAGACATATTGATAGGGATCAATACAAATTTGATAGGTACTGATTTTACAGTAGGGATAAAGAGAGGACCTGATTACATAACATGCTTATACTCTGGGAAGTCTGGGAAGTAAATGATGTGCATCCTTTTGCAGAGAAACTATCTAAGTTTGGTGGAAGCCCTGTAATTTCTTGAAGACACGCACAGTCGTCCAAAATCAGCTCCTTCAAAAAGAAACATTTGGTATTGCATTCAGGAAGAACTGTGAGGTCTAAGCTTCTCAAGGATATGCATCCTTTCACAGAAATTTTTTCTAACTTCTTCGGAATCCCTCTAATTTCTCGAAGACGGCTGCAATCATCCATCTTTAGGTTCCTCAAAAGATGACATTCTTTGATCCATGCATGAAGAGTTATGAAATTATTCCCCGATAGGTTTAAATCTTTCACATTGAAAAAGAAGTTAAGGCCTATTGGAAGGAAGTCATCGGATATATTGCAGTTTGAGAGAACAAGGTGATCCACGTTTGAAGACTTGAGCACCAATTTTTTACCTTTGTCTTGTTCAGATAAGATCAACCCTTCACATTTTGAAACATGGATCAAAGTTAGTTCAGGCAACATAGAAATGCTACTAGGTAACTGAACCATTCCACACATTTGCAGTTCCAGTTTTCGAAGCCGAGTAAGGTTTTCAATTGAAAATGGATATTCTTTTATAGGACTCCCTCTTATTTGAATTTCAGTTATTTTTTCCATCTTCTCCAATATTTCTGGGAAACTCTCAAGAATTGAACAATGTGAAAGATTGAGTTGTTCAAGAGATGTCAATTTGATGGGTGGAAAAGTCTTGAGATTCTTGCAACCAGAAGCATCCAATATCATAAGACTTTTCAGTCGTCCAACTGAATCATGAACCTTAGTTAAATTCTCGCAACGTCTAAATGACAATTTTTCTAAATTTTGGACACCAGATAAATCAGGTATCTCAGTTACAGATTCGCTGTTACTGAAATCCAAAATTCTCAAATGTGCAAATGCCTGCAAAAAAACATATATATAAACGATCAAAATGAATAATCATATGAATTTTATGTGAATTCATTACTCATTACTACACATACACACTTGCCTGGATTGGTTGACATGGCTTTAAGCAGCTATGAGGTAACTCAAGTATGGAGAGTTTTTTTGGATAGAAATAAGATGGTAAAGATGGTAAAGGATATCCTTGCCATTTCAAAATTCTTAATCTATTCGGAAGATGTATGGGACCTTTGGAGAAACTACCATTTCTAATAATAAGTGTTTTCAGGTTTTTCATCTGCTTGAAGGCCTTTCCATCCCAATTTACCTCTTCGCCATTGGGTCCTTTTAAGTGCGCTTCATCTTTGGGAAAATCCAGAATTAACATCTGAATTTTGCTAGTTCCCTTTTAAGAAAATCACCACCCAATAACAATACACAAACATATTAGAAACATAGCATATACTATAATCAAAAGAGACAAACCAAATACAAACAAAAATCTCAAACCAATCAAATCAGTCTTACATTATTTTCGTTTAAAACTTGGACTACATCTTCACAAAACCATAACCTACTACGCTTGCCAAGCTCATCTGGTGATTCAAGTCGGACAATTTCTCTGCCCATGTCTTGTATCAAGTAATGTAATGTCACAAGACCACCATCAATCTTTATCAGAGATTTTTCAATCAATTCTTCAATACTATATTTCACAGGTACACCATAATGAGCCGAAAGTATATCTTCGACATCTGTCAACTTATGTCCATTGAAGAAACAAGCAATGTCAAGAAAAACATTCCCCTCATCATCCTTCAAAGAATCATAGCTGACTTTAAGTATGTCGTTGATCTTTTTATCTGGAAATCGGTCATACCGATCTAATGTATGTCTGCATTCTTCTTCCCCTTTTCCGAGTAAGTTGGAACCTATTACTACTAAAGCCAAAGGAAGCCTAGAAGCATAACCCACTGCACGGTTTAAAATGGTGGTATACCTTGAATCAACTTTGTCAGTTTTGAAAGCATTCCAGCCAAGCAATTCATGAGCTTCTTTGTCATTCAACTCATCCACCTCATATGTACTTTTAACCTCATATTGTTTTAGTAAGCCATGATCCCGAGTTGTAATGATTACTCTGCTACCCAAACCAAACCAATTAGGAACTCCAGCAATAGCCTGCAACTGCTCTATTTTGTCAACATCATCAAGAACCAAAAGAACCTTTTTATTGTGGAGCCTTTGCTCTATTATTGGCATCCCATTGCTCACATTTCTCAATTTATAATCCTCGTCTGGAAATATCTCCGAAAGTAGCATCTGTTGGAGATGTACTAAGCCATATTTGCGTGAATTCTCTCTCACATCTTCGAGAAAACAACAGAAACCTTCAAAGAGGTAACTAATGGAATTATATACTGCTCGAGCAATAGTACTTTTACCTATACCCCCAATACCATGTATACCTACCGTGTGGACCACATCATCAGACCCAACATTCAGAAGCGAGATTACTTTATTCACTCGAGACTCCAACCCAACTGGATAATTTGTAACATGCAAAAGTGTACGATTAATCTTGAGGGAGACTTCTTTAAGGATACTCAAAATAAATTGATATTCATATCCACTCCTGCGCAGATAAGAATTTTTTTATCAGATGTCAAGTCAAGTGGTTTAAAATACAAGCTATTTAAGGTTTCATAATTCAAATGTAGATTATAGACTAAGATGTGTTTCTTTTCTTTTGAAATTATAGGACTAATTACGTTTTTAGTCCCTACAAAATATCCCTCGTCTAAGTTTACTCTCAACAAGAAAAAAACTCACCTATTCCATGTTTGCTAACTTAACATTTAGAGCTTCAAGTGAGTACTTACGATTTGAATCTTTTAAATGATGCCGTGTGCAACTCGTAATTGAGGTATTTTTTAAAAACTATTTCGCTTTAAATGGTTAGTTAATAATAAAACTTATTTAATATTAATATCTTGGCTTCAGTATTGATGCCGCCAGTTCATTTAAAACATCCCTCTTGTAAGTATTTACTTGAATTTCTATATAAAAAAATCATTTCTAGAAATGTAAAATGAATAGAGAACAAAAAGGACAATTTTTAGAAACTAAACTTCATGAACATTTTATAGAAACCAAAAGCATATTTAATCCAAAATTTTAACATCAAATCACATGGAATAAGGAATGATCAGGTGAGCATCTTTGTATGATCATTTCATGTGAGCATCCTTGTATGGTCATTCCACTGCCCCAACACCCACATCGGACAAAGTGATGCATGATCATTCCATTGCTCCAACACCCACATCAGACAAAGGAAGAAGAATGAGTTGTATGATCATTCCACTGCTCTTTGGAGGGTGTGGAGCAGTGAATTGATCATACAAAGATGCTCTCCTGCGCCAAGTGGGAGGAGAACAACAAATGGATCTCTCCTTTGAAGAGTTAGATGATCAAAATCTGCCTGAAAATCGATGGTTGCGGAATAGTGATTGTTTTATTCACTTATGTTTAAAAGTGATTACATAAGGAGTATATATAGGATAAGGAATTTAATTCTGCACAATCAAATATTGATTCCCTATAAATGCTATCCTATCTTAAAACAGGAAATAAAATCAAGATTGTAATCCTAATTATTACATACTAATTAGGACATAAATTAGTTGGCTTAACAGGACATAAATTCATATATTTAGGAGCATAGTGATGAGATAAAAGGTAAAGAAAAGATTGTACCCATTTTTGAAAGTGAAACCATCTATGTTGGCTGCCTTTTGAAGAGCAATCTTCCATCTACTGAGTTTCTCCTTATGACCCTTAAACCTCTCCCCAAGATTGACCAAGGCATCACCATAAGTTCCTCTACAATGCCGCACATCAGAAGGATCAACGTTAAAGAAAACAGGTAAAACAGTGTGACCTTTGTTCTCCTCAAAGCAGTCTAGAATGGTGGAAAGTTCATCTAAACAAAAAGAAGAAAAAGCGTAGGTTTTTGAAAGAACAACAATGGCAATTCTTGATTCTTTGATTGCCTTTACAAGTGATGGAGTGATTTCATCTCCTTTTCGAATCTCTTTATCATCTAAGAAACTGCGGATCCCTCGTTGACTCAGAGCACTGTAGATGTTTCCCGTGAAACCGAGTCGCGTGTCTTCTCCTCTGAAGCTTAAGAAGACGTCGTAGCAAAACGAGTTTCGCACAGCCATGGATGAATGAGATTGTTAAAGTCAACGTAGCAAGCAGAGTGAGTGAAATGCTATGCTTCGCTATGTTGACGATGATGCTACTTATTTTAGGACAAAGTCTTTCTCTCACCAAATAGGCACGTGATAACCATAACAAGTTGTGCATTATTTCGTCTACCATCTAACCCATTTGTCTTCTTGTTCCACTTCCACTCATCTAATTTAGGATGAAATATGTCTTTTTCATCCAACTAAACCTGTTGAAAAAAGCTACGTACAAGATGAAATATTCACAACGAAACAACTATGTTTTCGGAACTAAGTATCGATGCACTACATATTTTTGTTGTCTTGTGTCATACCCCAAAATTTGCCCTCTATCTACTCAAGAGATTTCATACATCCATACTCAAGGATTCCTCAAGAGTTGATCAGACAAACTCTCTCTTAGACAATCAACCCAAACTAGGGTTTGGTATCTCTCAAGTCAAGATGGATTTCCAACATCTTCAATGGTCTTCATGCCTCCTCATATGCTTCAAAGATTCTCCATGTCAAGTTTCAAGCTTCACAAGTCAAGTTTCCTCAGACAATTGCTCAGATGGTTGAAAATCAGTTGTATTGGACAAAAAGTCAACTGTGGTCAACATGCAGTCAAACTTCATAATTTTTGGTCAACATCCTCATTTTGAAGTTACATTCATCATTTGATCAAGGGTTGATCATGATTCATCAAGAAAACTCAAGATTTGCTCAAAAGTCAAAACTTTCTAAATTAGGGTTTCTAGGTGAAAAGTCAACTGAACTTTGACTGATCATAACTTTCTCATACTTTCTCAGAAATTTTCCCACCAAAGCTCATTTTGAAGGAAATTCAATTCTCTACAACTTCATGTCTCACAAGAATGTCCAAAAAATGCTTCATTTGAGAGGTATAGCTCAAAACATTACAGGTCATTTTCAAAGTTAACAAAAAGTCAACTTTTTGATTTGAAGATATATTGAGCATGGTAACTCCAATTGAGATGAGACCACAGACATTGTTTAGAGGACTCTTAGAGCTTTCCAAAAAGTCCAAAAACACTCAAAAATATGGAAAATTGAGCAAGTTACACCATTCACAAGTTGGGCAATTTTGGAAGAATGCACAAAGAGAGATACTTCAAAAAATCAAATCTTTTGCAAATGGGCCTACTTTTTCTTCATCCTAACTTGTTCCTCATGCAATTAGGAATGTCCAAGCCCAATGCCACGAATTTTTGATTTATTTTTCTATTTAATTTGTAATTTATTCATTTAAATGCAAATTAAATCTTAAAATAAATTATAAAATCAAAATTAATTGGAAGATTGATTTTTATTGTTTTCTTGTGATCCAATCAACCCATAAATGCCAGCAATTTCGAAATTGAATCAAATTTGGCAAGATTGGATTGAAATTGGGCAAAATTTGAAAATTTGATTTCATGAGAATATCAAATTTGATTTCCATTGAATATTGATTAATTCTTTCCAAATTCAATCCCAAATCCATCCAGCATATATACTTGATGCATCTCAATTGCAAGGGACGAAAAAATTGCTCTACAAACCCTATTCCAAAGTTCAAAAATCCGTGTGTTTGAAGCAACTGGTAACCCTAGCTTTGCTTCGATTCAACCCATTCCAAGCCGTCCATTACATTCCTTGAGGTCTTTAGAGTCGATCCAGACTCTTACATCGTTCAAAACCATCAAGAATCAAGCAATCCCAGTTTCGGTTTGTTCTTATTTTCCCAAATTCGATTATCAATATTCATGCATTATTAACTTGTTTTGATTGTTGGTTTGTGTTTAGAATCGAGTTTGCAAGCTTTCTGGGCAAGCCAATTAGATTTCTATGCCCTGAATCATGTTATGCCATGATTAGGGTTACTGGTATCGAATTAGGGTTTCTCTATACAGGAAAAATTGGCCAACAAGACCTATACCATTAAACTCGGGATGACCTGAGGAATCGAACCATGGTTTCAAACGTAATTTATATTATGTGTGCTGCATTTTTGATATTAGCCAGGGACATAGCGTCGAAGGAAGGCCGACGCAGGATTTTGAAAATTCAAAAGGTTGAAGATGACTGGATGGCGTGAGGAGATCAAGAGCGACGTGTTATTTTCAAATCATTCCGTTTCCAAACAGTTGACTCACTTGGCTCAGTTGGTCAGCGCATTGGTTTTCAAAGTTTGAGCATTATGTCCTGAGTTCGATCCACACTGAGACCAGTTTTGCTATTTTCTTTTCCAAGTTCATTATTTTTCATATTTTCCATATTTCAATATTTTCCATTCATTTTAATTGTTTTCATGATTTTTATTCTGCATTAAAAAATTACCAAAAACATTTTTTCTTTTTACATTATTTTCATAAAATCTTTATTTAATTTAATAAATTTTAAAATATAATTTTTGCATGCATATTTATTTTATTTTTATTTTAGCATTTAAATCATTATAAATTGCATTTTAATTATTAAATCTTTTCCAAAAAATCCCAAAAAATTATTTTAACTTATTTATCTTATTTCCAGCATGTAGTAATTTTCTCATATTAAAATTTGCATTTTTCTAACAATTTTTCTCTTGTTCGATTCGTATTGCATTTTCCGATTTCTTCCTTTTGTACAGGTTGATCCGATTCAGACGATTTTCTCTTTATCATTTTATCATTCTATTTTTTCCAATAATGTAATTGCTCATGGGATGTAATAGTTTAATTTAGGACTTTATTTTCCGCATTTTAAATTATGTATCTGCCCCAAAGCCATGTAATAGCGTAGGATTTACCTTTCCGCATTTTACTTTCCGCACCCTTATCAATTGCTAGTAATTAGGCGTGTATGGCAAGATAATAATTGGACATAGCTCACACTAATCTTCAAGATAATATATTCTGAATTCAACACACTTCTATCATACACGCACCCCTTAGGGTAATTCTCTCTCGATGCCTTTCGATTTAAAATGGTCATGTCCCTCGAACGTAGAGGTATTCTAGCACCGTTGCCTTCCAAATAAATCATCATAGTCCCTTCGATACAAAGATCATAAGACCCACGATGTCGCCTCCGAATACATGATCTTGACCCTCGATTGTCGCCTACGAAAAATGACGATAGTCCCTTCGAATGTGCTAGGATACTTCCTACAAGTTGCCTTCTATGACCATCCGATGTCCCTTCGAATGTCCCGCTTACATCCAACGAATAGAGCTACCTACTAACTAATGGTATGGCTAGCACTATTCTAAAGGAATGAAGAAGTACAACAAAACGACCAATTCTGAGTGGGTAAATAAGTCTTTTAGTTGCTTTCTCTATCAAATGCTTTTCACACCACACACTTTTTTTCAAAGTTCAAATTCTTTTCAAAACAAGAACATTTCCGAACACTTTGTATACACTCCTACATGAGTCATTACAAAGTCAAAGCGAAATGCCTTTTTCAAAACATCTTTGTCAAACACACAGAAAGCAATTATAAAAAGTGATCTAGAGCAACTAAGAGCCCGTAGATAACTACGGATGGAAAGGGGTGCTAATACCTTCCCTTTTCATAACCATTCTCCCGTACTCAGAATCTAACGAAGGTCTTTTTCTGTTACTTTTACATTCCCTTAATTGGATAAAAATAAAAGTCGGTGGCGACTCTTGCTATCCGCACATTTGGATACAAAAATCCTACAAAGTCAGTTCACCGTATCACACCTTGCCTTTACGAAACAATAATATTTGGTTTGTGCATATGTGATCGGATTTGACTGGACTACAAAAAAAACTTTTGGTATATATTCTTCTCTTCTTCATTATGTGTAATGTTCGATGAAATGCCATAGAGAAATAATGTCACGTGAAACACCATGATTTTGGGATATTCAAGATATGGTGAAAAGAATTAAGCGTGTGAGTTGTCTTATCATGATTAAGAGATCAGGGATTGGTAATGTTTAATTTCATTTTGTTGCAGGAAAAATGATAGACTCTTTTTTTAGATTCGTCAAGCAACAAACTATTGTAGATTAATTGGTTTCCATGTAAGGAATCAATTTCTCTCTAGATTTTTTTATACCATATGTGCCTTAACATATATTCAATTTGTGATATAAGCACTAACATTCACACATATTGTCTTCAAACCATGTTAATGATTCCAATTGGCCTTTCACAACTTTGCAATCTGATTGCTTTTGTGACAGAGGTCCATGTTGTTGGCCAGATGAAGAACTTTCAGGTGAGTTTTGCAGGTTTAATCTACACTTGACAACGGTATGTTGCAGATGTAGTGGTATGTTTATGATAAGTATGTTTGATGATTGCAAGGAAGCTTTGGAGTCCGTTTTACTTCTGATGTTCCAAGTTCTAAAGATGTTGAAGACAAGGTTCTATTGAACGGGTGATAGGGAAAATAGCAAGTGTATTATTTTGTCTCTTGTAATAATAGGAAAATTTCCCGAATGTCGATCTCAAGGACTGCGTATTGTATCGAGTTCAATCTATGGTTCAATTAAACAAAAACTTGAATTTGGTATTTGGTTTGTTATTGTCACTGTAAAATTAGCAAAAATATAAGTTGGCTTTTGTTACTTTGGAAAATCTTAAGGTATTCAAGCACGTGTAATAAATGAAGGTATTCTCATAAGTTAAAGGCAATCTCCTGAGATAAGGGTTTGTAGGAGATTGAAGCCAAGGTGTTTGAAAATTTGGCTTTATCAAATCAGAGAATTTAATGACCAAGGGGAATATTAAGCCAAAACGTCAAAGTTGAGTTGTGTCGACCAGAAGGATGTAAAAAAACCAAGGTTAAGATCTGTAGAAATTGGTTTAGTCGACCAGAGTATGAAGAACAAGAAAATGGTCGAAGTTGGTTTTGTCGACCAAAGAAGATTCTAGACTTAGAAGAATTTCGTTGTTTTAATTGTGCCAAAGGAAATGTGTCGAAGCAAGCCAGAAGCGGTTTACTTTCAGAAGCCAGAACCGGGAAAATTCAAAATTAAAAGTCACAAGCAATTACCAATGGTTTGTGTGCTGATTGAGCGCCAAATAGGTGGTGACATCTTGTGGAGCAGTTACCTCAAAATTCAAATATTATCCGTAGATTTCATCTAGGCAGTTACATTGTAAATACTATAAATAAGTAGATTCAGTGTAATTTTCGTTGTGTTTACTTGTATACTCAAATCACTTGTCAAAACTTTGTCATTATGTGCGTTAGGAAACAAAGAGTGAAGAAGTGTTTGATGTACGTGAATCACCGCCTTTATTTGAATGCAAATCTTTTATCCTTCAATTGTTCCTTTTGAATAATTTACTTGCTTTTTATTTACCTTCGAGCAAACTCTTTACGTTATGTTCTGCTTCGCAAAAACAATTCAATACTCTCTATCGGTCACGAGTCACCACTCAGTTAGTTTATTGAGTCTTACTTCGTATGAAAACCTGCTGTTAGTCACGAGTTACCAGTCAGTCGGTCAAATTTTTTTACTAATTCAATTACAAACAATGAAGTCGCCACCTAATTTTATTTGTTCTAAAAGAACGGGGAAATATAGATAAAACCCAAGAAATTAAATGAAATTGAAATGGAATGAAATGGTCGTCGGGACCAAGAGATGCAGGTTCAAGAGTCGGTTATGCAAGGGGAAGATATTAGCACCCCTCACATTCATCGTACTCGATGGGACCCGTTTAGTTCTAAGTGTGTTTGTGTGTGTTAATTTGCTATCTTCTAATTACTATGTGCGAAAAGAGAAAATAAAGGAGACATGTTTTAATTTTTTGAAAGTGTGCTAGATGTTAGAATCTCGTGCCTACGTATTCCCCAAGTGCAATGGAAAAGTCAGAGCTTGCGTAGTTCTCAGTTACGAGAACATTTGTTGCTTGATTGATTTTATTTATGAAAATAAGATCTTAATTGTTAGAACAAAGTTTGTTTCTAATAATATATATTAAAGTTTTGATGATAACAAGCATAATAATTTGTGTATGAATGAATATGATACTCTGACGTGTACATTTTTCATTTCAGAAGGTGTTCTGAATCTAGCGCAAAAAAGGAAAATATCATGCTGAGCAGAAGATGAAGTTAGAAGTTCTAACGAGAGCAGAACTTCTGGACAAAGCACACTCATAGCAACTGCTGACAGAAACACGCTTTAGAAGTTCTGAGCGAGAACTTCTGGATAACACGCTCCAAAGAAAGCTTCTGAAGTAAAGATCAAAATACAACTTCTGATGGAAGCTAGCAAAGTGCAACCTCTGATAAAAAGCACCAACAATATGTTCTGAATAGAAGATGTATAACAAGGCTTACATAAGATGAAGTATTAGAAGTTCTGATGAGAATAAAACTTCTGGTCAAGCAAGCACAATGCAACTTCTGACAGAAGCAAGCACAACGCAACTTCTAACAGAAGAAAGCACGGCGCAACTTCTGATAGAAGCAAGCACATCGCAACTTCTGATAGAAGCAAGCACATTGCAACTTCTAATAGAAGCAGGCAAGAGTAAACTTCTGATTGAAGCACCAACAGAAGTTTTGATGAGAAAATATTTAGAAGATCATTATTAATATGAACATTATCTTCTAGAGACAAAACTTGTTGCAGTAACCTAAATCCACTAAGCTAAAAAGGCTAAGTACTAGAGTGGAACAACTTCCAAGGTTCGTTGGTTAAGCAAAATCACGTGGAGACAAGCAAGCTAATTATGTTTCCCATTGTTCAAGACACGCCACCTCCAACGAAACGTTTTCCTAGAAAGCTCTACAAATAGTCTTCAATCCAAAAAGGGAAAAAGCAACACTTACAATACAAAAATGTGCATCAACAAAAAGAAGTAATATTGTACGAAAGAGAACAATTCAACAACATCTTCTAGCAACTTACAAAAAATTCATATCCTAAGTAAACTCGATGCAAGTACAAAGAATTATCTTTTGTAAATTAGTTTACTGTTCATTGATCTTAATTTTTGTGTAAACTTCACTTAGTGAAGAATAGCTTTTCTAGAAGCATTATTGTACACAGTCAGTCAGAATTTAACATTCTGATAGTTGTTCCTTGAGAAGACTAGTTTGGGTTAACATTCTTGAGAGATCTAGGACTAGTTGAGTCTTAGAGGTGTTAGCCACAACGGTTGGTTGTGCGGTTTATTCCTTGAGAAGACCAGTTGGGTCAGAATTCTTGAGAAGGCTAGGACTAGTGAGTCTTAGAGGAAGTTAGTCACACCGGTTGGGTAGTGCACTCTGTAATCATTGATTATAGTGGATTAAGTCCTTGTTGAGAGAGGCGAAATCACCTTGGCGGATGGACTGGAGTAGTTTGAGTGTTAAATGAACAAGGATAAAAATACTTGAGTATTTTATTTGTAGTTTGGGTAAAAGATCTAAAAAGTAAGAAAAACTTATTCAACCCCCCCCCCCCTTCTAAGTGTTTTTCCAAGCCTTCATTAATCGTACATGGACGATAAGATATCACTAGTGCAATTCGCGTGTGAGCGAAAAAAGATTACGTGTGAGCGATGTGAGTCGCATGTGAGCGAAAGAAGATCGCGTGTGAGTGATGGAAGTCGCGTGTGAGCGAAAGAAATCGCATGTGACCGAAGTTTGAAAAAGGACTTGCACGTCGGCAATTTTTGATGAGTTGAATTGGTTTTGAATGGGTGAAAAGTACCGAACAATAGGACTAGAATCCTACGATTCAAATACTAGAAACCAGAGGAGAACAGAAGCTCAACGAGTCGTCTCTCATCCCAAAAGTTTTCTTATGAAAAGGTGAAGTGAAGCAAAGTTCACGTTTATTAAGTTTGAGTCTTTAAACAATTGTCTAGCGACAACGATTTAAATACTCGGAGTTCATTTTGCACAAGTCTTTAAACAATTGGTCTAGCAACCAACGGTTTAAATAATCGGAATTTATTATGAAAAGGGATTTTGAAAAGTCACTCGACGTTGGATCAAGGTTTGAAAATTTGATTATGAAAATGGTGAATATACAATGAGAGAATATTTGGGCTATGATTAACCAAGAAATCTTGATTAATCTCGAGAGAATAGACAAGTGTCTACTCCCTATTATGAGGCCCTTATCGAATGAAAACTTGATATGTGGACCAAGGCGCGAAAATGGGATGAGACGATAGTTGTGAATCATTCATGGAAGCATAAATAAATCGATAGAAGCCCATACAAGGTGGATCACACAAATGATAAGACAATTGATATTGTGTAGGTGCGTGCACGAAATAAATTTAATAAAGTAATTAGATTAATAAAATTAATTAGATTGCCTAATAAATTTTAAATAACATAATTAGATAATTAAATAATATTTAACTAATCAACTAAAGCCTCATTTTAAGCCCAAGAGCAAGTGTGACGTGTGCACCATGTGTGTCCATTGCAATGCTTCTAAGCTTTGCTGACTCAAGGTAATGAAAATGACTCGCGATCAAGAATTAGTTTGAAATGTTTTTCTATACAACTTCATGTCTCACAAGCTTTGGCCAAAAATGCTTCATTTGAGAGTTCTGGATCAAAACATTAGAGGTCCTTCTAAAAATCAACAAAAAGTCATCTTTTTGCAAAGAAGTGTACATGAACATGGAAACTTAAAAATGTTGAACATCTTGAGCTTTCTAAAAACTCCAAGAACACTTAAAAATGTTGAAAATTGAGCAAGATACAAGTTGTGCAAGTTTAACATTTTTAAGGAGGTGCATGAAGAGAAATACTTAGCAAATGCAAATATTTTCCAAATGGGCCTAAGTTTTCATGATCCAAACTTAATCTTGACATTATGTATGGCTTGAAAACTCAAGTGCGCGCCCATCTTGTACTTATTTGATTTATTTTTGAATTTAATGATTTAAATTCAATTTTAATTAAATAAAATGCAAAGGTAAGAGTTAAGATGAGTTGGGCTTGATTTCTACTTGTCTTGAGGTCTAAGATAACCCATGCTAGCTGGAAATTTCGTGCACCGTGCATTAGTACAAGATTGAGCCAAATATGGAAGAATTAGATAAAATATTTCAATCAAATATTTTACATTCAAGTTGATATATTTTTCATTCAAGTTTTGACCTAATCTCTGGCCCTATATATACATAGCACATTCAGACACCAAGGAGGACAAATTTGGCAGCCAGAAAAACTAGGGTTCTTGTTCAAATTCTCAAGAGAAAGTTTCACCATTGAAACCCTAGTTCTAGCCGTCCTCAAGCAATTCCAAGCACTCCATCGAGCTCCTGGGGTAACATAGGGTAAGTATGGATCAAAATCCATGACCAAAACATCCTGAATTACATGCATCATGAAGCTTCAATTACATTTTTTTTCTTAAATTCGTATTTCTATTTTTATGATGTTTTGATCTAAACTAACCATGCTAATCGTTTCCTGAGGTTTATTAGAGCAGGTATGGGCCATCGTTACAAGCTTTTCATGGCCAAATCGTGATTTGCCATAGTTAGGGCATAGAACTGCTAAGCTTCATATTTCTATTTATAGGCAATTTCAGGCCAAGATAACACCACCATCGAACTCGTAGCATCCTAATTATTCAATATAGACTATTTGTTTTCATTTTTTGGTGGATTATTATAGGTTTTAGAAAACCCCTTCATCGGAGAAGAAGGTGGAAACCACCGTCCACAGTGGTCAAGGGTTTTCAGAGGGAGACTCTGACTCACGCGTGGCAAAACCTAGCCTTCTGATTGGTCCATTCAAACCCCCTAGGGTCCACGTGTGTTTTAATATGATCCTCTGATAATATGATCCTCTGATAAACTTGATACTCTGGCCTGTTTATTGTTTTTCAGTAGATGTTCTGACTCAAGTGTGAGAATGAAACGCTACTCCGTATTAAGCAGAAGATGAACTTAGAAGTTCTTGGAAAGAACTTCTGGAACACAACCTCTGATAGAAGCATACAAGTACAACTTCTGATAGAAGTAACTTCTAATGGAAGTACCTTATGTTAGAAGCATGCAAGTGCAACTTCTGACAGAAGTAACTTCTGATAGAAGCATGCAAGCGCAACTTCTGGGGCTCGATCCCTGCTGACCCTTTTTCTCATTTTTCTAACTTTTCTTATTTCTTTATTTTTTCTATTTTGCTTAATTTAACTTAATTTTCTTTTCAAAATGTATTAAAACCTTTTCCAAAATCACAAAAAAAATAATTTCTTTTCTAGTAATTAGGGTTTAAAACCTAAAACTTTTTTTTACTAATTTCCAAAACATTTTCACTAACATATTTCCTATTATCCTGATTATTTTTATTTGCTATTCTGCATTTACAATTCTAGAAAAGATGTATAGGTCGCACAGTTTTTATTCTATAATAGCGTAGATTTACATTTTTGCATTTACTTTCTGCACTCTTATTATATATCTACCCCAAAGCCATGTAATAGAATAGGATTTACATTTCCGCACTTTACATTCCGCATTTTACTTTCTGCACATATTAACTGCTAGTTAATTAGGGTTTACATGCTAAAGACTAAAATCAACCATAGATCACTTCTAATCTCAAGATAAATATCTGAATACAACACACTCTTCACACTTGCACACCCCTTAGGGTATCCTCTCCTGTTGCCTTTACGAATAACATGGTCATGTCCCTCAAACGTAAGGATACCATTAGCAAGACGCTTACGAATAATATCATCATAGTCCATTCGATACAAAGATCATAGTCCCTCGATGACCCTCGATGTTGCCTATGAATACATGATCTCGTCCTTCGATTGTTGCCTACAAAAAGTGATGATCGTCCCTACGAATTGCTAAAGATATCCTTACATGTTGCCTTCTATGACCACACGATGACCCTTCGATTGTCCCTTCACATCCAAACAAATAAAGTTACCTGCCAACTAATGGTATGGATAGCCTTATTCTAAAGGAGAAGGAAAAATAGCATGAAAACGACCATTATGAGTAGGTAATAAGACTTTGTTGCTTGCTCCAATCAAAACACTTTTTTACACCTCACACTTTTCAAAAACTTTTCAAACACTTTGTATACATTCTAGCATGAATCATTACAAAGTTAAACATCTTTTAAACCAACATTTCCAAACACTTCGTATACATTCCAACGAGAATCATTACAAAGTCAAAGCGAAATGTCTTTTCAAATACATTTTCAAACTACACAAACACATAAAGGAAATTTTCAAAGTGAGCTAAGCAACTAGAGTCCGTAGATAACTACGGATGGAAAGGGTGCTAATACCTTCCCTTTTCATAACTGCCTCCCTTACTCAGAATCTAACGAAGGTATTTTCCTGTTCTTTTCACCTTCCCTTTATTGGATAAAAGAAAAGTCGGTGGCGACTCCTGCTATTCGCAACATTTGCGATAAAAAGCAAAACAAACAAGTCATTTCTCCCACCATGTTACAGGAATTATTCAGCAAGTCTTCCAATTCTGAAAGTAGATAACTATGAGAATTGGTGCACACCGATAAAGGTTTTATTCCGTTGTCAAGGTCTTTGGGATCTTGTAAAGGATGGAGTAAAAGATATTGAAGAACACGCTTCAAAAGAAGAAAAGAAAGAACACATAGAATCGAAGAAGAAGAAGAAGAAGAAGAGTTATAAAGCTCTCTTTATAATTCATCAATGTTTGCGTCCATACAACTTCGAAAAGATTAGTGATTTAGAATCTGCAAAAGAAGCTTGGGAGATCCTTGAGAAACCTTTTGGAGACGCTGAAAAGGTGAAAGAGGTGACGTTACAAACTCATAAGAGAACATGTGAATTGCTTCAGATGGAAGATAGTGGAAGTATATCTAATTTATTCACTAGGGTTACAAAACTAGTGAATCAAATCAAGACATGTGGAGAACCATTAACAACAAGAGCTGTTATTTCAAAAAAATTAAGATCTTTGGCTCCTAAGTTCGACCACACGTGGTGGTGGCTATAGAAGAAGGGAAATATTTGTCGAAATTGACAAAGGAAGAGCTTCAAGGGACGCATGAATCTCATGAACAAAGGATGAATGAAAGAGCTGTAGGAAAATCGAAGAGTGATGTGGCTCTACATGCTCAATCATCAAAAGACAAGAAATGAAAAGGAAAGTGGTTCGACAGAGGTAGAGGTGGTTACAACAATTCGAATGGTGTAGTAAACCAGAATGAAGGAAACATATCGAATCAGAGAAGACCATACCAAGGCAACCAAAGAGGTATGGTTGCAAATAGAGGAAGAGGTGGTGGTCGAAATCCTGACAAGAGTCACATTTAATGTTACAATTGTCATAAGTATGGTCACTATTCCAGTGATTGTCCAGAGAAGCGAAAGAATCAAGAAAGTGATGCAAAGTTCGCTAACTATGAAGAAGAAGAGATGTTGCTGACTGTCACAACGAGAGATGAAGAGAAATTCAAGGATCAATGGTACTTGGATTCAGGATGCTCATAACATACGGGTGGAAGGAAATATTGGTTTATTAATTTAAAGCCCTCAATGAAGAACATGGTGAAATTTGCAAATGACAATACTCTAGCAGCTGAAGGTATTGGAGATGTTATGATCATGAGGAAAGATGGCAAAAGGTAAGTAATTTCAAATGTGTTATATATTCCAGGCATGAAGAGAAACTTTCTTAGCATATGGCAGTTGGTAGAAAAGAATTACAAAGTGATTGTCAAAGAAAAGATGATGAGAGTTATCGACACAAATGGAAGATTAATCTTGAAGGCCCCTATGTCCCAGAATAGAACCTTCAAGATCGAACTTAATGTGATGGAGCACAAGTGTCTTTCGACTGCAGCTAGCAGAGACGAATGGATATGGCACTATCGACTAGGCCATCTCAACTTCAGAGACATCAAAAATTTAAAGAGGAAGAATATGGTTTCGAGATTGCCAGAAATTGACATTCCAAACGAAGTATGTGAGGAATGTGTGCAAGCGAAGCAACACAAGAATAGCTTCAGCAAGGATGTAGGAATCAAGTCGAAGGTTGTTCTCAAAGTCATATACTCTGATGTATGTGGAGAAATCCAGGTGGATTCATTTGGGGGTAATAAATACTTTGTCATATTCATAGATGATTTCAGTCGAAAACTGTGGACTTACCTGATCAAGAAGAAAAGTGAAGTGATTGAGGTATTTGTGAGGGAAAAGGTGAAAGAACAATGTTTTAATGCTTGTCAAAAACCTATATGTGCAAATATACCATGCTTCAAACTGGTGCAAGTGAGGAACATAAAAAAAAAGCAAGTTTCTCAAAACAACCTGCATGAGCCGGCTCATGGATCCTTAGGTCGGCTCATGAATAGAAGATTTTAAACATGAGTTAGTGCATAAAGTAATGTGTCGGCTCATGAAAAGAAGATTTTGGTCTGACAACGTCCGGGAAGGCGCACGCTGTGACACCCCAAATATTTCAATTATTAGATAATTCGAATTTTTAATTAATTATTTAATTAAAAATTTAATTATTGTATTTTTGGGATTTTTGGAATTAAAATAAAAGTGGAAGTGTTGGTGGTGTGAGGTGTAAAGTGGGGGGTGTGATGAGTAAAAGGCTCTACTCACACTATTTATTTTATTTTTATTATTTTAGAATAATAAAAGGAATAAAAGAAGGAAAAAGAGAAAAAGAGACACATTTTGGAAACATTCATCATACGTGCAATTGAGAAGAGGAGAAGGAAGAAGGAAAAGTCAAAAGCGTCAGAGTCCGAAGAATTCTCACAAGGTAAGGAGTGATTTTATCCAATTATGATGCCTTATGGGTTTTGGAATTCGATTAAATAGTTGAGTATGTTAGGAATCCTGAAATTAGAAATTCTAGGTTTGTAGGATTATCCCCGATGTTGTCGAATTGTGTGAAATTGAACCGTTAGTATGTTATGGGATTATTGGGAATGATGGAATTATGCTGTGTTATTGTATTGGTGTTTATTGGTGGAATTTTGGTGTTTTTGCTGCTATTAATATTGCAGGTTTTTGGTTCTGCAGGTCGCAGGAACCGGTTTCCATGTGGGAGGAACCAGGTTCCTGGTACAAAAACCAGGGAGGAGTAATTCTGGGTTGGTGGGAATCGGTTACTCCTGGGGAGGAACCGGGTTCCCAGTTGAAAATTTTCAAAGAAAATTGACATTTTTAGCAGGAACCGGTTCCCTGTCTGGAGGAACCGATTTCCCCATAGTAAAATCCAGAGAGCGTATTTTATAAGCTTGTGGGAACCGGGTTCTCCCTGGGAGGAACCGGTTACCACTGTGTTATTTTTAAAAATTCTTAAAACTTCAAAAACTCATATTTTCTAAACCGTAACTCCGATTCGAGTGCCATTTTGGGTATTATTCCTTAAATTAAAAATACTATTTTATAAAATGGAGAAAATACTATTTTATGGATTTTATTTTAAAAGGAGTCGATTTTTCTGATTTGTGAACTATGGTCGTTCTAGAAATGATAATGAACTGTGTGGGATTGTTCTGACAAGTGGGATAAAGATTAATGCTTATGTGTTGTTCCCTGTTGTTTATTCATGATTGTGTTGTTATCATGTGATGGTTGTTGGTGTTGCTTATGCATGGAACATTGTTATTGATATCATATTTCTTTGTAAATGTTGCATGTCATATCACCGTTGTGGAATTGGACTTGCAGAGCCAATACCCGTACCCAGAGGTTTAGTGGCGGTGAGGATGGATTCGTGTCTCAGTGGTGTATGGGTGAATCGATGATTAACGTTGTGTCCGACGTGGAAACGGAACAGGGTGTGAATTTAGTTCACGATTGGTACCACATGCATAAAGTCTTGCATTACATATGGATTATAACACGATATGATGGTTTCCAGTGTTATAATCTTATTGTTGTCGTTATGTTCATATTGAACTGTATGAATTGTATTTGTAGACTGAATCTGATTATGCTAATGAGGGTGAAATGATATACTGAACTGTTTTATTGTTTTTAGAAACGTATAATGCATTTTAATTGTTGATGAAATCTCACCCTTACTTTGATGATTTCAGATTGAAGTCTTAGCCGCTTAGGAGCTGGTGAGGATGGCTTTTGAGCTATGCGTTTAGTTATCCGCGTGTCAGTGTCATGCTCTGATAGTTGTAACACTGGGGAACGTTTGGTTGAGAGTTTTATTTAAAACTCTATTGTTCTTTGATTAATGTTGGGAATAATTATGGATTGAATTTTATCCCAATTTTGTTGGTATTTTCCGCTGTGTAAAACATGATATTGGTTTTGATTATTTTAATAAAGTTCTTCAGTGAAGCATGACAACTGTTACGATATTTTCTAATTAATTGAATTATAATGCCCTTGTTTTAACATGTTATCTCTGATTTAATAATTATATTTGCGGGGTATTTTAGAAGGGTGTTACACACGCCTTTTCTATGCATCGACTCATAGTTCTGGGAAAACATGAGTTAACTCATACAAGCAATGCGTCGGCTCATGCCCTATTTTTTACAAGCCATGAGTCAGCTCATGCTTGAAGGAATTTTCACTCTCACTCGCTCGGGAAGGCGCACGCCTTCTGTGCACCCTGCATGAGCCGGCTCATCGCTGTTTTGTCTCATTTTTCCTGCTATATTGTTATATCATTGGAATCACATATATAGGTTTTTTGGCTCATATTTTATAAAAAAAACAACAACAAGAAAAAGTGAAAGATATACACAAGAGATCTCTTCATCTTCAACCTCTCATCAATCATCAAAAACTGCACACAATCATTTTTGTTGATCAAGTTTTTGGGATTGTGTTGATAACGTCCGAATTGAAAGTGCAATTTCAGATTTGGATAGAGATCTTTGTGGGTTTTTTCTTGAATAAAACCATTGGGGTTTTTTCCTCCAAGATTGGGGGTTTTATCACAATTCTTTGCTTCATTGAATTCAGCCGAGCTAAGGGATTGGAAGACCGTGGGGTGTTCAATCGGGTAGCGGTAACTGGAGGATTGTGAAGAAGGATTTGGGGCCAATTTCTAGGGTTCAAAATTATTCAAGGTAGAAGGAGATTTTGTTCAAGATTTGGCATACTTGATTCATTTGGAATCAAGGGAAGAGGAGTGCAATATATAAGATTCATCAAGTGACTTTGAATTGTGGTGATTGTATCTTCTCTTACAAATTTTGCAAATTAATTTCATAATCCTAATTCTAGATTCTAGAATTGGGGGCAGAGTATCCCACGCGAGGACGACAGGGTGAACCACCTTAACAAATACTGTGTCCATTTTAGTTTTCCGCATTTTATTTTTATCTGCTTGAATTTGTGAGTTATCAATTTTTTTATTCATACAAAATAATTGTAGTCACAAACTAAATTTTACAACTCACATAGCATTCATTTGAATTGCTATAATCACTACAATTTGAGTATAACCAAACCTTGTGTAGTACGTACACCAAGTGTTTGGTGAATTTACAACTCACAAATTTGCTTTATCTTCTTCGCAACTAATTGGTAATAACTTACACCTTGTTAAACTTGCTAAAGCGATTCATCATATTCAATTTTAGTTGTGATTCTATTCTCATCATTTTAATCAAATTGGTTCGCATATCCGATCTTTCCAATACGTAAAGTTTAGACGATTAGATTCAGGGCTGTCGCTCTCTGATAAAACCCATTTTACAAAAAGCGCAAAATTTTCAAAGGGATCTATTCAACCCCCCTTCTAGATCCGTCACATCGTCTAACAGTATTTTCTAAGTTTAAGTCTATGGTCGAAAGACAAAGTGGTCGAAAACTCAAAGTTTTGAGAACTGGTGGTGGTGGAGAGTATGTGTCGAAAGATTTCGACAAGTTATGTGAAAAAGAAGGGATTGTGCGTGAGGTGGTGCCACCCTACACTCCACAGCAGAATAGGACTGCATAAAGGAATAATCAAAACATCATGAATATGTTTCGAAGTATGTTGAAATGAAAGAATTTACCTAAAGATTTTTTGGGTGAAGTTGTGTCTACTGCAACTTATAACAGATGCCCAACGAAGAAGCTAGAATGGACTACTCCAGAAGAATGCTGGTCTGGTGTAAAAACTAGTTTAAATCATCTAAAGGTATTTGGATCTATTGCACATAGACATGTGCCGTATTATTTTAGAAGAAAACTTGATGACAAATTGAGTTAAATGATTCTAGTAGGATATCATTTGATAGGAGGTTACAAGTTGTTCAACCCAATGAACAAGAAGATTGTGATCAGTAGGGACATGATCATAGTTGAGCTGAAAGAATGGGATTGGACTCAAAATGTAAAGAAAGATTTAGTGAGAGTCTTACTTGAAGAACCAGAAACTCAAGTCGAAAGAGAAGTTCGACAAGAGGAACCAGCAGTTATGGATCAACCAAGTACAAGTACAAGCAGACCCCGGAGAACAAGATGCATGCCTGCAAGATTATATGGTTACATCAGATGATGTGGTTGATAACGAAGGTGAGTTGGTACATTATGATTTTTATGCAGATGTCGAACCTGTCAATGCAGCTGAAGCATTGAAAGATTAGAAGTGGGTGAAAGAAATGAACAAAGAAGTGAAATCCATCGAAGACAACAACACTTGGTCACTTGTCGAATTGCCTTACGGCAAGAAGGAAATTGATGCCAGGTGGGTATACAAAGTAAAGATGAATCCCAAAGGGTGGCGAAAGGATTTCTCCATAAATGAGGAATTGACTTCGATGAGGTTTTTGCTCATGTGGCTAGGATCAAAATAATCAGGTTGGTTGTTGGTTTAGCATAAATAAATAGTTAGCACATATGTCAGATGGATGTGAAGTGTGCATTCCTGAATGGACCCTTGGACGAAGAAGTTTATGTTAAACAACCAGTTGGGTTTGTGAAACAGAATGAAGAGAGAAAGATGTACAAGCTTCATAAAGCCTGTATGGATTGAAACAAGCTCCAAGAGCTTGGAATAAGAAGGTTGATAGTTTTCTAAGGGAGAAGGAGTTTGTGAAGTGCACAATTGAACATGGAGTATATGTAATAAGAAGCAATAGTGGATTTCTTATACTATGTCTCTATGTCGATGACCTGTTGATAATAGGTAGCAGCAAGAAGGAGATCGAAGACTTCAAAGGTGCTCTCAGCAAGGAATTCAAAATGTCTGATCTGGGTGATATTTCATATTTCCTTGGCATCGAATTCTATAAGACTAGTAGAGGTTTGATGATGAATCAAATAAGATATGCAGTAGAAATTCTCAAGAGATTTGAGATGGAAGAATGCAATTCGACTTTGAAACCTGTAGAACCAAGACTGCAATTATCGAAAGACTCTGAAGAAGATGATGTCGATCCAACCCAATATAGAAGACTTATTGGGTCCTTAAGATACCTTTGTCACACGAGGCCTGATTTAGCATACATTGTGGGTATGGTAAGTAGATTCATACAGAAGCCAAAGGTATCACACCTAGCAGCGGAAAAGAGGATATTGAGGTATTTGAAAGGTACTCTTGACTATGGCATTTTATTCCCAGCAGCTGAAAAGGAAAGGAATGCAAGTTAGTGGGGGTACATAGATTCGAGCTGGTGTAGTGATGCTGAGGATCGAAAATCCACAACAGGATATGTGTTTATGTTAGGTGGTGCTTCAGTTGCTTGGAGTTCGAGAAAGGAACCAGTTGTGGCATTATCATTATGCGAAGCATAATATGTAGTTGCTTCTCGTTGTGCATATCAAGCAACTTGGATGGTGAACTTGGTCGAAGAAATTACAGGTAAAGATCATGGAGCAATTACCATGAAGATCAACAACATGTCAACTATCAACCTAGCAAAGAACCCGATAGCTCATGGTCGAAGCAAGCATATCGAAATGAGATTCCACTATCTTCGAGAGCATGTAGTAGATGGAAAGATGAACTTGGAACACAACAGAATTGAGAATCAGGTGGTGTGTTGAAAGTAATTCCTTGTGTCAGAAAATATTTGATTTGATTTGATTTAGGAGTGCGAAAACAGTTTGTTACACACAGATTTGATTTTAGATTTAGATAGATTTGATTTAAATCTAAAATAGAATATATTTGATTTGGCTTAGGGAGCAAGTTAACCTAAATCTATAAATAGATAGAGTAACCCCTATTTTTTGTAATTGAATTCATTCACGGTATTTTGCAGTTGCAAAGTACATAATAAAGTTTTCCACAATTTGTGGGCAGAGAGAAACTCTGCAGAAAATAATTTCTTTTTCTTCTTTTCTTTAACTGTTCATCGTTATTGTGTGATGATCACAATCTTATTCATCAAGATTGATAGAATTTCATCATAGGTCTTGGTGGATTTCAAACAAATCTTACTTGTTTTTGTGAAATTTCCGATATCGCCACTAAATTTTCGGCATCGTCAGAAATTTTTCAAAATGCCAGTGTACCGGAAATTTGAAGAATGAAAGTTGGTTGGGAAAAATTGTCTTTTCATGGCATTGGGGGTGCCAGGGTAAACTTAGGGGGTGGCAAGAAAAATTCTCTTTGTAAAGTAACCCTTTTCCTCTAAATCAGGCCCTTAGTGGGCTTATATACGTAAAGATGTAACAAACTCGAGATTTATTCTTGCTACCCCCACAGTTATACCTGCCACCCCCAAATATGGTGTTTTTACCAAAATATCCCTAGAAAATACCGGATATTTAGTGATTTCCGGTACATACCGGAAATTTCATAGAGAATAGCGAAAATTCTGTGAGATTTACCATTTTTACCGTGCCAGATATTTCGTATTGGAAATTCCAAAAAACCGGTACCAAAAAAATACCGGATATTTCAAATTTCCAGTATGGTTTTAGTAAAAAAAATAACCGGGAATTTTAAATTTCTGGTATTTTTTTATATATCGAAAATTTCAAATTTCCGGTAATATTGGAACTTAATTTTATTGTTTTTTAAACGTATAAATCTATATTTGAATAAAATCTACCAGAAATATAAAATTTCCGGTATTGCTTTTATATTGAAAATTTGGGATATTTCCGGTACGTGTAATAATTTTCCTAAAATATACTGGATTTTTTAAATTTCCAATAAATTGCACCGTAAATTTGGAAATACCCGGTAAAATAGATATCTGAAAATTTGTAAAATACAAGGAACTTCCGGTTTGCGCCAAAAAAGAGTACCGAAAATTTAATTTTTTTCACAACTTTCTCAACATTAATTTTTTTTTCCAAAAGGTTAAAATTTTGAATAAATAAAATAGGAATATTTTCGAAATATCAGAAAATAGGGAGTGTATAAAGGGGGTGGCAGGAAAAAAGAGAGTGAATTACTCCAACTAAACAACTAACTAATTAAGGGTTCAAGCCTTATAACCAACTAAATTAAATTACAATTTAACACACCCATCTATTTTTTTTATAAGTAAATATGAACAAGTTTTATGTTTTACAATTTTCCATTCGTTTAGAAGTTGAAAAGCACCTCAAGCTAAACAGGTTGAAAGTGGGGACATTTTACCAATAAATATGATTTTCTTAATATGATGTTTTCCAGGTGCTTCTTAGTAAACTGATTAGAAGAAACAAAGATCACATCCCTTCCTACTCACAAAAGCCAAGAATGTTTCTTTTCATCTTATTAAGCTGGCCAGTTAGGTGAATAGACCATGTCCACTTGAGCCTACTCTGCTCTATTTCAGCTGCTTCACCATCTTGCTTTATCCCACTGCTGTCTGCAAGTAGATCATCAGCTTCTTCTGATAATGTTCGAGCACGTTCGTTGAGAGAATCATAACTTGTTGAACAAGTTGAAAGTTTTGTTTCCTGATTCTTGAGATTCAACACAATTTGTTCCAAGTCCCTTTCTTTGGTAGCTAGCTGTTTTCTTAGAGTTGCAATTTCTGACTCTAGCTCCTCTTTCCTACTATTTTCAGTCTCGATGTACAAAGAAACCTTTTTTATTGATTTCTTGACATTCTTCCGTTGATCCTTTCCAGCCACAGCCTCATGCTGAATTCTGACCAGATGATTCTCATATTTCTTCAGTTTATTCACAGATTCAACAGTGGCTTGGAATTCTTGGAATGATGTAAAGGCCTTTCTCTTGAACTCCGCAATAGCTTCCTTCACCTCTACAGTCACATTGGGGTGGCTACTTGCACTCAATAGATCCAAGAGCTGATGAAGTTTGGAGTGCGCAACAGGATCGTCCGAGACTTCGGATAAGTCATTAACCATCATTAACTCCAACGCATTAATAGTCTCTCTGATAGATCTTAGATTTGCATCTCCAGTTGCCCCAGAAAACATGGTTCTCTTGCCAATAACACACAGTTTTCTATTAACCTTGTCGAAGGGATCATCTGAGTCAGAACATTCAGTGACGGAAAAAGACTCTTCTTCAAAGGATACCACTTCCAGCTCGACATCATCACCCTCGCTACATTTTTTATTGAGAGGAGCGTCACTTTGTATTACAGAAGCAAAAGCTTCATCATCTGAAATACTCTTTGAGGTCTCTCTTCCCACATCTTCTAAAGGCCTCTTAACTGGAAATGAAGATTGACAAGGATCAGTGAATTGGATACCCCCCATTCCATCCATTGTATTAAATACATGGATACCACTATATTTGGCAAACTCTCTGATTGGAACCCCGTTGTCGGTAATAAGATCCTCATGTGAAACCTCCACATGATTCCACTTGTTGTCTGAAAACACTGTATCTTCACTATCTTCGAATTTTAGCAGTCGCACGTCAAACAAAAGTATATGATCCATAGCTATCCTGAACTTGAAGACTTTCTCATTGCCACTGGATAATTCATTGCCATTAATGAACAATTTTGGGCTAAATTTCACCGAGATAGGTAGCTTATCTACCTGTCCAATAACAAGACACAGAGAAATTGCAGGGAATTTGTGGCAAAACCAGAAAGATATTGACTCTCCGTTTGTGCAGTGTTCAAACCAGTCCGGAATCTTTGTTCCTGGCAAAGAAAACATTTTGTTTCCAGCTTCAATCATTTCCTATCAGTCATCAGTTTAGAAACAGTTAAAAGCTAATCTAGAAAGTGAGACAGTGATAGGAATTTGGTTGAAACTCCTATAAATAGCATTGAGCAATTTAAAGTTATGTAAGTATTCACACATATACTAAAACATTCCAGCATCAACTAATCAGCCTGATACACTCTAGCATCAACTATCTTTAGAGAAAAAGAGGGATCAAAAGAGGAGGAGAACCTGATTCACTAACATGCTTGCACACTGGGATGTCAATGATGTGCAGTTTTTTGCAGAGAAATGATCCAAGTTTGGCTGAATCCCTTCAATTTCTCGAAGATAACTACAATCATCGAGAATAAGTTTTCTTAAAGAGTGACATTCTTCTGTAAGGTCCATGTATTTCAAGGATTTGCATCGTTTTGCAGAAAGTGTTTCTAATTTCCAGGGTATCACTGTAATTTCTTGTAAAAGCACGCAATCATCCAGCTTTAGGTTCCTCAGAAATTGACACTCTTTGATGCATGCGTGAAGAATAGTGAAATTATTCCCTGATAGGTCCAAATCTTTCACATTGGCAAACCAAGTAAGACCTGCTGGAAAGAAGTCATCTGATATATTGCAGTATGTCAGAATAACACTTTCGGTCTTAGAAGAATTGGTCTTCCATTCTTCACCCGTGTTCTGTTCAGATAGCCACAAACCTTCGCATCTCGAAACACACATCAAACCAAGTTGTGAAAACATGGCAATGCTACTTGGTAACTGAACCATTCCACAGATTTGTAGTTCTAATTTTGTAAGCCGGTTTAGGTTTTGAATTGAAAATGGCAATGCTTTGATAGGACTTCCGATTATTTGAAGCTCTGTTAACTTTTCCATCTTCCCCAATATTTCAGGGAAATTCTCGAGAGCTGAGCAATGTGAAAGATTGAGCTCTACAAGAGAGGTCAATATGATGGGTGGAAAAGTCGTCAGTTTCATGCAATGAAAAGCATCCAAGTTCGTAAGTTTATCCAGAAATCCAACTGACTCGTGAATTTTAGATAAATTCTTACAATCTCTAAATGATAAATCTTCCAAATTTGGGAGGCCAGATACATCAGGTATACGAGTTATCTGCTCGCAGTTGCTGAAATTCAAAACTTTCAGACTAACAAACCGCTGCAATGGAAGTAAAAAGACATAATGCCAAACGAAAAATCAGAAAAATTTAAACTGCATTTATTGATATACATTGTACAGCGAACAAACACAATACTTGCCTGAATTGGTTCAATTACCGCCATGCAACTTGCAGGTAACTCGAGTATGGCAAGCTTCTTTGGATGAAAATCCTTTGGTAATGATGGTGAAGGATACCCCGGCCATTGAAACACTCTTAAACTGTTGGGAAGATGTTTGGGGCTTTCGTCAAAATAACCACTTTTAATGACAAGTGTTCTGAGGTTTGGCATCTTCTTAAAGGATTCTCCATCCCAACATACATTTTTATCTCCGGATCTATTCGAGTCCACTTCGTCTTTGGGGAAATCCAGAAATAAGCTCTCAACTGTACTAGAACCCTTTCAAAATGAAGAAAAGGGTGATCACAATACAATTATAAATGCTTGCAGTTCAACATTCATGGATTAGAAACACAGGGAATAGATATTATTCTTTTTATGTATATATATAACAGTGAAGAAATAAAACGAGGATATAAATTAAAAACCAAACCATCTTATATCAGTCAATTACTAACCGAATTTTTTTCTAAGACGTAAACTACATCTTGGGGAAGCCATAACCTACTACGTTTGCCAGGCTCATGTGGTGATTCCTGTCGGACAATCTCTCTACCCATGTCTTGTATCAAGTTATGTAATGTCACAAGACCATCGTCAATTTTAATGAGAGACTTGTCGATCAATTCTTCAATACTATATTTCACAGATACACCATAATGAGCCGAAAGTATATCTTCGACATCTGTCAACTTATGTCCATTGAAGAAACAAGCAATATCAAGAAAAATATGCTGCTCTTCTTCCTCCAAGGAATCAAAGCTTATCTTGAGAACCGTTTGGATATGATTCTCAGGAACTCTTTCATACTGATCCAATGTGCTTCTCCATTCATGTATATTTCTGTCAAACAAGTTGGAGCCTATTACTTGCAAAGCTAATGGAAGCCCAGAAGCAAGAGTCACTACGCGTTTTGAAATGTCTGCATAACTTGAATCAACTTTGTAGGTTTTGAAAGCATTCCAACTGAACAAGTCAAGAGATTCTTTCTCACTTAATGTCTCTACTTGATATGTTTTTTCAACCGCATGACTTTTTAACAAATACTTATCCCGGGTTGTAATGATGACTCTGCTACCAGGACCAAACCAATCAAGTTCTCCCTCAATAGCCTCAAGCTGCTCCATTTTGTCGACATCATCAAGAACCAAAAGAACCTTTTTCGAGTGAAGGCTGCGCTTTATTGTTGAAACTCCATGGTTAACATGCATTGGTTTACTATACACATCACCGCACAACTCAGACAGAACAGTCTGTTGGAGATGTGCCAAGCCATATTTCATCGAATTCTCTCTCACATCATTGAGAAAACACAAACCATCAAAAAGGTCACTGATTGAATTATACACTGCTCTAGCAATGGTAGTTTTACCTATTCCACCGGTTCCCCATATCCCTATGTAGACTATATCATCATCGGAACCAAGATTTAGAAGTGAGTTTACTTTTTCCACTCGAGACTCCAATCCAACTGGATAATTAGCAATATATAAAGGACCACGAGCGCTGTTTCTATAGACCTCCTCAACAACCCTCGTAACAAATTTAGATTCGTCTTCACCCCTCCTGCCCAATCAGAGAAACTTTGAATCAAATAATATAATCCATGCCTCACAATACGTGAGAAAAATATCTAAACCTAATAAATATTTTACATAAATAGAAGACAAACGGGCAGACAGAAAATAAATAATAAGATAAAATATAATACTGGAAATGAAAGCCTGTGATGTTAGCAGCCTTGTATAGAGCCATCTTCCATTTCTGGAGTTTCTCCATGCCATCCTTGGAGTTAAAAATACTCCTCTCATACTTGGCAAGTGCTTTTCCGTAACTTCCTCTACAGTGTCTTACATCAGAAGGTTCCACTTGATAATAAACTGGTAAAACCACTGGACCATTTTCGATCTTGTTCTCATAGCAATCTATAGTTGCAGTGAGTTCTTCCAAGCACCATTTAGAAAAAGCATAGTTCTGGGAAAATATAACGATGATAATCCTGGATCCTTGGATTGCATTTAAAAGTAATGGAGTGATTGCTTCTCCTTTAAGAAGCACATCGTAATCAGTGAAGGCATTGATTCCTCTTTGTTTGAGAGCATCGGTGAGATGTGAAGTGATACCTTGTCGTGTATCTTCGCCCCTGAAGCTGATGTAAACGTCATATTTGTAGGTGGAGGAAGCTCGCCCGGACATTAGATGGAGATGAGTTTCAGATTGATTTAAGTCAACGTAGCAAGTAGATTCATTCAACTGAATGACGAACTACCTTTGCTTATCTCTTCATCTATAAATTATTAAAATATTACTCTTTACTCTTTCATTTACACTTTTCATCTATCTTCAAATAAATGTTTATAAATAAGTTTCATTTTTTTAATATATTTTCTAATTAATATTTAGATATATGTTAATTTTCAAATATATAAAATGGATTGACAATATAAAGAAATTTTATATATATTAAATAATAATTATTAGATTTTAAATTAAATTTTTATTTTAATTATTAATAAAATATTATTTATGAATGGTTGTAATACATTGATAATCTAAAACTTTTAACACTCACAGTGTATCATAATTAATCTTATAAAAAATTAAATTTCTTTATATTAATAACTATGAATTATTTTATTTTATTTTTTTATTATCATTTTTCTATTTATATAAAATTATAGAAAAAATAGCAACTAACTAAAATTAAAATACTTAATTTATTAAAGTAAAAAATTGTTGTAAAAATACCCCATCTTCAACCACATCCATGTCTTTTAGGATAGAAATTGAAGAAGAAAAACATTTCTTCTAAGGCTCATTTTTCCGTTTAATTAAGACTTTGGTAGATGTCATGTTAAACTATTTTTTATCCACAATAGCTTCAAGAATGCGAGGAAAAAACGGATCTAGTCACAATTTAGGGGTGGTAAAATACATAGATTGGTTGGATATGAATTGGATTGCTAATGAATGGATCAAAACAATCTATTAATCCATTACAATCCATTAAAACTTTCTTAAATATATTCAATTCAATCCATCTATTTAAAAATAAAATTCATCCAATCCATTTATTTAAAAATAAAATTCATTCAATTTATCCATTAACATCATTTTAATGGATGTAAAAAAAAAATTGTTTTTTCACTTAAAAAAATAGAAAAATATATGCATTAAAAGACTAATTTCAGGTATTAAAAAAATAGAAAAATATATGCATTAAAAGACTAATTTATATTTGACATATAATAATACAATCGATATCAATATCAAATTTGGCCTATAGTAAAAATAAACTTATTAATACTAGTTATATCAATTTTTATATGAAGAAATACAATTGATTTTTTTGTCTTGATTTCGTTGATATGCATTAATTGCATAATATATTTCTAACAATATAATTAAATTGAATTATTATTGATAAAAAATATGTTAAATTTATAATTAAAAATTATTAAAGTAAATTTATGATATAAATTAAACAATGAATATAATAATTAATTTTTAAATTATAATAGTGAAATGTAATTGTCTTTAGATTATTTATTTATTTAAAATTATGAATAATTTTTTATTAAAAATATAAGAAATATTTTTTAATTATAATTTTAAAAGTTAAATTTAATTTAGATGGCACTTTAATTTTTATTATAGAATTGATAATTAATTATTATGTTGTAATTAAAATTTTAATATATTAAAAAATTATTTATATTATAATCAAAATTTGAATGTTATTAATAATTAACAGTATTAAAAGAGAAAACTAATCATGCACTGACACTCTAACAGTATAAAATAATTTTACACTGTCAACCAATCACAACCATATTTAATTATGACCCACTTTTATTTTAAATTTTTGTAATAACATGACATATTGTTAAATTTCTTGTAAAAAATGATAAATAACTTATAAACTATAAAGATTTTCTATATTAAATAGATATATATCTCATAAGAATTCGTAAGTGTACTTGTGAACTCACCTGTTGGGACCCAAAATTCGTAAGTGCACTTACGAATTCACTTTATTTAATTTACTTCGTACGTGTATTTGCGAATTCACCTGTTGGGAACAAAATTACAAAATTCGTAAATACACTTACGAATTCACCTTATTTGATTTTCTATATTCGCAAGTACACTTACGAAATAAACCAAAGAATTCGCGTTTATGATGAATTCGTAAGTGTACTTACGAATTTTGGGGTATTTTGAGTTTTTCATCAAGGGTGGAGAAAAACCCCACTAGGTAGGTGAAGAAATTCCCAAAATTTAAGCACAGATACATGAAAGACATTATGGATACATGAAAGATATTATGAATACATGAACTAGTAAGTTCAACTGATAAGTTACTTAAACAATTGAACAATCTTATTGATGAAAAAATAAAAGAGGAACAAGATAACAAAACAAGGATATAATGTGGAAATTATAAAATTGGAGAAAAAATAATGGTCGTTGTCAATAGACAATCAAAAAATAATATGTGAAAGTTAACATAAGAGAATGAAGAAAATCAAATACAAGTTTAAAATAATTTTGATTGGTGCATCTCGTAAAAAAAAAAAAAACTTAAATCCTATATAGAATTTTGGACTCTTTCTTCCTTCACAAAATTAATCGACATGGAACTTCTTCAATATGTTGTATATATTTTCAACCAATCCCAACAATATGGACCATAAAATTTGAGAAAAAATTTATGATAGTAGCGTGTGAACTGAGCCGAATCATCAAAGTGAATTGAAGATAAAATAACCGAATCGTTATATTTCGTTGATTAACCAAACTATATTGTACAAACAGTTTTAGAATCAAACTATACCATAAGTAAATTGAACCAAAAATGAAATGAACCGAATCGAATTTGAAAATGAAAAATACTAAAATAAGTTCTAGATTTAAAAAAAAAATCAAAAAATAGTGTTACTTTCCGGTTGTTTAACAAAATATTCGAATTGAAAAAAAAATATCATCTAACGGTTCATTATGGTTTCGAATTTTGAAACGGTATACTAAATTAAAAATTTTGATTCGATTTGATTTTTAATAAATTGAAACGGTTGATTCCATTAAAATAAACTTTTATTATAATTTAGTTCTGTTCAATTCAGTTTCTCATAAAGTGTATCATGTTTAGTAGTACATTCTAATGAAGAAACTTAAATTATGCTATAAAAGCACAACATATCAAATGATGCAGTTAAATGCTAATGATAAAACATGGTTGCGACACTAGAATCATGTAAAAAGTTTTATAGTAATTTATTGTGAGTACTTAAACATTGTCAAGCAGACCCCGTAGAGTCTATAGAGGCCGCTAATTGGCCAAAGAGCACAAGAGAGAACCTATAAGAAAGAAGATACCAATAAAACAAGAAAATGCTTGAAGATAAGAAATTAATGGGAATGGGGAAAAGGGAGTGAAAGGAATCAAATAAGATAATTAAACATAGTTATGGAAATATGTAACAATTCTTTTGTACAAAAGGAGGCTAATTTACTTGCATTTCAAGCATATGGTCTACTTTAATTTATTTCACTCATACCATCCTATTAAAGAGAGAGCATCTAGACAGGTAACCAGAATCCTACTTTTCTTTTCTTTGAGTATTTTGAATTGACAATAATACTAGTTCACTACGCACAAATTTACTAAAAGTCTAACACACTACTAACACGGTGTAACATATATTTGATTCTATTATTTGATTAAGGATTTAATTCAAACTTATTTTGAATTATTGTGTATTGAAAATATATATTTTGGGAATGCATCTCAATTATTTTGTTGAATTAATTTGTGCAATTGTGATTGCATGTGAATATGTGATAATATTTTGATTTAAAAATAATATAGTAACAAACATTTGAATTAATAATAGATAAATAATTGATAGATGGGACCTTTTTTATTTTCTTTTTGTTTTATTTTTATGTAAGAAAAAAATAGACTAACGCAAGTTTATTGAGAAAATTAAGTGACTCATGCAACAATTATGTGTTCAGAATAATTGACAAATATTTGAAATTGCTTAAAATTAAAATTAAAGTAATATAAGAGAATAAGAAAGAAATATTCAGTAGATGTGCTTCTAAGGTTGCTATTCACTTCGATCAAATAGGGAGTGTTGATGGTATCTTTGTCTAGTTTTTGTAGAGTTTCAAAGACTTTTGTTTGTTTATCATTAGCTAAAGATGAGGAGGACCTTCAGGGGTCTCCCATATTACCTCTCCTTTTGTAGGTATTTTTTAAATTAAGTTTCTATTGATTTTTGTGTGTGTAGGATGTGATTCAAACATATATTCCTTTGCAGGGTTCAACTTCTTTAGGTCTTAACTTGATTATCCACCATGAAATTTCTTTTCTGATTGCTCTGCAGTTGACATTCTCTGTTGGTGACTCTATTAGGATTTTCTAAAGAATTTTAATCATTGATAAGATCAAAAATCTTTTTGGTATGCCTACAAAGTTAGGGTGTACTTTTATAAAATAATGACGAGTGTGAGATTGATAGGTTGAATGCTTTAGAAATTAGACATCGTTGTAAGAAGTTAACTTGGAGTCTAGAATGAGTTTCAAATGATTGTAGGATCCTTTAATATTTATGGTTTGTGTGGGGTTGTTAAGAAGGCCAACGTAAAAGGATTCATTTTGGCTAACAATCTTAGTCGTGTGGCAATCCAATAGACCAAGTTATGCAAGGTTTCTACTTCTTTAGTTTATTATATTTGGGAAAATTTGTACTATGAACGGATTTTTACATCAGATAACGCTAATAACAGAGGCTTGTTATCTATTTAGTGTATTTCTTTAAATTCTTTGGTGGTTTATTTTGTTGGTGTCAGTTTCCTGGGTGATTGGAGAACCCTTAATTCAATTTGTTTTGTCGTGGATATTTATTACAAATGTTCTTTTATCGATAAGATGGTTCTTTGGGGCGATCCCACTAGATGCAAAGTTAATCTTCAAGGCGGTGTATAGTGTATAATAGGATATTTCCATTAAGCGGGATTTAAAAATGAGGAAAAGGCCTCAAAGGCTCACCGATTATGTGAAATATGCTTCTTTGTCTAGTTTTGTTATTATCAAATGGAGATCTTTCACTTACCCTTCATGGGTAGGCGGTTTACATGGTATTAACCTTATGGGAGGGTGACTAGTCACATGGATATGATTCTTGTTTCTGAAGGATGGTGAGAGTTATGGAGATATGCATCTCAATGGGCCTTACCTCATGATGTCTTTGATCACTATGTGTTGGTACTTAGGTATTCTAATCTTCTTTGGAGCCCTGAACGTTTTAGCTTCAACAATCAATGGCATACTCATAGTGATTTACATGACATCATTTTGAATATTGGATTAGTTCTATTTTTGTAGGTTGAAAGAAATATGTTCTTAAATACAAGCTTAAATATCTTAAAGGCAACCTTAATTGTTGGGAGAGATTGGTGTTTGGTGCCTTGGAAGCAAGGAATATTGTGCTCATGCAGAATATTAGGGTTTTGGAGTTTGATAAGGCTCCAAAGGAGATTTATTTAGAAAGGGGTCAGTGTCAAAGATAAGACTTTTTTCTTCTAGGGTTGGAGTGTGTAAGCCTAAGAAGGATGAAAACTCAGGGTTAAAGATCTGCATTTGGTTAAATTTAGTGTTTCTATGTAAGTTGATAAGGAGATCATTTTATTATGTGGCCCATGGGTTGATAGTCTTTCAGGTAAATATTAGGGTCAGTGCAATCTTATATGCTTCTGATGAAAGGTTGGTTAGTTTTAGATATTCATCGGTGTAGTGAAAGGAACTTCCCTCTTTGGTATCTACCCTAAAGCAAAATTTTATTGGTTCACTTAAGGTATCTTGAAGAAGGTGGAAATGACATATCCACTTTTTTCTAGGATGACACTTAGTGTGAGCATACCCCCTTGAGAGTTCATTTTCTACGACTTTATCAGGTTTCAAACAAACTATTTGGGAGAGTTGAAAATGTGTGTTCCTTTGTGAATGTAATTAGGTCTTAAGACCTTAGGTAGAGAAGGAGTCAGTTTGTTTTAGAACATGAGCTGGCGACTAATCTGATGGATGTGATTCATTGGAAGAGGATCGTTAGTATTAGTTGCTTGATGAAGAATATTTTTTCTTATCTTTAATTGGACTTCTTCAAAAGTTTTGTTTTTCTCTTGGTAGTTGATTAGAGATAGGATTCTCACCAAACACAACGCATTTAAAAATCACGAAATTAGCTCATTTTTTAGGGTACAAAATCATTCTTTTGGTCTTGGAAGTGGTTTCTAAATTGGAGGGAGATTCTCTTTTTTTTTTTTTTTACATTTCGAATATCTAAAAAATATTGAATTATCAAACTCTAATTCCAAGGCAGCCAAATGGCGATAGACGCACATGGATGCTTTATGATGGTGCGTTATCTCCTCAAAAACCAATCTCCATTATATAAGCTCTACCAAAGTGTGATATCCATCTAATACAAGACTTTAAAGAACTTTTTCAAATTCATCTCTTCACTCACTACCTCATTATATTTATTTCTTACCAAGTCAACTATTCCTTCCAATTCTCAACTAAACCTTCATACGGTTCACATCAAAAGAAAAAAAAATCTTGTATTAGTTTAAAATATTGACAAGTAATAATGAGCGTGGCTTATTCTACAAGCAGTATCAGTGTTTTTTTTACTCAAAATTAGTATCATCCATATTAGTATATAACTAGTTAATGCCAGAGAGAATAAAGGGAGAAATAACAATAATGAAATGGTAACCGTAGTTATACCATAACATACAAAGAAGCAACCATAAGACTTAACAAATATGCTCTCACATGCTTCATTCTTTAAGCAAGAAAAACACACACACACTCCAAGTAGCTTATAAAATGAACTATTGCATGAGAAATTCTCTTCATTAACAACACCAATCCATACCTCATCTTCAATGGAGTTTCTTCTTTTCCTCTTTTTAGCTTCTCTTCTTATCTGCAATGCATTAATTGCAGATCAAATTACTAAGGTTCATATCATCAATTAAACTTTCTATTATTTTATTTTATTATATGATAATTGAGTGATCAAATTATTGTTTCTCTTATAATTCTTTGTAGCCTTATGTTGTTTATATGGGAAATTCAATTTCATCACCAAACAACAGAGATGTAGATGAAGAAATACCTGAATCAGTTCATCTTCAATTACTATCATCAATCATTCCAAGGTTACTTATAATTTATATAATTAATTAATTTTTATCCTTGAATTAAAATTGATATTTCAATTAATTGAAGTTATGTAATGGAAATTTTTATTAACTTTTTTCTTTTAATTTTTTCAGTGAAGAAAGTGAGAGGATAAAACTTATTCATCATTATAGTCATGCTTTTAGTGGATTTTCTGCCATGCTTACAGAGAATGAAGCTTCTGCATTATCTGGTATGTCTTCTTCTCTTTCTTTTTGTTTTTATTTTTATTTTTTATATCTATGATTCATTGACTTTTCCTCCTATTTTTAAAAATAGTACTTATAAAATACTATTTAATATATAATATTTTAGACATATTTATAAACAATAATTTATTTTTTAAATTTATTAAATAAATGATGCATTTAATCATTTTTTATATCAGATACATCAATTTATTTAATATATAAAAAAAAACTTTTTGTTGAGAGTGTACTTTCTAACATTTTTTATTAGTTACAACCCTTTTCTTTTAGTAAGTTTTTGCAATGTTAAGATGAATTATTTTGATTCTTTGCTTGAAGCAAAATTTGTCCCTATTAGTACTAATAATTAAAGATAATGAAAATTAATTGTGATGTCTATTATATCTATAAATTATAATTACCCTGCATAATTAATTTTGTTCACCAACCTTAACTATGTTAAAAAAGTTGAGTATTTCTTATTTGCGGTACACCATAAATTATGAATACAAATAAACAGGCTGTATAATATAAAAGAATTTGTCTGGTTTTGAGGTAACTATTAGTATGTGATTGGTAAACAGGGCACGATGGTGTGGTGTCAGTGTTCCCAGATCCAATTTTAGAATTGCATACAACAAGATCTTGGGATTTTTTAGATTCAGATTTGGGAATGAAACCTCGTGTCACTACTCACCAACATTCATCAAATGATATAATCATTGCTCTCATTGATACAGGTAACTCATTTCTTATTTTTAAACTAGTTCTCTCATTGACACATATGAGTGATTTAATTAACTAATTTATACTCCCTCTGTTAAATTATAAATAAATTTAACTTTTTTAATATATTCGATAATCAATATATTTAATTTATTTATTGACTAGATATATTAATGATTGAATATATTTTTTAAAAAAATTAATTTTCCTTATAATTTATTATGGAAAAAACCAAGATTAGAAAATTATATTAATGAAAGGGATAACACTCTATTATTCACTTTTTTTATTGGATAAAAATTGGGTAGATTCTATTATTATATGTGGAATTTATTTTTAAAGTGAAGGACTCACTTCTATTTCATTCAATAAAAAATACAATATTGCTAACACTCTTTTTAATAAAATACACTTATATTATATTGATTTGTTCATTTTATTAGAGTCGGTAAAACATACTGTATTAACTAGATCGGCTCGAAAGTTTGTGAAATTTAACTTAAAAATTGAAGTCCGTTTGTAATCTAAATTTTAAGTTCGACCCATTAAAAATCTGAAGTCTAATTGAACTAGCGCGACCGGATTACAAATATCTCACTTATTTTAGTTATTTTTTTTACATAAAGTCTAACATACAATACTAAAATTTCCCTTATTTCTTAATATAAATATGGTATTAGTTATATATATATATATATATATATATATATATATATATATATATATATATATATATATATATATATATATATATATATGGATTTATACAATCTTTGTCTTTAAATTATATTTAATCTAATGGTTAACGTCTATTGCAAGTTTTAACTATTAGATTAAATCTAATTTAAAAAGCAAAAATTGTGGAGTAAGTTAAAAAAAGTTACTCTTGGAGTAAGTTAATCCCTACTCTCTCTCTCTCTCTCTCTCTCTCTCTCTCTCTCTCTCTCTCTCTCTCTCTCTCTCTCTCTCTCTCTCTCTCTCTCTCTCTCTCTCTCTCTCTCTCTCTCTCTCTCTCTATTAAATATTGAATATCAAGTGTTAATTTTTTTCTATATTTTATAATTAATAAATTATTATGTACAAATTAATTTTATTGAAATTTAATTCTTAAATCAAATAAGGATAGTAGTTCTTTGCACTTGAATTTTAATTATTTGATTGAAATGGTATATTTATGCGATGATTTATCTTAGATGTTATGTATGTAATTTAAATATATTATTTTTGGTACTCAATACTCATATATTTTAGCTTTTACTATATGATATATTAATTTTTAATTTTAAAAATAAATATTAAATATAATTTGGGCTTGTCCGAATAACGTAACCCATAAAAGGTTGGGCTTAGACAAATTAATTGTAGTCTGTTTAAATTTCAGGCTTTTAAACTCAACCCGTCAAAGACCTGAACCTATCACAGACTGATTCGAAGCAGGTCGGATAACCTGAATTACCAGCTCTAATTTTTACCTTAAATAGAAAGTTTGAATAGATTTAATAAAAAATTATGTAATTTTTATTAATTATATTATACCATTGAAAGTGGTACAACTTCTCAAATACGAAATATGTGTTCCAAAATGTTAGAAAAATATGAAAGTATAATTTCTAAAATTGTTGATTTGATGAAATCCAAAAACAGACGCAGAAGCAAATGTAAAAACCTAACATAAATTAACATCAATCATTGTTATGACATATATTAAAAATGCAATATTACATAGATAATTGTTAACGTAAATATAAAATTATAATTCATCATTAAGTGATGGTAACATCTTTAGAATATCTTTAGTCGATATCGCAATCTTCGCATCCACCTCGATCAGACTTTTATTTTGTAACGATGAAATGTACTCCATATAATAATTAAACCTCCATCCGTCTTCAGCTCAAAAAATTTTACCTAGACCTTTCCTTCATTGTCAATCAAGGGTGAAGAATAATATGGTTTCACAACTCTTCGATTGTATGGGTACAAATTCTCTAGTATGAATTTTAGATCGATAAAAACGATTATCTCTATGAACCTAAATTCAATAGGGGTTTTCTCTTAGTTGATGTATACAAGTTTTAGATCAATATGGACCATAGATACTCAATATTGTCTTAGAGGATATTTTAGAGATGTACTTTTGAATATACCCTGATTTGTTGAGTAAAATCAGGGTGTATACATAAATGTAATTTTGAATAAACCTTTGTTAGCATTTTTTTAGAAAATGGAGTGTGTTCAGAAATGCATTTTCGAATTTACTTTGAATTATTCACATAGAACCTGATATAGAAACAAAATCTGTTATGAACTACATAAAAGATTGAAAATTTTAGAAGATTAAAATATATACAATTTATACCATTAATGTCAATCCAATATTACATACAAAATATGTGTCACCCCCTAAATACATTGTTAGATAAAAATTAAAATTAATCAAAACATGTGCCACCACCTAAATTTATATATATAGGTGGTTCCATCTTTGACTTTTACTTATTTGATTTCTCTTTCAATCTCACTCAATTTGATGAATTCTTTCATCCTATCCAAAAAGTTACCTGGCCAAGTTTCAACTTCCTTTGTAAAATGATTTGTCTACTTCAGTGATGTATGTGGTATAAAGTATCTCAGTTTCAAATACACTTGATCAAAATGTAGTGATTTTCAAAGTCATTCAATGCACATAATGCGCCTGGTTGGATTTTGAGGAGGGGCACTCCGTAGTGGAAAAAAGTTTACGGAGAAGAACTTATTATAACATTCCATACATCCATTATGTTTTCTAGTATCATACTAGCTTTGATCATTTTCCCATTTTCAAACCTTGATTTGTTTGGTCCTTACCACAGGCTTATGTCTACTTCTCACATTTTTTGCCATGTGATGCCTACAAAGTAATGCTTAAGACGTAAGAAACACATTTGCAACCAAATTCACCAGGGCATTATCATGATGAGTGACAATGACATGAGTGACAATGACATTTAACATATTTTTTTTCCAACAATTTCCAAAGATGGAAGATTATAGTTGTTGGTCTTATATATTGAATCAATAATGATCACAATGAAAAATATATTGAACTACTTTATGGAATCAAACTCAAATATATATATATATATATATATATATATATATATATATATATATATATATATATATATATATATATATATATATATATATATATATATATATATATATATATATATATATATATATATATATCTCCATCCTCACATATTTTGTACCTAGATACATAATAGTTATCATCTAAAAGCTTCAACAATTATTGCATTTCAGTTTTATCCCCTCTTATCACTTTGTTGTTTCAGGCACGAACATTGTATACTTGCTTAATATTTGAGATATTTTGAGGTATTTTCTATTTCCAAGTTGCAAGTATGTTTTTGGGTTGTCCTGTGTTCAATGTCATGTCATAAACATTTTCCGTCTCTTATGCCTTAAGGTGAGATGCAATAGGATGATTGGCTAACTTGCGACACATGTCATGATTATGTATACCAGAAATCACATTAAATCTCCATGTATTATTCTTTATAAGTTATCCACGCAACTTAAAAGGACACCCACATTCCCTCGAATTGGTGTATTCCTGTTTCAACTTCCGAATAAAATTTGTATAGTTGTCACTTCTTTCGCATCTTAGTGTCATAAATGCTTGTCTTCTATCAGAACCCCAATTTGGCAGCCTCCGTGCGGATCCATTGGAGAATATGATCACGAACAACAAATTCATGCTTATTTGTAAATTGTTTACTAACATCTACATAGACACAACCGGTTTGACATCCATAGACAAAATCACTTTGGGGGACAATATCAGGTTTCAATATATCTAAGGTCAATCTTATCAGAAACAAAAAGTTAAAAATTTCCTAAGTTTACTATGAACTAACCCTGAAATACACTTTCGTATGACATTCAACAAAAATTCAGAAATGTATTTTTAGATGCAACATTCATTTTTTCACACAAAAATCAGATTATAGAAAGTAACGAGGAAGGAAATGCATGTACATTACCTTAAATTCTAGCTTATTTTACTACTTTTGATATGAAAATACGAATATTATTTTGAAGAAGACATATTTATTGAGTGTGGAAGAAGGTTTTGGTAGGGTTTGAAAAAGAAAATAGTGATATGCCCATAGTGAAGCAAATATGCATGACGAGGTTTTATTAAATTTCTCGTTTGCTATTGGGAAAATCTCAAGTCCCATATTGGTTGGACATAGAACCTTGAGAGAGTTTATATAGAATGACACCCCTAACCATACAAGTCAGTTTAGTAGTGGTGAGTTAGGCCCAACGACAAACTATAATATGGTATCAGAGCCTATTGATCAGGTCTTGGACCGTCCATCATTTAAATTCATGCATCAAGCCCAAAAGAGTGTTGGACGTGACAGGATGTATTGGAAAAATCTCAAGTCCCACATTAGTTAGAGATAGAGTCTTGAGAGCCATTTAAATTCATGCACCAAGCCTGAGTGTTGGACGTGAGCCATTTTAAATTCATGCACCAAGCCCATAAGAGTGTTGGACGTGACAGGGTGTATTGGAAAAAAAATCTCAAGTCCCACATTAGTTAGAGATAAAATCTTGAGAGAGTTTATATAGAGTGACATTCGTCATCTTACAAGCTGGTTTTGTAGGGATGAGTTAGGCCCAACCACAAACCCTAATATTTGACAATTCCAAAAAAATACTTTTATATTTTGGATTCATCGCCAAAATACTTTTCCAACTTGTCCCCTACAGCTTTAGAACAAGTTTACCTAAAGATTTTTTAAAACACTTTTGAATCCACACTTTGATGAATGAGGAAGAGAACATTACAGTCCATTTTTATGTCTTCTTTGTGTGCTTTCTTTTGTGCTACAGTTGCATATTCAGGCAAAGTTTCCAAACCCGCTTCCACCATATCAAAAATATCCTTAGCACCAAAAATCCATTTTATTTGAGTCATCCATTTGTCCCAATTGTTGCTATCAAGAACATGTAGGTGTGTTATAAAATTTCCATGATCATCCGTGATTGATATCTCTTACAATCACTTATGTTTCCTAGGATCAACAAAGTCCTGATACCAATTTGTTCGAGATAATAGTTCAAAGAAAAGAGAGAAAAATAAGAGAGTGATTGAGAAAGTATATGTGAGAGAATTAAAAGGATTATTATTGCATTGACCAATATAGAAGCTACATACATAATAGGTAGTTGTTACTTCTTCAACAAGTAACTGCTCCACTTAATAAACTAACAACAATAACTACCTTTAACGAACTCAATTAGTTATACAAACAACTCAATTAGTTATAGAAACTGATTCTAACCAACTTAAATTATATTCATCAACCTTGTGACAATAGCATGATATGAGTTTGGATCCTTTTATATTATTTCTTTCAATTCTCTTCTTTTTTTAAATATAATTTAATGATTAATTGTAAGACAAAAAAAAAAAGACAATTTGTTAAGAGTATAACATAAGAAAACAAATAGTGTTATGTTATCATGTGAAAAAGATTTGTCATAACTTATTGCCCCCCTTTTGGATATTTACTCCCTATTGATGGTTGCAGCATCAACATCATCTATTATGCATTGTGGCCCGCAAATAGCTATTATGATTGCCATACACACATGAGTTTTCATTTTGAAACAAAACAAAGTTACAAACAATACCTATTTAATTTTTCTAGTACTTTATGCACATTGAAATCTGTACAAGCTTATCTTGGCATGTTACATCATATATTATGGGTTCCTTTAGTTTAACAAGTGAATATTTTTCTTATGTTTAAAATAAAGCAACATGGATCGTGTGTATGTAGCAGTATTCTTCTAACTTCATCATGAACATTTGATGATATAAAATTGTTAGCAGCATGTAGACTTTATTTGCTGTCACAATTTTTTAACACTTAAAAGTTAAAATCCGTCGTAATTAGAGTCGTCTCAAGTTTTTTGAGTCTGTGTTAACCGTGACAAATTAAATAGATATTTTATTTAACCGTGACAATATTTTATGAGTTCCTATTTAACCACAGTTTAATCGTGACAAATTTAGGACCATGTGCGGTAATCCGCCTTGCACATCTTCAAACACGGCTCTGTTCATACGCTTCATCAATTACACTAATTCATGAATTTTAAAGACCTTACTAGAGTTTTCTTGTTGCATATTCTGAACAATTTGTTTGAATACTTATCTATGTTCTGCATCAAGGGATATGGCCAGAGTCACCAAGTTTCAGAGATGAGGGTATAGGCAAGATTCCTTCAAGATGGAAAGGAGTCTGCATGGAAGGCCATGATTTCAAGAAATCTAATTGCAACAGGTCATCACTAGCTCATTCTCTTACAACTCTTAAAAAATGCAAATTGATTATATGCTAAATTTAAATTCTCTCAAAAAAAGTACAGAAAACTGATAGGTGCGAGATACTATAATACACAAGATACATCAAATAGCAACAAGACTCATATTGAAGGAGCCAAAGGTTCACCAAGAGATTCTATTGGACATGGAACTCACACTGCATCAACCGCAGCGGGTGTATTCGTAAACAATGCTAGTTACTATGGTTTAGCAAAAGGAACATCAAGAGGTGGTTCACCTTCTACTAGAATTGCAGCCTATAAAACATGTTCAGAAGAAGGTTGTTCGGGTTCCACGATACTAAAAGCTATGGACGATGCTATCAGGGATGGAGTGGATATAATCTCGATCTCTATTGGACTTAGCTCGCTAATGCAGTCTGATTATTTGAATGATCCAATTGCCATTGGATCATTTCATGCTGAAGAAAGAGGGGTTATGGTGGTGTGTTCAGCTGGGAATGATGGTCCTGATCCTTATACTGTTGTGAATACAGCACCATGGATATTTACAGTTTCGGCTTCTAATATTGATAGGAACTTTCGGTCGATCGTTGTCCTTGGAAATGGGAAAACTTTCCAAGTAAGCTTCTAATATTGTAGACTTAACTATCTATGAAGCACTCACACACCACAAGACAATAAACACGACCCTGGCATTGATATGTAGGTAACGATAATAATTTAAGAAAATAGAACTGATTGAATGCAATTACATGTGTCAGTACGTTTCAATGTTGGATATCAGACATACCTTAGAGTGTCGGTGCTTCATAGTTAACTATAATATCTATTTCATATACTAAGATAATCAATTTTGTCTTTTCATGAATCGTCAGGGCGCTGGCATTAACTTCTCGAACCTTACTCGCTCAACAATGCATTCTCTTGTCTTTGGAGAGGAAGTCGCTGCCAAATTCGCGCCAGCATCAGAAGCTAAGTACGACTTCTAATAGTACTAGCTAGTTAACAACTTTTTTGGCTTTAAAAATTCCGACAGAAGAACGTGTAGTAAGTGTTTTTTTTATGAATTGCAGGAATTGTTATCCTGGATCACTAGATTATACTAAAGTAGCAGGCAAAATTGTCGTTTGTGTTAACGATGATCCAAATATTTCAAGGCGCGTCAAGAAGCTAGTTTTACAAGATGCAAGAGCCATAGGGATGATATTAGTCGACGAGAGCAATAGAGATGTTTCCTTTGATGCAGGTGCATTTCCCTTCACACAGATTGGAAACCTTGAATGGCATCAGATCCTTCAATACATAAACTCTACCAAGTAAGCATGATCGATCCTTACATAACCTCGACCATGTATGCAGTTATTTAAGCAATGAAAGTAAATGTAAAATGAATTGACATGATATGCTAGATATTATTCTCAGTCTGTTATGTTTCTGTTACAGGAATCCAACTGCAACAATTCTTCCAACAACCGAAGTTCCTAGATATAGGCCTGCGCCAATTGTTGCATCCTTTTCATCCAGAGGTCCTTCTAGCCTTACAGAAAACATTCTCAAGGTAATTTTCTTCAATTTGTTCCTACATGTAGTTCATTTAGCTATATATATATATATATATATATATATATATATATATATATATATATATATATATATATATATATATATATCAAAAATACATAAGTATATTGACAGGGCCGTCTTTAAGGGCGTGTAAGACAGACTACGGCACAGGATCCAAAGTTTGACACGTTTTAAACCGTGACTAAAATGGATCTCGTAAAATATTTGTCATGGTTAAACCATGAAAAAATATGGTTTTCCTATTTGATTTGCCACACTTCGGTCGTGGTTAACCTACACACGACCCCGAAAACTTAAGACGGTCCTGCATATTGAGAACAATGCACTTACTATTTTCATTAATCTGTTGTGAAGCCTGATGTCATGGCTCCAGGAGTTGCCATTTTGGCTGCCATGGTTCCCAAAAGTGATGAGCCAGGAAGTGTTCCAATCGGAGAAAAGCCATCTTTATTTGGCATAAAATCTGGTACATCTATGGCTTGCCCACATGTGACAGGTGCTGCAGCATTCATCAAATCAGTACATGGAAGATGGAGTCCTTCAATGATCAAATCAGCATTAATGACAACAGGTTCTAGACCGAAACCTTGTTCTAATATTTTAATTTAGCACCGACACGTGTTAGGTTTGCCAACATGTATCAGTGTTGACTACCAACAAGACACTGTTTTCTTAAAATATTATCGTTGTTTATGTGTCAATATCAATGTCTGATCTAATATTAAACATGTTAGTGTCAATTTGTGTCTGGTGTCTGTTTCATTTTGTTTTGTTGATCGGTGTTTTCAGCTACAACCTACAATAACATGAAGAAGCCGGTGACCAACAGCTCAAACTACATTGCCAACCCACATGAAATGGGAGTCGGAGAAATCAATCCACTCAAAGCTCTCAACCCTGGTTTAGTCTTCGAAACAAATCTCCAAGACTACATCAGATTCCTTTGTTATTACGGCTACTCAAAGAAAATCATAAGCTCATTATCTAAAACCAATGTAACTTGCCCAAAAACCTCTCAAGATCTCATATCCAACCTCAACTACCCATCAATCTCTATACAAACACTTAAAAGAAATCAAAAAGGAAAAGTGATCACAAGAACAGTCACCAATGTAGGAGCCTATAATGCCACATATGTTGCCAAGGTGCATGCACCTGAAGGAATGGTTGTTAATGTCTTCCCCAACAAACTTGTGTTTTCTGAGAATGTTGAAAGAATTACATATAAAGTGTCATTTTATGCCAAGGAAGCTCATGGTGGATATAATTTTGGCTCTATAACATGGCTTGATGGTAGACACTATGTTCATACAGTATTTGCAGTCAAAATTGAATAATTTTTTCACACACACATACACATATTTGAATATATTACATAATTATGCATCTTGTATTTTTATTTTCTACATTTTGTGTAATTTTATGGTGTGCACGAGAATGCGCTCTTTCCATTTACAACACTCCATTGTTTAAAATATGAATTTCTTAAAAGTATGATCCAAACAAGATGTTTTTTTCTGCGTACTTGCTCATAATTTGTTTCCTTATTGGAATTGTACTGCACCTATGCCTAACACAATGCGATTAGGACGTTAGTTTTCCACTGTGAGTGTCATGGAAGTTGTAATTCTGACACGGTCTCGAGGCTTAGATGCCCAATCTCCAGGGATTCTATGAATAGATAGTTCATTTTTTTTTTCCTTTGCTCGATTCTCCTAAAATTTGAAGCAAGTGATGTGTGGGACGAACTCAAACACCAATAAATAAAATATACTTGAATAGGTTGATAAGAGGACTCCCACTACCACCTGGAGAAGAATAGCAGCAAGAAGTTCAACAAATGGAATAGGATCAACAAGTTCTCTTACCTCCCCATCCGACTTATGTATGCCCTTGAATTCGGATGAGCGTATTGGTATCAGTTAAATTCTAAGGTACTTATGTTATTTGGATTAATTAGAAATAGATGGAATGAAGCGGAATCGGTTGGAATGTATTTCATCACTTTTTGTACCTTTCTGATTTAAACATAATGATAAAATTAGAAAATTTCTTATTCCACCCCATAACCTTCTTACGCACCACGTGAATTTTCTAAAATGCCCCTCAAAATCGAAACTATACTTTTGGTACGCACCACCATCTGATAAAATATACACAAAATTGAAACTTTACTTCCGGTTAAGTACCGGAACTGGAATTCCGATTTTAATCATAACCAAAAACAGAAAACTTCATTGTATTGTTTAACATAGACATACATATAATTCATAACATAAACTTAGCAAATATATTTAGTAGTTAAACATAAATCAAACATTACAAATCAATATCCGGGTGGATGTTACAACATCCTCATAATGTCATCGGCGATTCTTGATAAAGTCGCATCTAGCTCGATTGGAACTTTCTCCCGAAAAACTTTCATAAGTAGATCACATAGCCCGTAAATCAACGTTGTTCTTCAGTTCACGGTTTATGAATTGAAGATTCTCTTCATTGTCAATCGATGGCGATCGGTACTCGATCTTTTCTACCTTTCGATCATCTCCATAAGGTACAAGTTCCTGCAATGTTTCACGCACCTCTTCAATAGGGGTGTACTTAGTGATCTTGAATTCGCAAGACGGTGTGGCGTCGGGAAAATGGACAACCCAACAACCGATATGATGTTCAATTTCATGTCCATATATGATTTTTTGTGTTGTAGTATGGAAAAACATTAAATGAGAGGTATTTTTACAGTAGTTGGATGTAAACATTGACCATATAAATCATATCCTCGTGTCAGTGATAAAATCAGAAGTTAAATTCCAATTTATAATTTAACCAAAACCGGAAGTAAACTTCCAGTAAATGGCCTGAGGTTGAAAAACCAGAAATAGAACAGAAACAACAACTCTACTAAAAAATTGTCATGTATTCAAATATTGTGCATTTGGTCAAACTACAAAGATGAGAATAATTCCACATCATTATACGTGAACAAAATGAAGTTAACATTAAAATGCTACCTAATTACTTGAAAAATCCAGAAAAAGTGTCGCCGGATAAATCCATCAGTGGCACCCCTTTTGACTTTTCCATATTTTTTCTATTTCTATTTGGTTTAACTTGTTGTATTCTTGCATCCTTTCTATGAATTCGTCTGGCCATGTCTCTGATGGTTCTGTGAAATGAAGCATCCACTCTGGTGATGTAGGTGGTATAGGGCTCCCAAGATGACCTATTTCAGGGAAGCGTGTCCATTTATCATCTTCTACAAATCCAACCTTAGTAGGTACAAGTGCGTGACATATTTCCTCAACCTTCTCTTTACTTTGTAGCACACATGTGTACAATTCTCTGTTTTTTGTCAACTTTATGATCAGGGTATCTCTCATACTATTGTAATACTCTACACGACTACCAAGCAAACAAGAAACAGCTCAAAAACCACAGTTACCGCCACCACCCACATTGACGATTTGTTCAACGTACTTATGCATGAAAACCGACATGTGATTGATGAATGATATTTTTATGGAGTCGATGTAGGCGGTGGTTTGCTAATACGGGCACCTTTGAAAGCACTTTTTTGAGATTTTGGTGTAGGTGAATCAGGAAAAACTTTGTCAACATGTTCAAAATACGAAGTACTTCTCATAGTAGAATTGTCGCCCAGTGTCGGTTTTAACTTCTTTGGTGCACCTTTAGTTTTTACTGGTTGGGAGGATGGTTTCAAATTCGTGATCTCCGAAAACGCAATCTTCCTCAACTCTTATTTTATGTGGAGTTTGGTGGCGTCATCGTCTTTCAAAAATCTTGCTTGTATCGCTTCCCATTCGATAAAGATGGAGATATTTGACTTATCGCTTTTCATTTTCCCGTCATCGTCAAAACTAAGTCTCTTCCAATGACTAGAGATCTCGTCTACATGTATTGGGCTATCACCACTCATCTTCTTGGATATGACACAAGCACAAGGGAGACCACATGTTTTCATAATAGTGCAACCACACTTTGAGGTGTCAGCACCCACATTAGAAGCTCTTTTGGCCTCATGAAAAATATAATTAAGAGTCGCCCGAGAGATGTTACCAACCAAATGAGAATATAGCATGTTGTCTTTGAACCTGTGTCCCAACACCGTGATACTACAATCAAATGTCGTTTGTATCTCGTTATGTTGGTTTAGTATCATATGGTTCACAGATTCCCAACCCTTAATCAAATCACCCTTGCTATTTTTCAACTAATCCTTCCAACATGCATGCGCAAACTCAACTCGGTTTGTTGTTGTATTACCGAGGTGCATAACCTGATCGGTCCATGCTCAAACAACCTTCTCCTTAATATGATCAAGAATTATGCTTTCAACATATTTCAATAGATCGGGATATTTCACACAAATAGCTCATAATTGTATTACAACATCAACATACAAATATTTGTAGATGCATTTATTATAACATTCCATGCAGCCATAATTTTCTCCACAATAACACCCAACTTGACCAACTTTCCATCTTCACCAGCAACCTGTTTTTATCCCACAACAGGTTTAACCCGACTTCTCACATTTTTAGTGATATGGTACCTATAAAGTAATGCAGAAGAAGTGGGAAATACGGTTGCAACTAAATTCATTAATGTTGTATCTCAGTTGGTAACAATGCCTTTAGGCATATCCTTTTGGCCCTTCAACATTGACCTACACACCTCTAAATCCCATTGAAAGTTTTCTTCTTTTTCGCACTCTAGATATGCAAAACCAACAGAGTACGTCTTCTCAATCAACGTAACACTAACAATTTCCAAAAACGGGAGCCTGTACTTGTTAGTTTTGTACGTCAAATCAATTATGAGCATGGTAGGAAACATGTTGAACAATTTAACGGAATCATGATGAGTCCAATAAATTTATCTAACTGTTACTCCATCATCACCCCGTCAGTGCCTATAAACATAATTGTTCTCATCTAGAACTTTCAAGAGGTGTTGCATTTCGGTTCGATCCTCCCGAAGGGCTAACTTGGTTTGATAGCGCTTATTGTACACTTGTTTGATATTTGATGTGCTTTTGGGTCTTTTGCGCTTCAAATTTGCAAGAATGTTTTTGGGCGGTACCAAATTCAAAGTCATGTCAGAAACACATGTCTTCTCATCCGGAAGAAACCGACATGCTATTGGATAACCGACCAACTTTGGAGTTAAATCATGATTGTGTTCACCGCTAATAACATTAAATTTACACTTATTGTTGGCCATGAGATAACCACACAACTGAAATGGAAATTCACATTTTCTTGTACCGGTGTCCTTACGTTTAAAATTTTGAATGCGAGCTACGTATTTTCCGCTCATTTCGCATGTCAAAATTATAAATGCATTTCTTCTATCTGTACCGTTATCGGACCTTGCTATCACAAATACCAAATCCTATTCTCGTTTCCTCTAGACGAATCCACTGCAAAATGTTCACGAACATCTACCGCTTTAATTACGAGAGGCGGAACTACGACCGACAAAACTACTTCAGTAACATCGGGTTTAGGAATGTTATCGGGGTGCACCATATCTATGTTACATAAATAACATCATTATAAACATGTCACAGTGAAAGCTGCTGAAAAATATAACACAGAGGGAAAACCGGAAATGGACTTCCGGTTTTGTTCAACAGAAACCGAAAGTATACATATGGTTTAGACGTAACCTTATTTCTTTTAAAAGTAACAAATTAATGTAGTGAATGAGGGATAAAAGGAATAAAGTTTATCTGAAATTCTACTTTCTTGAGCTCTTTCTGATATGATGAACCACAAAAATAATGATTTGGAGATGAAAATGGATTGACAATGGAGAGGAGTTTTGAGAGGTTTGAAGGAGAAATAGTGGAATGGTGGTGATCACCATGGTTGTTGTTTTAAGGAACTCTTCTTAAGGAGGACATAGTTGTTTGTGATGATGATGATGATGATGATGATATTATAGATTTACCCTCAGAAGAAATTTCAAATGATCAAAATATGAATCCATCGGAACATCAACAAGAAGTTTCACAACAAGATACAAATATCAATGATTTACCCAAAGAATGGAGAACTCATAGAGACCATCCAATTGATAAAGTCATTGGTGATATTAGTCAAGGAGTTTCAACAAGATTAAATCTCAAAGATGCTTGCTTAAACATGGCGTTTATTTCTCAAATTTAACCCTCCAAAGTTGATGAAGCCTTAAGAGACGATCAATGGATAATTGTTATGCAAGAAGAATTAAATCAATTTGAGAGAAATCAAGTTTGGGAACTTGTTCCTAGGCCAAGTGGTAAACACGTCAAAGATACCAGATGGGTGTTTAAAAACAAACTTGATGAGAATGGTATGATTGTTCGAAACAAAGCGAGGTTGGTAGCCCAAAGTTACAATCAAGAAGAAGGAATCGACTTTGAAGAAATATTCGTCCCAGTTGCAAGGTTAGAAGCTATTCGTCTTTTAATTGCTCATGCTTGTTCATTAAATTTTCAGCTTTACCAAATAGATGTCAAAAGCGCATTCTTGAATGGCTACATCAATGAAGAAGTCTACGTCAAACAACCCCCGGGATTTGAAGATTTCAAAAATACTTCACATGTCTTTAAGTTGAGAAAATATCTTTATGGATTGAAGCAAACACCAAGAGCATGGTATGATAGACTTAGCAATTTTCTATGCGAAAAAGGATTTGAAAAAAGGTAAAGTCAATAAAACTTTGTTCATTAACAAGATCAAAGGTAACACTTTATTGGTTCAAGTCTAAGTTGATAATATCATATTCAGATCAACAAACAAAGAAATGTGTGAAGAATTTTCATTGATGATGCAAGGAGAATTCGAGATGTCTATATTGGGTAAGCTGAACTATTTTCTTGGACTTCAAATTAAGCAACTAAAAGATGGAATCTTCATCAACCAATCCAAGTACTACAAAGAATTATTGAAAAATTTTGATATGGATAGTTGCAAAGTAATGAATACTCCAATGGGCTCCGGTACATATGTTGATCAAGATGAATCTAGTATTCTAATTGATATTACAAAGTATCGAGGTATGATTGGTTCCTTATTATATTTGACGGCAAGTCGTCCTGACATAATGTTTAGTGTTTTCTGTGTGCTCGCTTTCTAGCAAATCCAAAGGAATCACATCTCATGGCGATAAAAAGGATCATAAAGTATCTCAAAGGAACAACAAATGTCGGCCTATGGTATCCAAAAGGTGGTGTTTGCAATTTAATTGGTTATTCTGACGCGGATTAAGCAGGTTGTAAAACTGATAGAAAAGCACTAGTGGTACATGTCACATTCTTGGAAATGCATTAATATCTTAGGCTTTCAAGAAACAAGCATGTGTTGCTCTTAGCATAACCGAAGCGGAGTACATATCAGCGGGCAGTTATTGTACACAAATTCTTTGGCTTAAGCAACAACTTCGTGATTACAGTCTTGATCTTGGATACATACCTCTACTATGTGACAACACAAGTGCAATCAATATTACGAAGAATTCAATCACGCACTCAAGAACCAAACACATTGATATTCAACATCATTTTCTCCATGATCACGTGCTTCAAGGAAATGTCGAAGTTATATTTTTCGGTACTTATAACCAACTAGCGGACATATTCACTAAACCTTTGGATCAAGATCCTTTCTTCAAAATCCTTCGAGAATTGGGAATATTGAATGAAAGGGACATCTAAAACCCGTACATGTTTTTAATTATTTCATAATATCTCATCTATATTTTATATATATATATATATATATATATATATATATATACATGTTTTTGTTTATAAATAAATGTTTACATATTGCCTAAACATGTTCTTTTGTTACTATATATATTTTATGAGCATTACTTTAATAAAAATTATGTTTCAAGGCTACTGATTTTTAATTATTAGGCAAAACCTTTTGCGGAAATCGATTAACCTATATAGGAAATCAATTTCCTGTAGCTTAAAACAAAATTTTGGGCGATGAAATTGTATTTCTCTTTCAATGGAAATCAATTAACCTATATAGGAAATCGATTTCATGTATGAATTTTGCTTTTCCGATTTAGGTTTTATAACTTATCTTTTGGTCAAAGCATTCATTATCATTCATAATTTTCCTCTTCCACACTCTTTCACCTACTATTACCTCTACTTTTCCACCTCTTTATTATCCACTCATATCTCAACATTTCCCAACCTTATTACATTGAAATCACATTAAAATCCCACTTCTCCAAAATCAATTATATACTTTTCTTCATTCCAACACCCAACATAAACTTTTCAAAAAAATTCACTTCCTTCCTCTACCAACACTATTCCGAAAGTTACCCTTCCAAAACCTACTTTTCACCTCTTCAAACTCATCAATGGCACCTCCAAGAAGAACTAGAGGCAAAACACCCATGGTGGAAAGTTCTCATGACCAAAACTCAGACACTGACATTGAGCAATGCCTTCCTCCGGTGAAACAACGAAGAATGTACTCCAACTTCAGGCAGATCTCTTATTCCGCCAAAATACATGAAAGAATTTTATGCTCACATTTCCATTGATGGAAACCTTAAGTTACATACTGTTGTTCAGAAAGTTGCTATTGTTATGACTATGGAAGAATTTGGTGAGTGTTTAGGTCTTCCTTCTGAAGGAAATAAGATTTTGCGAGGTTTTATTCCGACTGAATTTAGTACTCTAAACTATGATATGATGGAATATTATTTTAGTATTTGTCGAATTACTAAAGAAGAATTTTATGCTAAACATGCTCAGTCTAGTGCATCAAAGATTTTTATGTCTAGTAAGAACTTGTCAATTAGTGACCGGATGCTTCATTATTTCCTTGCCTATGTACTTGTCCCAAAGGCAAACAATTACACTATGATAGGTGAAGTTGACATGATGCTTCATTATTTCCTTGCCTATGTACTTGTGCCATGAAAAACAACATGCTGGTTATTGTAATTTCCTGACCATATTATTTTTTTATACTGTAGATGATTGATAAAAGACCTAAGTTATCCTTCAATAAATAAATTAATTTTATGAAAAAATAGAGCATATTGTATTCTATTATGATAAATATTCCTACAAAGCCTTCGAATCTCTCAGACGTTGCAGAAAAAACATGCACATATAACTAAGGAAAACACACTTCTATAGTTTATGCAAAAACAAAAAAATATATTTATTTTTTAAGAAAACAATCTTATGATAATTGTTTTTCACAAAATAAAAAATGGAGTAGATGGTACTCCCTCCATTTTCTTTGTTTTAAAATAATTATCCATTTATAATTTCAATGCATTAATTATTTTTCTTTTTTAATACTATACAATTATACATCTATTTATTAATTTTCATTTTGTTCAACTAGGATGACAAAATGGATTCATTAACACTTCCTTAAATATATTCAATTCAATTCATCCATGAACAACATTTTAATGGATGAATGTCCATCCTTTCAAAAAAAAATTTCAGTTTGAAAAAAAACAAATCAGTTTTTTTTTTAAAAACAAAAAAAATTTAAAGTTTTTTTCGGAAAAAAAATTCAGTTTATAAAAAAAATTTCCAATTTTTTTTTTAGTCTTTCAAAAAAACAATATTTTTTTTAAAAAAAATTCCCAGTTTTTTTTTGGAATTTTTTTTCAGTTTTTCAAAAGAAAAAAACATTTTTTTTTTAAAAAAATTCCAATTTATTTTCAGAAAAATATATTTTAAAAAAAAACTTTTTTTTTTAAAATTTCCAGTTTTTTTTTTTGAAAAAATAATTTTCTTTTTCAGTTTTTCAAAAAAAATTTCCAAATTTTTTTCGAAAATATATATTTTTTTCAGTTTTTTAAAAAAAAACTTTTTTTTTTAATTTCCAATTATTTTTAAAATTTTTTTGCTTCAGTTTTTCAAAAAAACTTTTTTTTTTCGAAAAAATATATTTTTTTTCAGTTTTTAAAAAAAAAGTTTCATTTTTTTAAAGAAAATAATATTTAAGATTTTTGAAAAAAAATTTTAGTTTTTTTTTAAAAAAAATATCCAGTTATATTATTATGGAAAAACTTTTTTCTTAAAAATATTTTTTTTAATTTAAAAAGAAATAGATTTATTTGATCTAAAGAATAATTCATTGGATCATTAAAATGTGGTGGATAGATTGGATCAATCCATTAACTTATTTTTTAATTGATGGATGAATTTTGTTTTAATAGATTCAATTGCCACTAGGGATGGCAACGGGGCGGATCGGGGGCGGGTTTAGCTAACCCCGCACCCGCAACCCCAGTAGACCCGCACCACGGGATGGAATTACCCCAGACCCGCCCCAATGGAGAATCACCCACCGCACCGCTCCCACCATGGTATTTTTAAATAAAAAATATCTATTTTTTTTCACAAATTTCCTGGGCAGCATTAACAAATACATTAAAAATACAAAATTCGCCATTGATTTGAGTAAATAATTGTAGGATTTAATATTCAAACACCATTCCAAATATTTTTCTATCATAACCCTTCAATCAACAACTATAATTGGTTGTGATTCATTAAAAGAGTGTAATCTTTCAATATATTAAAGTATAAATCACTCCCAACAACCAACAATTTTTTGCAAAGTACAAATACAAAATTAAAACAATACAATCAACAAAAGAACCATTCCAACAACATGGAACAAAATATACTATATCATCATAACAAAAAAAATCCAAATAAACAACAAATTTTCTAATAATCTTCATCTTCGAGGCGGGAGTTGGAAACAGAAGTAGCACCATCAATCAACAACTCACTGTATTAAAAAATAAAAGTTAAAACATAAAAATTTAACTTGACAACTTTAATACAAATAGTATGAATAATACCTTCATCATCAGACTCCATTTCAGTTAGTAAAATAGCATTTTTATTTCCCACGTTAGATCTCAAATTACCTATCAATATAATAAAATATAGTCAATGATAGTCTTGGCAAGTAAAAATAAAAAAAAAATAAACAAGAAAGATCTTTACCATTATTCTCAGCACTCTATAACCAACTTCTTGCACACATCAAAGCTTCTAAAGTGGTCCAATGAAGTCGACTTCGATGAGGGCTTACGATATGACCACTTGTACTAAATGTGGATTCAGAAGCCACGGTAGAAACAGGAATTGCCAATACATCCCTTGCAATTGCTTGAAGTGTTGGATACTTAATCCCATTCAACTTCCACCATAATAAAATATCAAAATATGGGCTTCTTGGTAAAACTTCCTCTTCCAAATAAACATCCAACTCTGTTTTAACAGATGAAGTTCTAGCTCTTTTTTTCTTATGACATACAAATCATAGTCTTTCAAACCATCATTACTAACATTACCAACATTAGCATCCAACATTTCAGAGTCACTTCTAGAATCCTTGTTCATTTTTAATTGATAATCATAAAGCAACTCGTAACACAACTGTCTGATTGACTTAACTTGGGAATCAACATCATTCCCATAGAAGACTCCATAATAATATTCAAGCAAATCAGTTTTATACCTAGGATCCAAAACAGCAGCAACCCCCATTATTTCATGAATCACACTCCAATATTTTTCAAACTTTACCAACATATTTTCTGCCATTCTTTTTACCAATTCATCAGAGGATTCAATCCACTCAAGTAATGAAACTTTAATTTGACAAATCTTAGGGAAGTATTCATTGGCAGTTGAATACTTAGTTCCAGAAAACACTTCAGTGATAGAATTGAACAATTTCAATTTTACACGAATCTCTTTTGCAAATTTCCAATGTAAAGTTGTTGGTAAACAAGTGTACTGAGTTACACGGATTGCTAATCTATTAAATACCTCTTCATACAAAATAGCAACAACAAGCATCTTGTAGGTAGAATGCCATCTAGTTGGACAATCTAAAACTAAATTCTTGGTGCAAGGTGTTTTTAATTGTTTACATGTCTCCTCAAACCGTTCCTTCCTTTTAGGAGTTGCTGTCCAAAATGCAACGCTAACTCGAATCATCTCTATTCCATCTTTCACAACTTATAACCCTTCTTTTACTATCAAATTTAGTATATGTGCACAACAACGCATATGAAGTAAGGCCTCGTCCCTTAATAATGTCTCTGGTTTTAACTTAGCCTTAATTTTATCAATCATTGCATCATTTGTGCTACAATTGTCCAAAGTGATAGTAGACAATTTTGAATCAATGTTCCAATCCATCAAACATTCAACCATTGCACCACAAATATTTTCACTAGTATGAGGTGTAGGAACATAAATGAACCTAACATAATAAGATTCACAAAACTAGTATAAATGTGATTTACCTCAAAATGTGATTCACAAAACTATATATAATATGCAATTAATCTATTATTAGAAGAAATTATATTTACCTCAAAATGTGATTCACAAAACTATATATAATATGCAATTAATCTATTATTAGAAGAAATTAGATTTACCTTAAAATGTGACTCTGTAAATTCCAGTTTCCATCAATGTAATGAGCAGTGACAGCCATATATCTCTTTTTTTGACTGCTCGAGGTCCAAAGGTCAGAAGTAATGGCCACTCTTCCTTCAAGATTTTCTAACAACTTCAAAGTTGATGATCTCTCCATATTGTATACTTTGAGTATCTCTTTCTCTATAGTATTTCTACAAGGACCTTGAAATATTGGTTGGAGAGCAGTTGAGTATCTTCTAAAACCAATATGATCCACTATTGAAAGCGGATATTCATGCAAAATAATTGCATGTGCAAGCTCTTTCTTAGAATTTTCTGCATCATAAATTCCAGTACTCAACTCTTGTTTACCTTGCATGGATCTAGGCGTAAGAATTGTTTGTCCTTTATCAGATGGGTTCAAAATCTTCTTTTTAGGACAACATCCCAAATGTCCTTTTAAATGTGACGTCCCATCATTTGATGATCCATTAAGCTTCTTTGAGCAATAATTACATTGAGCCTTATCTTTTCCGTCAACTTTGACCTTTGTAAAATGATTCCATACAAAACTTTTCTGTCTGAATCGATGACTTGTGGTTGTTTGGCTATCAACCTCCATAATATCATTTGGCGTGGGAGGAGGAACATCAACTGATTGGTTACCACTTTCATTGGGAATTGGTTGATGTGTACTTTCTTGTGAGATAGGTGGACATCGTGTTTGAGAGGTATCTTCATTTTCCATAACTAATTACCCTGTAAAGTAATTAAGTTGTACATAAGAATAAGAATAAACTAAAATTTATCACAATAGGATAAGGATAATGTTTGGAATAAGATAAAGACAAGAATAATTAGAACCATTAGAATAACAAGTATTCAAAATTATAAACTAAAATAAACAGGCCCACTTTTTAAACTAGGTCTCAAATATAAACTCTAACAGGTAAAATAAGTGGACATGCATAACTCTTGAACTGACAAGGGAGAATGTAATCAAATCAGATAAATGGAAGATTTATAAAGTTTAAGTCAAGGATGCAAGCAAATTCCTACTTTCTAAAGTGCCATACTGTTAAGGACCAAATTGTAGTTATTTTGTACATTATTTTGTGGCCCTTAACAATGTCTTTTTAATTAATTAGTATTATTTATTCTAGTATTTTGTTTTAATTAGGTTTTTATTTAGTTTTTGTTTAAAATATATTATTTAACTTATTTTACTCTTATTTGTAGGAATTTATTGACTAATTCTCCCAAGCTTGGATTCAAGGGCACTTGAAGAGCTTTAGGGATGATTCTTTTGAAGATAATTTTGGGTGAAGGAAGCATGCTACAGGTCGCTCAAGATGAGCGCCAGAACTTACCCGCGCTTAACGCGGTCTGCGAAAAAAGCAGAAAAAGGACAGAACCCATGCTTTCACTTTTGAGCCACCAACCCATCATTTCAGCTGACTTTTTGGCTTGTAAAGGAAGCAAGAAACACTCCACCATCATTATCTTTTCATCTTTGTAAAAATCTAGGGCAAGAAGTAGAAGAACACCATAGCTTTTCCTTCTTGATTCTTTGATTTTCATCATTCCTACCAACAATCTTGAGAGCTAGCAATCATGGAAATGAGTGGCTAAGCTCTTTTTGTGTCAAGATTAGAGGTAGTTGATCTATATAGTATGTATTTCTTTTAATCCATTTGTGTATGAACATGGTTGATGATTAATATAGTTGAATATCTTTGTTCTTCATCTTTATGCTTTGAGTTTTGCTTGGAAAAGAATACTTCAAAGTGACCTAGGATATTCATCCTCTAATAAACAAATGCTAGGAATAGATTTGTGTGTTAGTGTTTACGAAATATTGAACTTAATGATTATCATGTTAATAGTTGTAGTGAGGAATCATGCAAGGATTAACATGGTAACATTCACAATCTTGGTGGGAAATCTACAAGATTGAGAGGATATGTTTTTATAAAAATCATCTACTATGTTCATCACTTGATTAAATGAATATGTATGAAACTAGATCAATGAAACTAATCTTGACATGTCTCCTTAATTTGAAAACAATCTCAAACTCTCTTTAATCCAAACTATAACTCTCTTTGAAAGAATTAATTTAGTTATTTGTTTGGAAACTCATGTTACTAGTAGATTAGATAACAAAACCCTTGGTTACAATATCTTAAAATACACTTTTCTATTGAAAGACTATAACATACACCAATCCCTGTGGAGTCGATAATTAAAAATACTTGTTTACGGAAAAATCCTACAACACATACATGTACAAAGTAGAAATGCATAATAGACGATTCCAAAAAAAAAAAGCATGATAGACAAAACTAAAGAATTTAAGTTAACACTTAGACCATTTTGAACCTATGCAAGCCTTATCACGCTGGTTACAAGAGTACTTTGATTGCTAAAATAGCAGTTAGGTGTATTTTCTAAAATTTGTTTTATCTCAAAATATCAAGTAGGTGTATTTTCTAAAATTTATTTTATCTCAAAATATCTAGGATTGCTACTACTGTAGGAATAAATAAACTCTAATCAACATGAACAACAGCCAGTTCAGTTAAGAACTGCCAATAAACTCTAGGATTTCATAAACAACTGCCAGTTCAGTTAAGAGACAAATAAAATGAATTGATAAATATAAAAGAATAACGCATAAACAACAACCAATTATGATTTAAGATAAAATTTTATACAAGTATCTATACAAACAAAAATGCTACGCCTATACAAGTATCACCATATTGCACATCAGATATCAATCCGAAAGAAAAGAGAGGTTGATTTCGATCATGTGCATTTTTCATCCACGGTACTGCCACTGGATTTAACTAATATAGGCAGATAGAAAAACTAGGTAACAATTTCTCTTCTTTTTTCTTCCTTTCTAAAACATATTGAGTTTTATCTAGTGTATTGATCCAGAAAAGTTCGAGAAAGAAATTATAATTGATCCAGAAACTACTTGGGATGCTACTTGTCAAAGAATTATCAGAAAGAACTAAAATTTCGAGACTCTGTAGTTTGGTACTAAGGAGAGGCATTGATCCAGAAAAGTTGTTTCTAGACAAGTCTAGCTTCTGCAGTTGAATCAAACTATTAAGCTCATACGGAATTTCACCATTTAGTTTGTTTCCAAGCAAATTCAGGCACATCAAGTTTGAAAGATAAGTCGACGATACAGGAATCGGTCCAAGAAGACTGTTATTGGCAAGTGACAGTAACCTATGCCTAACACATTCAAGCTGCAAAATTTTGAAGCTTTCCGTTCAAGTGACAGTAACCTAAGTCTATCTTCAATGGTCAGACAGTGAGGTAATTTGAGAAGTATGTTAGTTTATGTTACATCAGCATGATCAGACAGTGTTAGTTGAGCAAACTAAATCAATGAAGACAAGAAGACAATGATTTTATAGATAAAAGCAAGCAAGAAAGAACTACAGATCTGATACTTCATTTCTTCCATTAACAAAGAGCCTATAAGTTAGTGTGAGCAAAATATGCGTACTAACGTGAAAATGATCGAGCAAAATCCCTTTGGTTAAAATGGAACGAGAATCATTATGCAAATATAACACTAGAAAATCAATGCACTTTATGTAACGCCCCGAATTTAATTAATTAGTTAATTAAATTATTAAAAGATTTAATCATTGGAATTAGACGAAGTTTGAGAATTAATCGGAGTAATTGGATTTATTGGCATTATTTAAGAGACATATTTGGATTATTAAGTGTAAGCCGGATTATTTGGTTGGTGTAATTGGAGGATTAATATTAAGAATAATAGTATTTATTTATTGGACTAGTTTATTTAAGTGAGATAATCAGTTTAGTCGGAGAATTATTATTATTATGAGTAGAGAGTAATTAACTAGAATAATTAGTGATGAATTACTTTTGTGGTAGAATATTATTGAAAATAATATTAGAAATAAGTGTGGAATTAATAGAGTTATTTATTTGGTGTTAGAAGTATAGAAAAGAGGTGTAAAAAATTAAGTTAAGTAGAAATAATAGAAATATTATTATTATTACTATTTTATTATTATTATAATAATATTATTATTAGTTGGATTTAATTATAAGAGAAGGAATTAGGTTTAAATAAGTAAGAGATATAAAAGGAGAAATATAAGGCTAATAGTTAGAATAAAAATAATACTAGAATTATTCTATTATTTGGAATTAATAAATTAAATGTAGTATATTAATTATAAGAGAGAATTAGTATTTTTGGGGAGAATTATTTAATAAAACAATTTTATTAGAAGCTACTATATATATTGAGTAACCTAGAAAAATAAGGATTTTTATGTTGTTGCTTGCAAACAAAAAGAAAACCCTAGCCGTGGAGAGAAAAACCAGAAAGAGAGGAAGGAAGAAAGTTGGAAACAAGGTGCTAGTGAGGATCGCTGCTGTCCGAGAGTTCGTCAATTCCGATCGAATTCTGAGTTCCCGTCAATCCACAGGTAAGGGGTGGGGTTCGGGTTTTATAATCGATTGTAGGATAATTTTTATGTGGGGTTTAGAGCTACGTAATTATACTGCTAATCTTATTTCGTCGATGAATATATGTGCTGGAATGATTTATATTGCTTGGGTTGAAATCTGTATTATCTGCAATTAATATTATGAGTAATCGATGCAATATTTGGTGTTGGAATCGTACTGTGGAAAAGTAAGAAAATTGCAAGCTGCCATAAGGAGGGAGGCGACCGCCCCCTGGGAGAAAGAAGGGAGGAGGCGACCGCCTCAGGGGATAAAGGAAGGGAGGCGACCGCCCCAGATGTAGGGGTGACCGTCCCAATTCTTGCTCCGTTGTCCTGTTCTGGTTTTGTTTATTTTGGCTTAGGAATATAGTGTCTTAATATGTTTAAGGATAGTATTACATGATAAACAATACCATTAGCAGTTATAGATAATTATACCAGAAGTAAAATATTTAGCAGCAATGAAACCATAGCAGACAGTGTAAAAATTAAATAGCGAACTGATAAATTATAATACAGAATTAATAATGGAGCTGTCAGAATTAATTAGTAGGATAATTAGAATTAATTAGTAATGTTGCAGAAAACTGAAAATAGTGCAGAGAATAACATCGCCCGAATTAAGCGGAGAATTTAGTTTGTCGGAATTGGACGAAATTTTATGGGATAGTTCGGGTATACGAGTAGTTAATTAAAACAGTGTTATTTCGTCTTAACTCGTGTTAGTTGCTGAATTGCCGACACTGTCGGAATGATGTCGTTTATGTCCGAATTGGATGGTCTAAGAACCGTATAATTATGTGGCAAAAGTTGAAGATAAAGTTGTCGAATAAATTTATCGTTGCATCTCGTTGAAGTTGTTAATTATTGTTGAAGTCGTTAATTGTTGTTGAAGTTTAATTGATCGTGTTAATTATAAATTGTATTGTTGTTAATATTGCTAATTATTGTTAGAATTGTTAATTGTTATTGAGGTTGAATTTGATCGTGTTGATTATAAATTATATTGTAGTTGATATTACTAATTGTTGTTGAAGTTGTTAATTATTGTTGAAGTTGAAGTTGATTATGTTAATTATAAGTTGCATTGTTGTTGATGTTGTTGATAGTTGTTGAGGTCGAAGTTGATCGTGTTGATTAAGTTGATGCAGTTAATGCATGATTAAGTTGTTGTTGTTTTAAGTTGTTGTTGATGCTGTGGTCGGTGCATCATACATAGCATGTGCATTATTAAGTTGGCCTGGATTGGCACCACGTTGTAAGTTGGCCTGGATTGGCACCACGTTGTAAGTTGAAGGCTTATGCCTTGTTGAATGCCTCGATAACCTGACATAATTTTACGTTGGGAGTTTTGCTCCAAATGGATCCACATGCATTTGCATTTGTCGAGTCGCATTGAGTCGCATTTAAGTTGTTGTTGAATTCTATGTTGTTGGTGGATATTATACGTTGTTGATTCCATGTTGTTTGGTGGATATTATGTGTTGTTGATTCTATGTCGTTTGATGGATATTATATGTCGTTGACTAGAATGTTGTTTGGTAGATATTATGTGTTATCGACTAAAGTAGTAATTATTGTATGTTTCTTTACTTAAGCATATGAATTATCGTACTTTCGCTTATATTATTCGATATCTCACCCTTTCTATTTTGTTGGCCGTTACCTTTATATTGGTAACGTGCAGGTATCCAAGAATGGAGGAATTAGTTGATGTCGGTTCAAGTCGGTGTCTTTGCTCTGATACGTAACACTCGGGGGGACGTTGGTCTATGTTGTTTATATTGTTGACTCTTGTTGTTATTAGTATAATTTGTTGAAATCCTAAGTGATGTTGTGAAATAAAAAATTGTTAAGTATGTTGAAGTCGAACAGGATGTTTAAAGTTGCTATTAGTATGATATATTCAGTTGTATAACATGAATTCCGCTGCGTAGTAATAAAAAGTATTTTGTTTGAAAGTTATTGCAAGTTGTTATGAGATCCTCCGAATTAAAAAGTGTTATGTATCTTATTTGTTTGTGTGTTAATGTTGAAATGTGGCATCCCATGTTTTTAGTTTAAAATTTCCGCACTCTGATTTTATAATAAACGTTGGGTAGAAATGGGGTGTTACACTTTAGTTTCTTATGACAACTGAGTATCTCGACCCCCAATATGAACAAGATCTACAGGTTTGTAACAAGAAAATGCAACAAAACATGATTTTAGCAAAGAAAGAGTTAGATTAAGACCACATTAAAATTTGTACATCGGTACAAACAAGATAATAGGTTAAATAGCAAACGATCTGCCCGACAAATCAGAAACTGTGGAAATATGCGCCCTATGAAATAAATAAAACAATAATCCAAGATTACTCTGATAGGCTTTTAGTTGTCTATCAAATAACACCTCTATTCAATCAATTCATTTCGAACAGAAAAATTGGATTTCAACTAAAACTAGCATCCATTGTAATCATAAATAGAGTTTCATTCATCAATATACTCCCCTACCCACCTCTCTCCCAAAATTCAAGGATCCCATGAGATACCTTATTATAGTACACCTCTAAGAATCACTATATATCTACAGGAGAAAACAATAACAGAAGGCATTTCACTCACAAATAAGCATAGAATTAAAAAAAAGTGAAATAGTGGCAATATAGAGTATTAGAACTTAACAAACCACTAAAATTTTGTGACACGCGATTTAGTACAAAATGTTGTCAAATTCAAATGGCGGATATAACAATTTAGCCTAGCAGGATTAGAACAACCGCTACTCTTCAAATGATTTGCGTACGCATCCAAAACGCTTCAATGATTTTACGGGAAGTTTTGAAAGAATAGACGAGACAAGAAGACAGTGTTACAACACCTTGTTTGCTTCGCGCGACGACATTGAAACCAGAAGGAAGAACGACAATTCTAAGCAAAATGATTATTAACAGGATCTCTAAGAAACGGTGGACAAAGGCTTAGGATCTCTAACAACAATAGAGTACTGGATCTAACAAGTTAAAACCCAATTATAGATCTAACCTTTCAAATCCAAATGAGCTAAATGGGGTCTTTGTTGATGGAAACATGATCAACGCCATCCGTTGTGGTGATTTTGCGTTGAGATTTGAGAGAAGCTGAGAAACCGGTGATGATGGCAGAAAATGCTTCTAAGAAGCTGAGAAAAAAATAAAGTAACATAAAGATAATTAAAACAAGGGTATTATGGTAATTGGACCATTCGGGCGGCGGTGCTGCGGGTTTCGATGTCTTACCGCCCGCACCAGTTAGAAACCGGTTTACCCGCACCGCACTTTTAGCCGTTTTCCGTTAATTTGGTGGTCCGGCGACCCGACGGTTTTTGCCATGCCTAATTGCCACCCCTATGTTCAACTACTCTATCAATTATAATTAATAAGGACATTCTAATAAACTGTATTAATTTTTTCATTAAACCTAATATATTCAATCATTTTCTTAAAAACCACATATTACACAAATAAGCTAATAAAAAAAAGAAGGTAATAACAAGTATTGGATGAAGAAAAATAATAAACTAGTCTTCTGGAAACTAGAAAAGACAATTGAAATCGTTACATTTCCGAATATTTTCACTGTTCTCACTCTACACAATTTCTTTTCTCTTTCTCTTCGTCTCCTCGATTTCAACCACCTTCAACCATATGCAACTTTCGGTAATTTTTCTCATTCTCTTACAATTCCATTTTAAATCCCATTTATTAACCATCTTTCATTCTAAGAGTTTCAAAGGTTTAATTTTTCAGCAAAATACGTGAAATTTCATACTAAAAGTTGATTTTTTAAAATAATTTTTTAGGTTTTTTGATGGAAGAAAACAACAACAACAACAACACCGTTGATGCTTCCGATTCAGTTGATAAATCTAGGATTGTTGAAGCCAAACCCTTGCGTAGTTTAGCTCCTGTATTGCCAAACCATATTCAATCTTGTTTTCCTGCAAATTATCCATCTGGGTTTCCTCCATTTTGTTCAAAAGAGGTCGAGGAAGTTCCTGTTGATGTCAAAACAGCTGAGGAAATCCCCGTTTCTGCGAAAGAAACGACCCAAGAAACTCCTGTTGCTGCTAAAGTCACTCCAATAAGGTTCTACAAGAGTTCCGTTGATGAGGAAGTGAATCCTCCAGCGGAGGGGGATGTTAATTCGTTTTCGGAAGGGTTGATTGGCAATGAATTTGTTGATGATAGAGGGAAGCGAGGTGCGCAGAATATACAGAATTGTAAAGAGTTTCTTAAGAGGAAGAAGAATAAAAAAACTCGGGAGGCTGGCGTAGATGGTCAAAGTTCTTGTTTTGGTGTTAACCCGTCTCTAAATGACAATGGTAACCGTGAATCGGTTGATCATGTGCTCATGACGTTTGATTCGGTTCGAAGAAGGATATGCCAGCTTGAAGATTCGAAGGAACTGAATAGTTCGCTTTCCATCAAGCGTGCGGATCTTAGAGCAAGCAATGCTTTGTCTCTAAAAGGGGTTAAAACGAATTTGAGGAGAAGAGTGGGAGCGGTGCCTGGTATTGAGGTTGGGGATGTTTTCTTTTTTCGAATGGAAATGTGTCTCGTGGGTTTACATGGCCAATCGATGGGTGGAATTGATTACATGAATATTAAGGACGGGTCGAAGGAGGATACTGTGGCGTTAAGTGTTGTTTCGTCGGGAGTGTATGGTGATGATACAGAGGATAATGATGTTTTAGTTTATAGTGGTCAAGGTGAGAATTTCAACAAGAAAGATAAGCATGTGACTGATCAGAAGCTCCAAAGGGGTAATCTTGCTTTGGACAGAAGTGCGCAACGACATGACGAGGTTAGAGTTATTCGGGGATTGAGAGATGCTGGGAATAGAAGTGCAAAAGTCTATATGTATGATGGTTTGTATAGAATCCAAGATTCTTGGATTGAAAGAGGGAAATCTGGTGGTGGTATATTTAAGTATAAGTTAGTAAGGTTGCCTGGACAAAAAAGTGCTTTTGGTGCTTGGAAACTGGCTCAAAAGTGGAAAGCAGGTTCTGCTTCAAGGAATGGTCTTATTCTAGCTGACCTCTCCAATGGAGTTGAAAGTATTCCGGTATCACTTGTCAATGATGTTGATGATGAAAAAGGTCCTGCCTTTTTCACTTATTCCATGTCTCTGAAAAAACCGAAACGTTTTGGTTTAGTGCAGCCTTCGCTTGGCTGCAATTGTAAAGCATCATGCCTCCCTGGTGATTTGAACTGTTCTTGCATTCAAAGAAATGAAGGTGATTTTCCTTACACTGCAAATAGTATTCTAGTGAGTCGGAAGCCGCTGATTCATGAATGCGGCACTATGTGTCTGTGTCTTCCTAACTGCAAAAATCGATTATCGCAGACTGGTTTAAAGCAACACGTGGAAGTTTTCAGAACAAAGGATAGGGGTTGGGGGCTTCGGACACTGGATCCTATTCGCGCTGGTAGCTTTATTTGCGAGTATGCAGGCGAAGTTATTGACAGAACTAAGGTATGTCAGAATGGTGAAAGAGATGATGATGAATATATTTTCGACACAAGCCGTATTTATCAACCATTCAAGTGGAATCATGCAAATGGCTTACTGGAAGAAGGAGGTTCAAATGTTTCAAGTGAGGATTATACTATACCATCTCCTCTCATTATAAGTGCCAAGAATGTGGGAAATGTGGGTAGATTCATGAACCATAATTGCTCCCCGAATGTGTTTTGGCAGCCGGTCTTATATGCGGAAAACAATCAATCCTTTCTCCACATTGCGTTTTTTGCCCTTAAACACATTCCTCCTATGGCAGAGTTAACATATGATTATGGATTTGTCCTTGCTGGTCATGCCGAGGGTAGTAGTGCACTCAGAAGGAAAAAGAAATGCTTGTGTGAATCACCAAAGTGCCGTGGTTTCTTTGGTTGACATTTTGTTGCAGTTGCTAGCAGCTAACATGGTTCTTGGAAGCCTCATGGCTTAATGAGGTTTGTGGATCCATTGCACGTTTTCAAAGTACTTTGTTATTTATATTGAGTGCATACTGATTTCATAGTTCTTTTGTATAAGCTAGTGAAGTTGTTTAAAAATATGCATGAATGTGATCGAAACTGGTACCTATAGTGAATGAATCAAGGAAAAGAAAACAGAAACGACAGTACAATCCTTTGCAGAATTTGTCTAGCACAACAATTTATATTATTTATACAGATTTATCACACCTATTATACATCAGAGAAGGTGATAGAATAGATAAATTTGAGAGTCTTCGTCTCTCCCTTCAAAAAAATTGAGAGCTTGGTCTCTCCCACCCAAAACCACTCAATAGTTATCTCATAATCAGTTTCTCCCTTGCTTTCTCTATTTATCCCTAAAATTAAACAATTAACTTCCCACAACTGTCTTTAACCACCATTGTAAGAAATGATTTTCTAGGAGTATTCTATAGGTGCTTATTTTGACAATGCAATCAAATATTTAAGAATGAGATCAGGGTGTGCAACCTGAACATTTTGAGGTGATATATACTAATCTTTAGGCACCAAACACAGGGATAGAAGTGTTTATAGATTTGCTGTGGTTATAAAAGACTTGGATCATGAAAAACATATTAAGAGCTTAAACGGTAGTCTTATTGACTTGAAAAAAATGGAAAACTTGATTTCATACCTTTTGTTGTAAAATTGATTTTGACATATTTGGATTCTCTAAAGTAGAATAGTTTTGTCTAAATATTGATTCTAACTTGAGGTTAGAACTTGGAGCTTTTGCCTCTACAATTGATTTTTGAACTCAAATTTATCGTCCGACTCACTTTATATAAATGCATCAAAACATAAATCACTTTATATTCAACTCACTTTTATATGAATGCATCAAAACATAAATCATTTTATATTCAACTCACTTTTATCCCGAATCAAGTTTATAAAATCAATTAATTTAAAATAAATTTTGATTACCGCAAAACCAGACACACTTATTAAATTCTACCAAACGGCCCTTAATTGATATACCAGAAGTAAGGTGCAGTGTATACAATGCAAGTTTAGCAAGACATGCTAGCTTTGAAAATATCACCTCAAAAGATGATAATGTTTTGTAGAGATGATTTGACCATGTAAGATAGATAAAGATATGAAAAAAAAAATGCTAAGAAAGAACCAATAAAATTGACTGAGTTCTGAAAGGACCAAGATCCGCTCCAACATGCACCCTTCTCCAATCGTAGAGTATCTAATATCGTTCTGAAGGACCCAAGTGAAACTTTGGTTTTACATGTGCTCCGTGCTATAGTGAGGAAATGTTTAAGTTGTTATAGTTGTTCATGTGCTATTGGGATTTGCATTTGTTTTGGACGGGTGTAGTTTCCCATGTAAATTGATGTTTTCTCTGCTGTCTTCATGTAAAATATTTTAATGGAGCATATCAAAATCTTATAAAACATGCTTTAATATCATGCATGGATCTCACACACATGTATGCAAATGTTTATGCTTATCATTATCTACCAACTGAGTTGATATTCTATTTTTACATGCGTATACTCTTTTTTTGTCAGATGAGGAAATTCAATGTCAAGAGCCAGATTCAGCTTGGAGGCTCCATCTTAGTGGATTCTGACTTCCAAATATCACTACTTTGAATGGTAGATGTTATTTATTCAAAATTAATCTCATTGGTCTACAGGCATTGCTATTTCTTGGCTCTGACTTGGATTCCCTATTCCTAATTTTAAGAGGAAAATTTTGGTGAGTTGAATGGCCATGATCGCTTGACAGTATTATCAACATGCAGATCTTTATCTTGGATTTGTTATAATATAGTAATAATTACTGTTGATGTTGATTATTAGGTTAATATTGTATTTTGCATCCGAGATTGTAGAAAACCAGAAAAACAATGAAGATTTATTTCATTAGTGATGTCACTTTCATCTTGAGAATCATGATTCCAAAAGAGAATCACAAAAACTTTCAGCTTTTCTGATGCAATGATTTTTCACTTGCTTTTATACATTTAATTGCTAGTTGCAATTTAGAAACAAAGAACAAGACTAATGATGCATTGAATTGCCATCATTGTCCTCAACAATGACCTAGTGAGACTGCATAACTCTAGCAAAGCTGTCTATCATTAGTGTAACTGCGCTGTCTATCATTAGTGTAACTGATCTGTTTTCTTCTTTTCACCGAGGAATGGTTTGAACATCATAAGTATTCCAATTCCTTCAACCATATTCAAAAAGAAAAACACCATATGGGTACCTGGGAGGAAAGAGGTATCGCTACGCTTTTGCGACCAAGTTAATCTGTATTCACCAAATGTTATGTTAACTCTCCATATATCTAAATTGAGAAGTAACTAGAAATTGTGCAAGAAGTTAGAGGAAAACTCACATTGTACCACCAGCAGCAGGTCCAATAGCTTTGAATAAAGACATAGCTGTCATTGATATACCATTAGCTGCCCCTCTTTGCTCTTGTTCCTGTTTTCCAATTCAACAATTTTATCAATAACTAATATCAAACTTTTTGTGCAGAAACATTTTTTATATAATGAAACACACTTACCACTGCTCGATTTTGTACAAGGAATAAACCAGTTGTAATTGTCACCTATAAAGGAACACAATCAGTCAAATCTGTAATAGAAATAACTTTTTCTCACCAAATGAAGAAATGAACTTACAGATATAATATTCTTGAGGATGGAAGCAATACTAATGAATATGTATAAGGATATGCCTGACAACATTGCTATGAAAGGGTAACTTTGCAAAAGTGGTATTGAAAATATCTGCATATGAAACATCCATTGTAACATAACATAATTCAAATGACAAGAAATGAAATGCAGAATTTCTGTAATTGCCATAATAAGATGAAACTGATGAAACTAACCCCTGTGATTCTGGCAATTCCAACAGGTCCACAAGCTTTTTCCATATATTGGTATAGGGTTAGTTGGTAGATCACAAGTGCTAGACCTGAAAATTTCAGAAGTTAGTTAAAGTACAAAATGTCTATTATGTAATAATAGGAATGCAAACTGTTAAAGGGTCTAAAAATGCACCTGAAATTGCAAGAACATTACCGACATCATCGGTTGTGAAGTTCAGACCTCCTAGACTTGGAGGACTAACACACCACAAAGAGAAAACCTAAAGAAAGCAGATAAAAAAGCATGAGATTCCAGAAACTATATTTATTTAAATTTATTTTAATCTCATTAATTCGAAATTTACCTCTTGATAAGCAATATCATGAAGTGAGAAGACACAGTAAGCAATTATAGATGACATTAAGGGCCAATTCAAGAAGAGGCTTTCACTCTTTTGAACTGTCTTTTCTTTCTCAACCTCGTTGCTTTCGTTTTCTAAAGCTTCAACATCATCTGTGGATACATTGCTACCATTGTGATTGTGAATTGTTTCCTGTATGCAATTTAAAGTATGAAATGACAGCATAAGTGTTGAAAATAAAAGTCATATAAAAAGTAAAGATACATACCGGAATCCACAAGCAGACAATAACTACTACCAATGAAACGGCTGATATTATAAAGCTTGGCAAGGAGTAAGGATACCTAAACCGATAGCAACACAAGATCAGAATCGAGCCAAAGTTGAATCCTTAGCGTGTTCAAGAGAGTATTTTCGGTTTTCATTTTACACTATCCTTTGTACAAATATTTGAAGAGAGGAACCGAAACAGAAACAAAATGACAGATTTGTAATTAAAAGTGAAAATCAAAAATGAAAACTAGAAAAAAATTTCTAAATCCAAACAGACCCCTTTTTCTTAATAAAGTTAAAATGTAGGAAAAATTCACTTACTTGTCCCAAAAGGAACCCTTTGAAAAAATATGTGGGTATTTCTCAACTGGCTGCAAGAAGAAAATAGGAGAGTGATAGTTAAAAGGATAATATTATGCACATGTACAGGCTTTTTGGAAAAAACTGGCTTCCAATGGTTTGATATAGCTTGAAATTCTGAATCGGTATATGAAACCAATAACTTTGGTTCAGTTCGTTTCAGATGACCTTTTATTATGGTTCAGTTCGATCGATTTTCTGACTTCACTGTGCCATGATCGAACAGTCCTAGTCCTACTTGAGAAAGCATAGATAAATATAGTACCTGAGCCAAATAGCCTCCCAATGCAGGTCCAATGATTAAACCTGTTCCCCAAGCTACACTCACCTAAAACCATATATCACACTTACAATCATTATGATGGAATTCATTATTATTAAGAACTCATATTGGACAGATTTTTATATTCTAGTTGTAATGCAGTTGCAAAAACATAAAATACAGACATAATCGCAGTTGCAGACCGTTTTTATAGCACATAATCGCCGGTGAGACTTACCGTTGAGAGTCCAAGAGCTTGGTGTTCTTCTCGAAAAACTTCAGTAGCATAAGCCTATTACAAAGAGAAGTTTTGTCAAATACCTGGTGCAGTAGATGAAAAAAATTAAAAACCTGTAGTACCTTAGTTGGTCCAATTGCACCATTCAAACATCCAAGGAGAAATCTGGTGATAACAGCCATCCAAAAACTCGTACTAATACCAAATAGCGTGTTGAAAATGACACTGAAATCAAATGATCATTAGTGATTACAGAAACCAACACATTCATATGCTACAGAGAACAACTACTTACACTGAGAAAACGCCGATAACCATAACAGGTTTTCGACCATATCGATCCGAAACCATTCCCCATAATACAGATGTTAAAGTTCTTCCAAGCATGAATGATGATCCTACAAAATTTTCAATCATCATCACTCCGAAACAGCTTATAATAAAGATTTCAAAGAACCACATAATACAAATAATCTTACCTACATAACCAGCATAGTAACTAATATCCGCCTCAGATTTCGCAATTTTGAAATCCCTAATCTGAAAATAAACGCGGCATCATTAAAAATTACGCTGTATCACAAAATCAGCAAGTAGAACTTGTGGAAGGTACACCCTCCGGTCACTATTATAAACACATATTCTATTGATTATTGAGTAAGTTATGTATCTGGTCTAAAAATATATATATCAGATACAATCATTATTCAATGAACCTGAAAAAAAAATGCTTATAATAGTGATTAGAGTAGTATACACTAAACTCACCATGAAGTAAAGGAATGGAAAGAGTGATGATATAGGAAGTGCTGAAGATGAGAAAATACATAAAGATTAGAGAAAATAGTGAAAAGTGTTAGAATTTGAAAAATGAAATAGTGTAGAAGATGAATATTGGTTACTTGAAGATAAGACGACCATCCAGATGATGAAAAGATTTGTAAGAGATACACCTTGATTAAGCTGTTTTGCTTGTTCAACTTTACAACCAGGACAATCCTTATAGTAATGGTGATTCTTCAACAATGGCTCTCTCATATGATTCACACTCATGGTTCTTGCTTTTTCTCTATATCAGTTTTTGATTTATGTGTAACATGTAGAACAAGATTGGTTAGAGAAAGAGATGTATCAAGGTAGTGCTATTATATGACTAGTTTCTTTTTGAATTTCCACTATGTGAGAAACAAGTGGTTGAGGAGATATTTATAGAGTTTCTTTTAGAAAATCTTGGAGTTCAAGAATTGAGTATGAGTTCAAGAATTGACAGTGTAAAATTGTATATATCTTTTATTATTTTTTTCTTCTAATTAACTACAATTATATCTTTAAATTTATGTCAAATTTACTAAACAATTGTTCTTTTAATATGAAATTAATTGTTATATATTGTCTGTGTAAAATATTTATATGATCGGTGTATCACAATCATTCGTAAATAATACTTTATATATGATTAAAATAAAAATTAACAACTTATAAAAATTTAATGGATATGATTAACTAACAGTATAAAATATATTTACAATGTCGGTATAAGATAATTATTCTATTTTGAAATAATTTATTTATTTATATGCACATAAAAAATAATACCGTATTAAACAATTTATACAAATGAGAGTAATACTCATGCGTCGATAGTAAAATTATTTTACAGATGTGTTCAATTAAATCATGACATATACACATTTGAATCTATATTTTTGGAACAAACCTATAAAAGTTACACTATAAAGAAATTTCATCGGATATATTTGTGAAAACAATTAAACGGTTAGTGTATAATAACTCATCTCTTTTGGAAAAATATTTTTTATTTAAAAATAAATAAAATTATTTTTTATTTATTTAAAAAAAAATTATATATATTTTCGTTGAAAAATAATAAAAATTACACTTAAAGAATTATACCAAAATTTTATCCTTTTAAAATTTATCTTCTAATAGAAAAAACAACAAAATATTTGAAAAAATCCTCTTTCATTTTTATATTAATTTTTTTATCAGGAGAAAATTCATACTTTTTGATAAAAGAAATAATTTTATACATTATTTGTAATACTAATAATAAATAAATAAAAAATGTTAATGATTTACAAAAATTGAAATTTCTCCACCGATTTTTATTCAAGCTAAAAACAAAGAATAAAAATAAAATTCGTTGATTTTGTTTAGTTGAGAACATTGATCTCAGTCAGAACTGCACACAGCATTTTTCTGTTGCCATAAAAAACAATAAAATATTTAATAGAATCGATTCCTCCAGCATTTAAATTCAGAATTTGGCAAAGAAAGAAAGCTAAAAGCATTCACACCCAAAAAATTTAATTGGGTTCTTTAAATAGATCTTATTAATTTTTTTTATAATATTTCATATATTGAATTATTTAAACAATTCATTTACATTTGTTAAATATCCACATGATTCATCTGAAATTTTAAAATGGACTCCATTAAACATTACAATATTCCCTAAATTAATTTTATATTCATGTTTTGAAATTAAATTAACGTGTAGGCCTCATACATTCAACAACACACCCAAACTAAAACACGGCATAAGAACTTTAATATCCATATATTATTGACACCATAACTTTGGCATTTGTGAATCAACGGTGACTCACCACCGATATTCTTGCTCTAAGCGTAGATAACAAACAATTAAGCTTAGATAAAACCATATTTATAATAAATTCTCATCATAAATAGAAGAAGGCAACAAAAATGAATAACTAAGTGTGAAGTCATTGGTGTAAATGCAAACCTAACATAATAATGAGTTATCAATAAAACACATGGCAATTCAGAAAAATAATTAATATATGGATAGTACGAATTAGAGTTTTTTTCATGATCAAATTATTTAATTTAACTATTGATATTGTCAATTGTTTATTTATTTTTCTTTCTAAATTAACTTCTTTTTACAACTAAGTTTTTGTTTTCTTCTAAATTTTAAATTTCATATAAGTTTTAATTTATTATAGGAAGTAAAATCAGTTTTGATTTGTAAATAAATTAATTAATGTACCGTGACGGCCAAGGAAAAATGGGGACAACATGTGTTCTTGGTCTACTTGTACGTTGTTGTGGGGTAGTGGTCTAATGTGTTGAAATTCAAAATTAATTATTAGTTGATAGTATTTGAAAATTCTCATTTAACTTTAAGTTAAAAATTGATATGGATAGATTGAAACATATAAGAAAGTGTGATACACACTTAAGTTATGTGTCTTTGAATTTTCAATAATCTACTATACAAGAAAAGTAACTGTTGTGCCTATTATCAAATTTGTAACTTTCATCTCAGATATGAGTTTTTGTTACTGACCTTTTTTGGTGTATTCCTTTTCACTTTTCTTCTTTTTTTTTTTCTTTTAAATTTGAGTATTTATCACCATTGAGCATTCATAAGGGTATCTGAATCCTCCGAATCTAACTTTTCAATGTTAATGGTGTTCTTTATGGGTTTTTTTATATAGATTTTTCATACTTGTCTTTATATTTTTCAAATGGTTAAACGGTGTCTAAGAAAGATTAACATAATGTATCAGTTTGGTTGAACTAAAATGTTGTTGTTCAAAATCTATTTTTTTCACTGTTAAATGAAGACACTTTATGATTTTATTTGAAAAACTAACTCTTTACCTAGATTTTATTGTTGGAGTTGTTACTCTATTTTTTAATGATGTTGAGAGTCTTCTTAATGAAAAATTTGTTGGAACAAAGGGTTTTCAAGAAAGATAGTTTTGTAAAGAAGAAGAATAATAATAATGGAATTGAGAGAGAAAATGATTATCTAAAACTGTATGAAGAATTGTTATTAATTGTTATTATGATTACAAAGAAATGCTCTTTATATAGACACATTTCGCAAGCCCAAAGAGAAACTAAACTAAAGCCCAAAATAATCAGGGCCCAAAAGATTTCGACACAATGCAACACTATAAATCTATGCAGTTCGAAATTATGTCTAGTTCGACCAACTCACACCCAATAACTAGTTCGACTAGCATAAAAAGCCAATTCAACTAAACAAAAATTATACATTCTAACACACCCCCTTAATTCATGTTCTCGAGACTTCTCATCCCGATGCTTCTCTTTAACTCTTCGAATCTGACTTTCTTCAGGGGTTTGGTGAATATGTCAGCTAGTTGAACTTCAGTCTTGCAGTGCTTTATTTCGACCTTCCCTTTGTTGACTTGATCTCTCAAAAAATGATACCTTCTTTCTATGTGTTTACTTCGACCGTGACACACAGGGTGATTTTCCAGGTTAATTGATGATTTGTTGTCGACAAATAGTTTTATCTTCTTAGGTTCCATTATCTTGAGTTCTTCAAGTAACATTTCGATCCATGCTGCTTGACATGCAACATATGATGCAGTTACATATTCTGCTTCGCAAGATGACAAAGCCACAATACTTTATTTCTTTGAACTCCAGGAGATTGGAGCACCTTCGATCATAAAGATGTAGCCTGCAGTGCTTTTCTTTTCGTCTTGATCTCCACTAAAATCTGAATCAGTGTATCCATGAACTTTGACACTTGTGTTGTCCTCCGACTTCCTAGGAAATAACACGCCATGGTCGATAGTTCCCTTGATGTATCTCATCACCCTCTTAACTACGATGAGATGACATTCTTGAGGTTTCTCCATAAATCTGCTCAACATTCCTACGCTTTGGCAGATATTTGGTCTTGTATTGCAAAGATATCTCAAGGATCCAATGATTTGTTTGTACAATGTCAAATTTAAGAACTCATCATTCGACTCCTTCTTTAGCTTTGCTCCTGTCTCTAATGGTGTGACTTCTTCATTACAGTTGCTCATGTTGAATCTCTTTAGAATATCTTGAGCATACTTAGTCTGATGCAAGAATACTCATTCATCAGTATTTTTGAATTCCATCCCTAGGAAATATGAGAGATTCCCTAAGTCAGACATTTTGAACTCTTGTGTTAACTTCGACTTGAATTTCATTATCTCAGCTTCGTCGGCTCTGGTAATGAGTAAGTCATCTATATAGAGGCATAAAATGATTCGATTGACACTGTCGACATCATTTACATACACTCTGTGTTCAGAGACACACTTTATGAAACCTGATTCGATCAGGAAGCTAGCTATTCTTTTATTCCAAGCTCGAGAAACTTGCTTTAAACCATAGAGAGCCTTCCTTAATTTGTACACCTTCGACTCCTGCCCTTTGACGTCGAATCATGGTGGTTGAGTAACATAGACTTCTTCTCCCAATGGACCATTCAGGAATGCTGACTTTACATCCAACTGATGCGTCTTCCATCCCCTGTATGCTGCTGTCGAAACAACTATTCAAATTGTTTCCAGCCTAGCAACTGGTGCATATACGTTGTCGAAGTCTATACCAGGCTTTTGTAGAAAGCCTCTAGCCACCAATCTTGATTTATACTTTGCTATCTCGCCATTTTCCTTCGTTTCACTTTGTATATCCACTTTACATCGATAGGCTTCTTATTCGTTCTTTCGACAAGCTCCCAGGTATTGTTCTTCTCAATGGCTCTGAGTTCTTCTTTCATGGCTTCACACCAATTCGAATTACTCATGGCTTCATTCAAATCGATTGGTTCTGCTTCAGCCATCATCATGGCTTCTTCGACTAGATCACCATCAGCATCAATTGCTTGATCTGGAAATCTTTCATACCCAGCTAGCCTTGTTGATTCAGTTCTTGTTCTTGTCGACCTCCTTTCATTTTGTTCATGTGGTTTTGAAGCAACTAGTTTTTCAAAATCATTTATTTTTAAAACAATGAAGTCACCACCTAATTTTATTTGTTATAATAAAGAACGGGAAAATATAGATAAAACCCACAAAAATCGGATAAGGCGGTCTACGTGACCAAAAGAGATGGATTCGGGAGTCGGTTATGCAAGGGGAAGGTATTAGCACCCCTCACATCCATCGTACTCGATGGGAACCATTTAGTTCATGTGTGTGTTGTGTATTATCGTAATAATGTTATCTTCTAATTAATGATCAAGAAAGGAGAAGAAAGAAACAATTTTTATTTTTTATTATTTTGAGTTCGCCGCAGTTTCAAAACCTTGTGCTTACGTATTCCCTCGTGCAATGGAAAAGTCAGAACTCTGTAGTTCTTCTAGAAAATGCTATAAGTTTGTTGATTTATTTTAAATGAAAATATAAATTGTCATTTTTAAAGGAGAAGACTCGTCTAAACGCCCACAAAGTGTGATAAAGAATAAAGGACTACGCACCAACATGAGGGAGGGTTTGAGAACGCCTCTAGTACTCAAGTGGAGAAGTCGAAAACCATGGGGATAGCGGAAGAGCATCTCCATTATAAATGACTAATGTCTAATCACAAAAAGTTTTAAATATAAAAGGTGCTCGGACGCACAAAAAAGGTTGAATGAGTTAAGATTGATTTTAAGTGGGTGAAAAGTACCGAACAATAGGACTAACGTCTTACGATTCAAATACTAGAAACTAGAGGAGCTAATGCTCAGACGAGTCGTCTATCACCCAAAAAGGTTTTCTTATGAAAGAAAGTGAGGTGAAACAAAGTTCACGTTATTATGAATCTTTAAACAATTGGTCTAACGTCCAACGATTTAAAGACACAAAGTTCATTTGGCACAAGTTTTTAAACAATTGGCCTAACGTCCAACGATTTAAAAACTTAGATTTTATTGTGGAAAAGAATTTTTGAAAATCACTCGACATTGGATCGAGGTTTGGAACTTTGATTATGAAAGTGTTTTGATGTTTGGTTTGTGGATAGAATTTGATCGGGTCATGGTTAACCAAGGGTCGTACTTGATTAACCTCGTGAGAGCAGGTGCTCCCAACCATGAAACCCTATTGGAAAGGCTTGGTATGTGGACCAATCAAATTAGAAAAAGTAAGGAAGTAGGAACGCAAGTGAGCCCATACAAGGTGGCTATGTGTATACTCCTAAGAAGTGGGACTAGCGTGGTGCTAGTATTCTAAATAATCGATCAGAACAATCGATCGGATAGTTGTCGTTGTAGAATAGCCCAGGATCAAACAATGAATGTGTGTGAGTGTGCACTGTGTATGTATACTTGTTTATTGATGAGGAGCCCAAGAGGAGGCTATGTGTTCTAATTGGATGATGAACGTGTAACCAATCGGTAATTAAAACACACAAAGAGATAAAGTTCTAAGCTATTACAAACCATATGGGGATGGGGATACAAGTTTATGAATGGGGAATAAATCAAATCGAAAATTACGATAAAAGATTAAGCAAGCAATACAACCAAATCGAATTAATTCGAATAATCAAGTAATACTCCATTGCGTGGTGCTAGAAAATGCTTCAAGTAGTCTTCAAGATCGGATAAAGCTTGGATATCAGATGAAGATCCCTACATCAAATGAGATACAAACAAAACCAAAGCAGAGAAGCTTGCAACACTCAAGTATCAATTATTGTATTTAGATTAATTAGAATGAATTCATGTAGAAATTAATTCTAAGAAGGCAACCGATATATTACAGTATAATTTTATTTACAAATGAAAATAGCAAAGTAGAATCAAAAGTATTATGTATAATTATATTTACATTACTAAATATAAGAATAAAAATACTAAATATATTGTATATACATTACTAAATATTACTAAATATTTAAACAAAAATTCAGCAATGAAATGCTATGAACAAGTGTAGATATGCTATTGACAGTGAATGCTTGAACAATCTTTAGATATCTTCACAAATAACAAACTTGTTAGTAGCATAAGTGGGATAAAAGTAAATGAAATGGAAATGTGATAATTAGAACATGTGTTAGCAAACAAAGTATAAAAAAATCGAATGAAATTTGCATGAACGTAACATGAACACCTTCAAGAATCAAGAATTCATTCAACACAACGATTATTCATGACCATCAATTCACAAAGAAAAATCAAGAATTCATGCTATTGTTTAATTTCAAACATGAAAAATAAATCATGTTCTAAACAAGCCTTAATCACATGAACCAAAAATTCGGGCAGCAACTACGCATATATTTCCATGCTCAAATAAATTCATCTCAACAAAAATACGAACAAACGGAAATATAACTCAACAACACAACCAAATTCCTCATTCAAAATCAATGCAAAATAACATAATGCCATCACAATTGCAACATTCAACTTAATTAAAGTGATGCTATCGTCCAAGTTTCAAACAAAATCAACACAGTTTGAACTTTAATTCAAGAACACAATGTAGAAATCAACAAACAACATTTCTACTCAAAGATAAAAACACAACACCAACCTTTCCATCCTTTTTTATATCAACACAGTGTATAATATTTGAAACAAGCAAAACATTACCAACATTTATGTTTTATTCTCAGAATTTTAAACACAAATCTGTAACACCCCAATATTACCCAAAGTTTTATATACAAAAGTCAGAGTAATTTAAAATTTCATAAATTAAATACTGAGGTATCACACCTTCAAAACCAATTCACTTTAAACAGTTTGCTTTAAAGTATAAATCTCAGATACATAGCCTCGCAAAAATTATAATTTGATTCATAAAAATGCAACATTTCCTTTATTGAACTTCCTCATCAAAATCATGTTTTTATAATTTATGATTCTTATTTACAAAGGCAAACAACAAAAGAACAATAACAAGACAACATAATAATTCCCCGGTGACGTAGCGACACGACTCGACTAATAGCGTATATATCCGTCTTCATAACTCGTTACCAATATATAGGTAAAAACAAGTAAAGGGTGAGTAATCCAAAACATATAATTAAAGGCATGATAATATATATATATATATATATATATATATATATATATATATATATATATATATATATAAATTGATTATTTAATTGAATTTTTATTGATGAACTACATAATGGTATTCATACATCAAAATAAAAATCTAAAAAAATTATCCAAAGTCAAACAAAGGGCAAAAAATGCTCATAAAATTTTTTAAGATAAAAAATATTTTAAAAAAATAAAAGAAAATAGCAAAATAATCCAAAATTGACATGAAATAATAAAGTCTGAAATAAAAATAAAATAAGGTCACCAATATTTGTCAAAAGACTATTGGATCCTTCCATAAATTTTTTATAATTTAAAATCACCAAAAAATATTTTTAAACAATTAAACAACTCAGATAAAAGAGAAAAATCATAAAAAAATATCAAATCTGAAAAGAAAATTATGAAAAAATAAAAATTAGAAAGAGAATATTTGAAAAAAAATTGTGAATTTTTTCCATAATTTTGAGTCAGAAATGAATTTTCTATGAATCTTTGAAGTTTAAAAAAATTTAAATAAAAATCATAAAATAAAATATTAAACCAAAAAAATCTGGACCATCTAATCAATGTCAAAATGCGTTTGTTAGCAGATCTGACGCGATGTGCATGCTATGGTCTCGTTGGAATTTCACACCAGATCCATTATTTAAAATAAATAAAATATAAAACAAGGAAAACACTGAGCGTTGGATTTGACTCTATTTTAAACACGTTGGCAATTTAAACGGTCCATAGGTGCAACCACACGGTAGGCCATGGTCAATGCACGTGTTTATAACAAAGAAAAGCCAAGCCAATCAAAACAAAACAATTGGCTAAGGTTCATTTGTTGAAGAATGACACATAGGTCGTCTTCAACCTCCATCTACCTGCGAATTGGAATGTTATGAGATTCTTCAAATGAAATTGTTTGAAGTTCAAACTGGTATCATTGGATTCGTCGCTTCCAGACGATCCTAACCTCACCCTTGCGAAAATTTATTTAAATTACAACTCATTCGATTTGAAGAAAACTAGAAGAAAAGTGTAAAACGATTTTTGAAATTAAATGCTCAATCCGCCATGAAAATGGAATCCAGAATAAGCATGAGCTTTTCAGAAAAGAAGAGGCTACATCCTAGAAATTTATTTGAAGCAAAATGGTCTTGAATTCTACCTGAACAAATTTCAATTTTAGAGCTCTAAAACTTCACTTGGCTAGCACAATTTAGGATACCTCAAGGCATGATTCTTGTTCTATTAGCTTTAGTGGAGTTCAAGGAAGCTTATAGAATAACATCAGTGGAACTTGGGTGTTGATAGGTCTCAAGACCAAATCCACCAAGATGGTTGATTAATTTTGATGAAGTTATACCTAAGGGATTCATCTGATACATTGGTCATATTGAGACTTGTTCCCCTCCCTCTTCATCTTATCCCATTCTTGACTTTGACTTATGCTATATGTTTTTTTAGGATGATTTACATATCATTTCTATAACATATATGGTACATAGATCGCTATTGACCAACCTCATTGTAATTTAACTTCTATATAAGTTACTTGGCAATTTCTTAACATAGCTCTACATTTTTGACCTTCAAATCGGAAAATGGTTCTTCGTGGACCAATCTTTTATGCTTGAAATTGTCTAAGTATGATTAGGTGTTGAGCTACGACCGACAAAATTGTTGATTCATCATGTAGAGGTTTTAATTCTATCAATCTTCTGATGAGTCCTCATAACCTTCGACCTAGGCTCAAGGCTCAAATCATCGCGAACCATATGATTTTTTTTCTTTCTTTGTATGATTGATTGTTCGTGGCCCAAGACTTAAACTTGCAAGCCCAAGGATGATTACATTTTGAGCTATAACCAATAAAATTATTGATTCATCATGTAGAGGTTTTGATTTTATCAATCTTCTAATGAGTCCTCGTAACCTTTGACTTAGGCTCAATATTCAAATCATTATGGATCCTTCATATAAACACAGTAACAACTAATCACTAATTACTAACATTTAACTTTCAACTTTATTTTTTATGCTTATTTATCACTTTACTTTAATATTAGCATCCATTATCATGTTTATGTTGATGCCCTTTATCTTTGTCCACTTGGACCTTTTGCTTTGATTTTCGCTCAAAATATTAATAAAGGACTAAAACCATAAAAATTTGTTGACTTGGACTTGGCTACTTTTCCTATACTTGAAGATTGATTCTTGTACTTAGGATTAGGACTTTGACCTTTGCTCGGAGAATATGTGATTCTGTTTTTATTTTTTCTGAAGTACTTGGAGTTTACTCCAAGGCATTGGATTGTTTATTTCTCTGTGTGCAGGTTATTCTGTTTATGCTCGTTTATGAGTAGGATTTCCTCTAAATACATCCATTACTTGCCCAATTTTTGTGAAGACTTGACTTCATCTGAGGCATTAGTTTATCCAAGGCTTGTTATTTTTTGTCTGGTGACTATGTTGGATTGTTTAAATCCAAAGGATGGGAATGTCGTATTGGATTTTTGATGTCAAGTATTGGTTTCTCGTTCGATTAGATCTTTCTTTTACCTTAACCATTTACTTTTTCTTGTACATTTGGTTATCCCTTCATCTCCTTCTATCTTCTTTAATTTCAAAATCTTCTCCCTTTTTTCAAATATCTTCTTGTTTTTATAACTCGAACGGATTTCACAATAAACTTGGACTTAGGTCTATGCATTTTCAAATTTTTTTTGTAATAAACCATTAACCAATTTAATAATACTTTGACATTTTCTTAAAAGACTAAAAAATCATTAACCTCATTCAAACTTTTTTTATCCATCTTTGGCTTTTTCTCCATTAAAACTTTTTCTCAAAAGATTAGACTCTTGTCGATCTTTGTAGTGATACAAACTACTATACTTATTCAATATATAGTGAAGTGAGACATTTTTCACTTGGTGTTAAGTGATGCTAGTTGATAAACATACGAACTCTATTCTCCACTTTGAGTTGATGAAAATGATCCTTTCTCATAATTGTGGGTAGTAAGTATGTTTACCACTCGGATATGACGAGATGTTTATTCTTCTTAAAATTACCATCACACCAATTTTAGTCTTTTTTTACCTAAACTACACAGGTTTTGATTTCAACATTGCACATTGTTGGTATGTATACCTAGATCTCGTTGGAAGTTCTATTAAATCAAAAATTGTAAAGAAATACTTCTTTTCTCACCTCCACCATCTATTTTGTACATTTTTTCATATAGCCATATTCACAAATTTACAAAGAGATTCCTGCGAAGTACCATAGGTGTTTAGGGTGCCTAATACCTTCCATTTTCATAACCAACCCTCCTACCTTGATCTTTATTTTACTTTATGAAATTCAGGTATCAGATATGTGATGTCGAAGGAGATGTCATGACACAAATATCTGAGAACTGAACAAGGTAAAACAGAATAATAAAAGCTGTAAAATAAAAATTGAAACAAGTAATTGTTGACCCAGTTCTATGACAACAACACCTAGATCTGGAGGTTACCAAGCAAGCCAGGAAGGAAATCCACGATCAGTAGTATCAATTCAGAGCTAAACTACCCCGTTTACAACTCCTCACTTAATCACTACCAATATAACTTCTACCCAAGACACTCTTAGATGTGAGACCCCTCTCACTCCCCCTCAATCATACATAGTGATGAACAATAACAATAATTAGAAGACACTTTTCAAAGACACTTAATCATCTTTTGCTTCAAAGCTTATGAATGATTAAAAATTTACAACTCAACTAAAAATGTCCAACTCTAGTATTAAAGAATACAAGAGTGGCTCACAAGGAACAATTAACAAAAGAATAAGATATAATCTTCAAAAACAATAAGCACAACTTCCTTCAATGTAACTCATTTGCAAGTAGGGTTAGCTTTCTTCTTATAGAAACCACAACTAGGGCTTGAGCCAAAACACATTCAAATAAAGTCTTTGAAACTTCTCATAACTTTATCCATGAAAGTAGGACAAAAGATCTCCAAAATTATTGTAACAGAACTTTAAACAAGCTTGCTAACTTTAAGCAATACTAAGATCAATCAACTGAAACAAATAGCGCCTAGAATTTCTAAACAGAAAAGTTCATTTCTATAACACATGTCAGGACATCTTCTTTGACACCATTTAACTCTGCTGACATATTTTTTCTCACATGTCAAATCATCTTTTATAACATTTTCTAGGCATAATGTTTTACCAAAATTGCTGCCAACACAGAACTCACAAACTCCCCCTTTGGAAAATTTTGGCTAAAACATTATTTGAGCATACAAGTAAAAACATAATCAGAGAGGGCAGCATCATAACTACTATCAGAGAAATAAAAAATAATCAAGCAGAATCAGAGGGCAACAACATAAAACAATCTATTAGATAAAAACAACATCAAATGAATGTTTAAACATCTGCTAAAACATCACACATTATCATACATCATTTACTCCCCCTCAAACTCATCAATCCATCAGTAACACAATTAAGCTCAGCTCTCAGTCAACTGACATCACTTTACTCCCTCTTTTTAGCCATAATATGCCAAATTAATAAAACATCAGAGTAAACAAGTCAGACAAACTCATGAAAAATAACATTCAGTTGGACACTGTTATTTAGAGTTACAAACATTATAGGCAGTACATAGCAGAATATCCATTATCAACCACACTAGTGCCAAAATTTAAAAAAAAGAGCCAAAAGAACCATATGAAAACACAAACAAAACAACTTCAGGAGCACAACATTCAATTTTGATCAGGACCATCAGAGCCATCAGTTTCAGCACTTTCTTCTTCACTATCAGAGCTACCTCCTTCATCTTCAGACCTACCTCCTTCATCTTGCACCCCAAAATTTACCCTCTTGATTTAGGCTTATGTTTCATCATAAACATCATATTGCATTAAATTCAAACATTATGATAGGATCAAAGTTCTTTGGTTCTCAAGTCCTCTACAAGTTATGGAGGTTGATTGTGTTAGCATTTTGTTCTAAGGGATTCTATGGATCTCATGTATTTGGATCCTTCAGCTCACAATGATTTTTTATGGCTCAAGACATCTCATTTGTCTCATTGATTCATCAAGAGTTGAAGTTTTGCAAAGAATTGATGAGGAATTCATTTGTGTCATTCATTTGATGAAATTAGGGTTTTGGCCCATTGTGAAGTTTGAAGTTTGGTTAAGTCAATTTCTTGAAGTATCATCTTCCTATTATCATTTGAGTTATCATGGTTCAAAGGATTTCTCAATTCATTCAGAAGATTTGAGGTTTTGAAACTTGATTGGCCATCTCCTAACACAAGGTGCAAAATTAGGGTTTTGGATATAATCAGGAATTCTTCAGATTTTTCACTAAAACTTGATTTCATGTGTTTCTATATGTTGTTGAGCATCCATGGTTGAAATATTGAGGTTCAATTTTCATTAGAAACAAGTCAATTGATCACAAGTGTAACGCCCCGAATTTAATTAATTAATTTATTGAATTATATAAGAATTTAATTATTGGATTTAGACGAAGTTTGAGAATTTATCGGAGTAACTGGATTTATCGGTATTATTGTAAGAGGTGTTTTTAGATTATTAAAAATTAAAGTTGGATTTAATCAGTTAAATTGGAGGAATAATAGTAAGAATAATATTATTTATTTATTTTGAATAATTGTATTTAATCAGATTAATTTGGATTGTGAGTGGCGAATAGCGAAGTGGAGGTGTGAATATATATATTAGTTGGCCCATTAAGAAAATAATAGTATTATTATTACTATTATTATTGTACTAAAACGAATTAGGTTTCAGTAGAAGGAGGTTTTTGGTTTTGGAAAAATAGATCGTGAAAAGAGAAACTGCAGACCAAAAGAGGAACAAGGATTTTGACGGAGAAAAGTGGAACGATCAAGAATTCTTAGAGCAACCTTCAATCCAAAGTAAGGGTGGGGTTCTTGATCTATAATTGGGGATATGATGGGCAGTAGGTAGTTTGGGATGTATGATTTGCTAGGTTGTGTCATGTCGATGTGATTAACCGTAGAAAATCCCAATTGGAATATATGAATTTGGCTATTAGGAGTAAATTGTTGTTATTTATTGAAAAGAACGCATGATTCTGTTGTTAGATGATATATTCCTATTGCTGATTGAAAATAATTCTAATTGAATTGTGAAACTTTGGGAAAAACTGGAATTTGGACATTCCCACGCTGCATGAGCCGACTCAAGAAAGCATGTATCGATACATGTGGTGTTTGTTTTAAAAACCAGAAGTTTGGAAATAGCATGCATCGATACAAATTGTAATGTATTGGCTCATGAGGTAAAATTGGGAATCATGTATCGACTCATGCATGTATGCATCGATATATGCAGTACTGATGTTAAAAACCAGAAGCATAGTATCAGCTTGTATCGATCCAAAAGGACATGTATTGGCTCATGGAGGCAGGCTGTGATGTATGCATCGATACAAAGCATGTATGCATCGACTCATACAAAAGGAAATTGGGAAAAAAAATTTTAAAAGCTATGAGCCGACTCATACGACCTATACGTCGATACATACTGTGTGAAAAATTGAAAATTTTAAGCTATGAGCCGACACATGAGCTTATGCATCGATACATACTGAACATAAATAAAGGAATAATTTTGGAAAAAATTTTTGGTCGTATCTTCGCGACCGTAACTCCGATTTTGATGCCGTTTGGACCGTTGGAAATCTAGAATCATGAATTAGCCTATAATAATATTTTTAGGTACAATAGGTGAGTTTTTGGATGATTTATTGTAGTTTCCGTAAGTGAATATGTTGTTGTCGTTATTGTTGAATGTTGTTGTAGAGGCTTTGATAGCTAAGGTTGATGGTTGTTGTTGTTGTTGATTACATTGGCCGGAAGGGGAAAAATGAATATGTTGTAAGTTGGTTTTCGTTGTGGATTACGTTGTTGTTGTATGTTGTTTAATTTCATCGCATACATACATTTGCATATTATATTGAGCCATGAAGGGAAAAAAACCACGTTGAGCCGTTAGGGGCATGTTGTTTACATTGAAGGCTTACGCCTTGGTGCCTCGGAATTACTGGAAGTTGTTTACGTTGGGATTTATACTCCAATGGATCCACATGCATTTGCATAGTTGAGTCACATTCAAATTGTTGATTACATTGTTGTTGTCGTTGTCGTTGTTGTTTGAGTCGTTGTTGTTGTTATTGATGTTCATGTTGCCGGTTGATATATGTTGTTATAGCTGTCTAATATAACTTGTTGTCGAATATGGGTTATTGTCTAATATAACTTGTTGTCGAATATGTGTTGCTGTCTAATATAATTGTTGTTGAATATAAGTTACTGCTTGATAAGCGTTGTCGAATATAAGTGGCTATTGATAAGTTATCGTTTGAATTGTGTTATTGCTGATTAGTCGTGTGATTGCAAAATGGTGATATTATATAATTTCGAACTATATATTGTTTATCATAATCTCAATTATATGTTTTAATATCTCACCTTTTGCTTGTTTTTGCCGTTGCCTTTATACTGGTAACGTGCAGGTAATGAAGGATGAAGAGTTAGTAGCCGTTAGTTCGAGTATGGTGTCTTTTGCTCTAATACGTAACACTCGGGTTGGGGATAAACATTTGAAATGTTTATTTTGATTTGGTTTTCTGCTGTTGATTCTGATTGGAGTAGTTTGGACTCTGGAAAAATTAATTGAAACTATTTTGTTGAGAATTGAAATATTTTCGCTATTTCAATAAAGTTTTGATTCAGACTATGTTACGTTTATTGTAATCATGTGTTATGTATCTAATTGAATGAGCTATATGGTTTTTGAAGCATGTGACATCCTGACTTTTGTTTTTTGAAATTTTAAATTCACTCTGATTCTTATATAAATATGCCACGGGGAAGTCAGGGTGTTACAACAAGGGGTAAAATGGTCATTTTGAAATTTTGAAATAAATAAGAGCTCTCATGGGAAGCTACAGGATGCACACTTCAATTGAAGTGTGCATCCTGTAGCTTCCCATGAGAGCTCTTAAACAAACTTGAATCACCTCTTTTGGCCAAGCATTCATCAAGATATAAGCTCACCAAGTTGCTACCTCACAATTGATTTCCATGCACACGTATGCGCGCGCATATCTTGCCTTGCAATGACTTGGTTTATTGCAACTTTACTTGATCATATCTCACTCATTTCTCCACCATTTTCCACGATTCAAAGCTTATACTCAAGCTTAAGAGGTGCTCTTTATTTGGCTCAAGGAAAAAAAAGAAAACGCATGAGTCAATTTTGAATGGCACAAGCCTAAAGTTGGATGTAAAGCTTATGTTTGACTATGACCATTTTGTAGAATTTGACACAAGTTTTGACTTGTTAAATTACAGGTCATGTGGATACTTGCCTTGCACGATTTCAGCATTTTATTTCTTGCCAAAAGAAGCTGAAGATGTGCACCATAGGCATAGTGCCATATTCTATAAAAAATTGCCATTGAAGGCAATTTTCTGATTTTTTTCAAATTCACTAGTGTTGTACCACCAAGCCATATCACTATTTCATGCCTTTCCCACTCATTCACACCCATGTTCAGATGCTCAAAACGCACACAAACTCAGAGGAAATAGACCCAAAATGCAAGCACTCATATGACACCTCATTTTTCTGATTTCTTACAAATATCCTCTAACGGATTTCTGGGCCATTAAGACCATTATACCCTCGTTCATATCACTCTATATAAGCGTATAAACTCAACCATTCGAACCCTAGCGCCTCATCCCACCAGAAAATCAGATCTGAAACTTTTCTTTATTTTCAAGTTTTTCTTCGAATCTTCATCTCCATTCATTCCAGAGCTCATCTTTTCCTCTATTACTCTTCATCGAAGCTCAGAGATCAAGATAATTGGTTTTATTTTTGTGCTTAGAGGCCCTAGTTGGATTTATTTTCCAACTGTCAAGGTAAGCTTCCTCATTCAAATCTTCATTTTCAGTTGATTTTTGATGAAATAAAGCATGTATGCATGGGTATAGCTGGTCAAACATTAAGTTTGATGTATATATGTGTCTATTTTTGAAGCATGTTTTATAATATGAAGTTCATAAATTTTGCATTTGAATGGTTTTTGTGTTTTTCGTGGCCTGACTTCTTGATGTGTGGTTGATCTTCTTGAAATCTATGAGTTGCTACTTGTTCCTAGCCATGTTGTCTTCAATTTGCGCTTTGAATCGTTCATTTTGGTTGGAATTTAATGCGTGGTATGGATCTGAAGTTTTGCCCTGATTCTGATGTTACACGCGTTTTTGGTTTGTCATGAGGTTAGGGATGATTGCGTGGCAGCATCCTATTGGTCATGTTCTTGTTTAAATAATTTTTGAATTATTTGATTTGCTGATTTTATTTTCAAGATCAAAACTTAATAAAAAATTCTGAAAAAATTATGGTAGACTTAGAATATTATTTCTGACTTTGTGTATTATTTTTAAAATTTTTGGAAATTATTTGATTGGTGAAAAAAAATTAGAGTTTAATTAATTGATTTTTGTGTAATATTTTCATTAATTTTTGTTAAAATCATTTTCAAGGTACAAAAATTACACAAAAAATATTTTAGACTATTTGATTGGTCTATTTTTATCTCTGATTTTTATTTCATATTTTTCTAATTTTGGATTGATTTTATAAAATATGTGAATAATTGCTTATTTTTTCAATTTAATTGATTTAAAAAAAAAATACTTTTTCAAGTATAAAAAATTCACCAATTTTATTTTGGTCATGTTTCATGATATGTAATTGGTTTCTAATCTTGAATTAATATTTTTAGCATTTTTTCTTTTGTGAATATTTTTCATGGTTTATTTGATATATTAATCTTTTTAGATTTAATTTTTAATAATACCATTAATAAAAAATTCCAAAAGTTGACTTGTTTGACTTTTAGAGGTTCATATATTAATGTTTGGATTTTGATTTGAATTTTTTTGATGTGAACCATATTTGTTTGAATTTTTTATGTGAATTTGGTCATTTTCATGATGTTTGGTTGCTTAGACCTTAAGTTAGGGTTTTCATACTAATCTCCCTTGACTTTCAAGTCAATTTTCAATTAGACTAGGGTTGTATTATCTCTTAGGATTCTAGAAATAATTTTGTTTAGATTTTAGGACTTGGTTTGATATTTTTCCCAACATTGCCAAGTTAGGGTTTCTAGTTTGATCATCTTTTGAGAATTGCTTGCTTGTGCATTTTCATTTCCTACTTGAACCTTGCCAATTTTGATTTGTGTTTGTTAATTCTGAATTTGGTTTGTCTTTGGAATGTTGTGACATTTTTGTTTTGATTTTACAATCTTTGTTGCTATTTCTGGACCAAACATCTCTTCCATAGATGCATTGATGTTCATTTTGAATTAGAGGTATATTTGAATGCATTTATGCAACCCTTGGGGAATCAATTTCCTAATTTATTTTCATCCTCACTTCTGACTTAGGGGCTTGAGTTCCTCAATTAACCATTCATGACCCCTAAGTATGCATTCTTCTTCAATTTTACTGGATGAACTTTAGTGATCATGGTTTAGGAGATAACTTTTGTGCATCACCTATCTTGTACCATTTGGTCCTTTATGCTTTAAATATTTCATGATTTTGACCTTTTAAGGTCTTATTTGTGTTCAAACAATGCTCCTTTGATACTTGATTGACATTTCATTGCCCATTCAACATGGTGACAAGTTAGGAGCCACATCGTTTAGTTTTGACCTAATTGAATGTTTGTGATTGCTTGAGGACTTTCATGTCCACTTATTTTTGTATTTAAATATTGTTTCCATGCCTCTCTTTCATCTTATTTCTCATGCTTCTTGGAACCCTAGGGTGGCACCTCATTGTCATCTCTATTTGGTATCATTTGAGAATCTAAATTGGCCACTTTGTTGGTGTCTTTGAGCCTCACTTTTTAGTGTTTGCTCATGAGCTATTGTGCTTTGTCTCTTTATGGTTACTAAACATTTACTATTGTACATAACATTTGAGAACTCTAATTTTGATATTTCATGATCATCTTTGCTTTTATGCATTAGAGACTACACTTTTATATGTTGTCATGACAATTTAACTTGTTAATTTGATAACACCGTTTAAAGTTCCTTAAAAGTTCATAATAGATGCTTTATTATTGCTATTCTACTGTACTATGATATATAAGAATCACTTCTAACCTTTTTACTTGATCTATGTTACTCTTCATTGATTTTAGACAAGTATTTTCCATCTTTTATGATGTTGATTATCAATTAAGTGACTTGCTTTGTGTATTGAAGTTTTATCTTCTACAATTGTTGCTCATGAATATCATCTTGAGTTAACTTATTACACAAGTAACACATGTATTAATTATTTAATTAAGACCATTTTGTTTGATCTTTATCAAACAATTTGAACTTGACTAGTTTTGGTGTTTTCAAACCCTAATTTTGTGTGCTTTTGAGTACAAGCCTTCTCCTTTGTCTGAGATACCTTTGTTTTTGGTTTGTTTAGATCTGAAGCTACTGACCTTGCATGTTCTAACACCTTTTAGCCTTAACTTCTATTCATAGGTGCCTGATTTATGCTTGTTTTGCCTATAAAGGCTTGTTTGTGTTTGCTTGTGCTAGTTTTGCTCTAGCAAGTTGAGTGTTTTGTTTATGAGCTTTGAATGAATTTTGTCTACATTTTTTGATTATTTTGTCTAAGCTACTGACCTTGTGTGTTTTATCACCTCTTCACTTTGTCTCTTGGCCATGTTTGACTTGTTGACTTGTAAACTTTTTTTTAAGTTGACTTTTAGGGTTGAATCATGACATCTTCCTTTGATAGTTTTGTGATATTTGTGGTATTGATGCATGCCATTTAATTTTGTGCTTTGTATGAGTATTATCTCTATGTGTTCATCTCTAACCTCACTCTTATGTGACACTTAGCACAAGTATGCTTGAGCGTACACACGCACACACTTGCATGGATTGATTTTGTTCTCCATAAGTGATTTGTTAGTGAATCTTTCTTATGCATGTTTCTATGCTTTGATTGATGTATTGGCTACTGTGTTGTATGTCGCTTAACCTTGCATGGTTCATTTCCTTTCATCTATGCCTTTTCTTGGATTTTTGTGACTTGTAAATGCTTTCTAGGTCAAAGTTTTGACTAGTTTTTCTACTAGTGTTGCGATTGTATCCTTATGATATTTTATTTGTGATTTGATTGTGTTGTACCCCAATTTCCCCCCCTAATATTCTCTGATACTTCACACAATTGCATTGCACAAAGATCACAAGTTGGTTATCTCTCTCTCTCATCTCTAAGGTCTGCCTTTGGGAGATCACCAAGCACCTTGTAGAGATGACTATTGTTCGTGTGTGATGATTGATATTTGATTAACCATGATATGTATCCCTTGATATCTAAATATTGTAGGTGAATTGCGCACAAGTTCCTCAAAGAGTTGGTAGGATTCATGTGTTTATTTCCATGCCTTCTCTCATCATTTCTCATGATTTTGAAAGTGTTATATCTCATTGAAGACTCCTCTTATCATCAAGCATGCTCTCTTATATTTAATATCTACTCCATGATTGAAAGAGATCATCAACTTCAATAATTCCTTCATCACATGGCCATCTCTCTTGAAATTAGGGTTTTGGACTTCTGAGGACCATATCTTGATGCGTGTGTGAAGTTTGTGGATGAATTCAAGATCATTTGATTTTTAAAAGACTTATAACATGTATATTATTTGATTCAAGAAGTTTAAGTGATGAGAATATTGTTTTGAATACCTATGGTTGCCCACTCTCTAGATTGATACTTCATCTATCTTGTATGACTTCCAAGGATCATATCTTGGTCATCCCTTTCCTCTTTGAGCTCATTTTTCTTTCACAATGAACCTAAGGATGTTTAAAACAATTTAGTTCAATTTGTGAGAAAAGAAAATGCTTGGAAGTTTTCCTATGAGGTCAAAAGATTACAAGTCCTTGATAAATTCCTCAACTTTTGGTTAATCAAGTTCAAATGAGCATATCTTGATCATCATTTATCATTTTGAGGTCATTCTTTTTGCACAACAATCTTGAAGATGTCTACTTTACCTCCATATAATCCTTGAAGATTGAAAGTGTTTGGAAATTTCTTGGAAGAATCAAAATATTATAGATCATTTCACAAATTTTCATCAACTTCACAAGGCCATAACTTTCTCATTTTTTGGAGTTTTTGAGTGATTCTTTTTTCCAAATGTTCTTTGAGAGGTTTACTTCATATCATATTTGAAAATCAAGAGAAAATTTTGATTGTAAAAGAATTTTTGAGAAAGAAACATTTTAGGTCGTTTTTTAAGAAGAAGCATGCTTGACCAAGGCCTGACCGAAAAATTCAATGATTTTTCAAGAATCCTAAAGGCTCAATCTCCCAGATCAAGCATCCATTTGATCTGATTCTTTTTGCATTGTGTTCTACTCTTTGAATACTTCATTTGGCTCAAGGAAAATTGGAAAATGCACGAGGGAATTTGATTCAGCCTCAGTTCAAAGTTTGTAACAAAATTTGTTCGAGCACACCATCAGTTTGTGCAATTTGCGCTACCAATCAATTTTAAGCAAAAATTAAGCTTTATTTTCGTGACTAATCATGTTTAGAAGTTGTCCAGAATTAAATAGACCTTGATACGCAAGTTTTGGCTGAGTTTTGATGCATATGAGGTCACACTTCCTTCGTGCACACACCTTGCACGATTTCGCTCCAAATCTCACAATTCCTTCTCATTTTCATCACCACTCACTCTCCTATAATTAGAGGGTCATTCCTCACTCATAAAGAAAAGCTTTGATAGACAAAAAACATCTGCCAAACTCTCTCATGAACCAAATTTTCTACAGCTTCAAATTCAAGTTTAAACCACTTCCAGTTTGAAATTAACCTTTGATTCTTCTTCCTTGAACCTCACTGAAGCTAACAGAACAAGAATTACACCTTGAGGTTTCCTGAATCATGCTATCCAAGTCCAGTTTCAGAGCTCTGAAAGTGCACTTTGTTCAGGTAGAAATCTCCATAAAACCTTGCATTTTCATTGAGAATTGACTGAGAATTTCTGAAAACAAGTGCTCGTTATTATTCATGTTTTTTACAAGTTGTTCATGATAGAGGTGAAATAATTTTTTTGCGAGGGTACCATTAGAATCATCTTGAAGAGACGAAGCGAATGGCACCGGTCTGAGGAATTTATTTCATATTTTGAGGATCATGTATGGATGAGGGCTGGAGGTTGAAGACGACCTACGTGTCTGTCTTCAACCAATGAGAGTCGGACATGTAATTTTTTTGAATCTGATCCAGTGAGAACGTTGTATCATGCGCGTGTAATGTGAGCCCTTGGATCTGATTACTTTTATGAGTCAGACTTCATCCAACGCGCAACATTAAATCTGATTTTATTTTTTTAAAATCTAATTAAATTGGTGATCCGGTGTGAAAACCAATAAGGTCCATACCAAGCACAACGCGTCTGATCCATTGGATTAGCTTACTAACGCGTTTTGAGTATGATTAGATGGTCCACATTTTTAATATGAAATTCATTTATAGTCCAAAAATTATGAAAAAATTCACAAAAATATTTTAAAATATTATCTTTCTGAATTTTATTTTTTCATAATTTTATTTTCAGATCTAGTATTTGTTATGATTTTTCCCTTTTATTTGATATTTTTAATTGTTTTAAAATACTTTTTGACATTTAAAAATTCTGGAAAAATTATGGAAGGATCCAATGGTCATTTGACAAATATTGGTGACCTTGTTTTATTTTTATTTCTGATTTTTCTATTTTTTGTTATTTTTGGTTTATTTCATCATTTTCTTTTTATTTTAAAAATAGTTTTTGACTTAGAAAAATTCTAAAAGATTTTACAACACTTGTTGACTTCTAATAGACTTTGGGGAATTTTCTTGGAATTTTAATTTGATGAAAAAAATACTATTTATGTATTTCATCAATAAAGTCCAATTAAATAGCCTAATTTCAACATTTTTTAAAACCTTTTTATTTTTACTTTTATTTTCATTTTATTTTGCTGATTTTTGAATTTAATTTGGAGTCACAAATTTCCCCAACATCAATGGAATTTGGGTGTTGATAGGTTTCTTGACCAAATCCACCAAGAAAGTTGATTGATTTTGATGAAGTTAGATTGATTAAATTCATCTGATGTAAAATTAACTTGAAATTTATTTCATCTGCTCCATCTTATTTTTCTTTTGTCCCGATTTGGAGAAAATGATCAATTGGTGGCATGAACTTCAAAGTTCAAACATAAGCCCCAAAAGATGACTTGAGCTTTGTCTTGGTTCAACACTTGTGGCGCTTGTTGTGTGGTCGCGTTGATTTCTAATCAAGCTTCTGGAAAGTTTCCACTAACTTTGACCATTTGAAATTCTCAATCATTTTTGATCAAGTGATATAATAATTCAAAACCAGTGATATACTTGACAAAAAACAACTGAAACTTGTCGTGTGGTCGTGTTGATTCTATCAAGCTTATGGCAAGCTTTCACGCGTAAGTTTCAAGATGGTCACCTTGCTGACGACTAGCAATTAACAATCTGATGATATACTTAACAAGTTTCAAGATGGTCATCTTGCTAACCTTTATTAATTTCCATTTATTTTATGCATTTTTATTTTCCGCTCTTTATTTTTTCGCATTTCTTTTATGCTCTTTATTTTTACGCACTTTAATTTTAGCATTTATATTTCATGTCATTTTTCCTTTTCCTCATTTGAGCATTTTACTTTCTTGTTATTTTGAATTTGCTCACTTGAGCTTTATTTTCCTTTTCAAAATACTTAATAATTCAACTTAAACATAAAAACTTTTAATTGGACTTGGTTACTATCCTTGTGCTTGGATTTTGATCTTTGGACTTAGGATTAGGACCTTTACCTCAGCTTGAGAGATCTCTGTGCTCTTGGTGTTATTCTGTCTTTGTCTGGTTATTATCTTTGTATGCAGGTTATTCCGTTATACTCAAATGATGAGTGAATTTCCTCAAAATACAACCGTTACTCTGCCCGTTTTTCTATAGACAAGAATTCATCCGAGACATATAATTATCTGAAGCATGGTTTTTTGTCTGGTTATTTGTTGCTTGTGTGGGTTATCCAAAGGATGGGATATAGTATTGGCTCTTGATATCAAGTACTAATTTTCTCATCCGGTTAGATCCTTCTTTACCCTTACCTTTTATTTTATGTACTTAGGTTAGCCTCTTCATCTCCTTCCCATTCTTTAATTTTCAAAATCTTCCCTCTTTTTCAAAGGATTCTTGTTTTTCAAACTCGATCCGCTTTCATAAAAAACTTGGACTTAGGTCCTTGAATTTTTCAAACTTCTTTTCTTAATAAACTTTCAATCCATTTTATTATATTTTGACTTCCTTTTTCGTAAGACTAAAAAACACCTAACCTCATTCAAACCCTTTTTGAGCTCTTTGTAGCTTTTCCAAATTAACGTTTTCTTAAAATCAACGAACACACAATTTTGATCTTTTTTAGCCGAACTACTTGGTTTTGATTTCAACATTGCACATTGTTGGTATGTAGGTTTAAAACTCATTGGAAGTTCTATCAAACAAAAAAGATCCTAAAAAATACTTTTTCTTATTTTCTTTTAAACCCTCTAGACACTTTTGTACAAACTCTTTTTTTAGCACGTATATACAAATTTTTAAAAAGGTTCTTGCGGAGTACCGTAGATGCTTTGGGTGCCTAACACCTTCCCTTTGCATAACTAACATCCGATCCCAGATCTCTAATATTTTAGGATTTTATTCGCTCTTTTTCCTAGTCCTTTGGATAAAATAAAAGCGCGGTGGCGGCTCTTTTGTTATTTTTTTAGTTAAGTTAATTCAATGGCTTATACTCGCAGTTTTTGCCGCTACAGATTGTGAATTCTTTAATGTGATTTTTCTACTGTAATCACTTCATCTTGACACACTCTTTGTATGTTATGTATGTCACACACTTGTATTCACATCACACAATTGTTACATGTTTGTTCACTCTTGAAGAGTCTTGTTCGTGAATTTTTTATGGTTTTGTTTGCATGATGTAAATAAGATGTTAACATGTTAGATACTGACTTTTGTGTCATTTTACCTTCTAATTCTTCCTTCATCTCATATATACTTAAAATCTCACACATACTTAAAATCTCACACAATTTTCTTTCTGTATGCTTTTAGGACTAGTTTTTGTCTAGTTTGTGTACTAACTTTGCATGTATGTCTTCATAATGATGTTTGATATTTGTTTATGGTTTTTATAAACCTTGTATATATATGTTGTGTCTACTGACCTCACTTCACATGACACCTTGCATGATTGTTCACTCACTTGTTTCCACTTCATTTTCTTCTCCTCTTTCTTTGCATTTGTTGGTGCTTAGTTTGTGTGCTTTTGTCAAAGTACTTTGTTTGCTTCTTCCCCTCTTCTCATTTGGTTTTTTAACCAAGATGGATGATATTATAGTTTTTCCTTATGATCACTCAGTTAGGTTAGTTATCGAATTTAGACATTAGGTTAAGTATCCATGCATGCCAATATTAGGTAGATAATAAGTAGTCCCCCTTGTTTATATCCATAACATAGGAACAAATTTGTATGATAATGATTAGGATTAGAAATATGTTAGTTTCCCCTAGCCATTTTTACCTTTATCCTTTTGCATCCTTAAAATTAAAACCTTTCTTTGACAAGTGCATCAAAAGACTAATAATATGAAATTTTTTCCAAAGTAAAAGATACAAACAAATCCTCTTAATATCTTAGGATGTCTCGTCATCCCTTCTGTTGCTGATGTTTCGTCATCCCGTTTGTTGTTGATGTTTCATCATCCCATCTATTACTGATGTTTCGTCATCCCGTCTGTTGCTGATGTTTCATCATCCCGTCTATTGTTGATGTTTCATCATCATGGAGGATGTTTCGTCATCGTTGTTTGTTGTCTCGTCTTCTAAACTAAAAAACAAAAATCAACCAAAATATGTTAGTCGAACTACGGCGCTCTGACTTTCCCATTGCACGAGGGAATACGTAGGTATCCTATCGCGGGGCTTGATCAAGCAACCTTTGTAAATATTTTCTTCTTTTCCCCATGTTTTCTTTCTTTGGTTCCTTTCTTTATTTCTTTATTCTTCATTTCTTCTTTCATGCATTATACCTCATATACATATATAGTTAGACCTTTACACCTATTAGATAGAAAGTAAAAGCGGATACTGTAGAGTACTACGGGCGTGTGGGATGCTAATACCTTCCCCTCACGTAACAGACTTCCTTACCTGATCTCTCGGTCACAAGACCGTGATTTCTCCCTCTCATGTTTACTCAATGTTTACCTTTCCCTCTCGGTGGGATAAAAAAACTTTGATGGCGACTTCATTGATATATCCTATACGATGATTTTCGGCTGATTGTTTCAACTGGCGACTTCACTGGGGACAAGTTAACCAAATGCTGATCCATCCCAAAGTCGATCCTAGCTTTTGTTTTCTTTTCTTTTGGGTGTTTATTTATTACTTTATAGTTTTTCTTCTTACTTGTATATATATGTTTATATATGTTTGCATGCATTTGCATATGGATCTGGCTATATTATTTTGTTTGCTGATGTACTATTGTTTTCTTGGTTGGTGGGAGTTACAAGAGGTAAAAGGCCCAATACCCCGGCCAGATCAGTATAGGTTAGATGGATACTCATGTCGAATCCCGTGTTCCATTGACACTTGCGAGGATGTAGAGAACTATCATGTTTCTTACATCCTTTGTGTAGATGGTGCAGTACTTGATAAAGAACCGTCAACTCTGTTTCTCATTAGGTACCCAGTTGTGTCTAGAAATACCCGTGAGGTTGGGTTGAAACAGGTGCATATGATGACTTTTGGTTTTGTTGGTGACTTTGGTTCTGATGGTGCTTTTGTTCATATGGTGACTTTTTATCTCTTGGTTTTGTTTCAGATTTCTCACTTTGTGATGGGAATTTATTTTGGTAATTCACCAGTTACCCAGCATTTTGGAAGCCTTGATCCCGTACAGTTATTGATCTACATGGTGGTTCTTGTGTGTTCTGAAGTTATGTCGGATTTTTGATCTTGTGTCTTTTAGATGGTTCAGAAATAGTGCAGACATTATCTATTATGATGGGAACTTTGATCCAATGTGCTTGTATACATATTTTGTTGACACCTGTTTAATACACACGTTCTTTCCATTTCCAAGGAACCATACTTGTGAGCTTTGTGTTGCACTTTTCACCTATTACCGATTTAATATAAAATTTAAGAGCATGTGGGTTCCTTCGAAATGATTGAACATAGTATCGCACCCACTCATGCACCTCATGCATATCCATGCATTCATAACAAGTACACAGAGAAGGAGATTCTTATTTAGACCTGGTATTTTCTTCAAAATTATAAACTTTACTTCTTGCTGCTTCATGTTCAAATATCTATTATGGAATGACTTTGTGGAGAGTTAAATGAGATGGAAATTCAGATATGGTTGTTTACGCCAGCTATGCCAACCATGGATCATGGTCAGAAACTCTTGAAAGAGGAAAACAGTCAGTTGAAGACTTAGCTGAGTTTGGTTATGAAAATCCTGAATACATTGTTGATACAAGTAAGTGATTCTACACTTGTCGCTGCAACATAAGTTGTTATTTCTCCCCATCATATAGGACCTACTTCAAAACTTGAAGTATTTGGTGGATCTCTTCCACATCCTTGGACTTCTGGTTCTTATCGTCAATAGCCAGTAGTTGTCCATTGTCTTATGCTCAGCCATTTCCTTGGTCGCTTGAATTACAGTTGGTTAAGCTTTGTGCTTTAGGTGTGAGCAACCCTTTAATAAGGATTTTTGTATGATAGCAAATATGGGTGTTTTTGATTGTCAAATTAAGTCAAAATATATGTGTGCTTGTCATGACATAATAACATGTTTTAAATTGGTCAAAGTAAACCTCTTAAGTCGATCCAAAAAGGAATGAATCGATACATATAACTAATTGATCTCACAAAAACAATTTTCTTTCACTCTGAGTTGACTCATATGAGTTTTATGCGATACATGTCAGTTTGATGGTTCAAAAATTTAAGCCTTGCATCGACACATATTGATATGGATCGATTCATATGAACATCAAAAATTGAGATTCACCTCTGTTTGTTGTTTGTATTAATACAAGATCTTTTGCATCGATTCATATCAGTTCATTTATTTTGGAAAATAAATCTCATACAGTATGCATCTATGTATACATGTTTTGGATCAACTCATACAAGAACTGAGGTTCTGGATACTTTCATGTTTCAACTCTTGCGTCAATACATAAGTGTTTGCATTAATACAATTTTTACTTGCATCGACTCATTCGTGCCATGCACCGACTCATGTTTTATTTAGTACTCTGGAAGCAATTTAATTACAGTATGCATTGATACATAATCTCTTGTATCGACTCATACTGTTCTTAACTATCTGGAAGCAATTTTAGTACAGTATGCATCGACACAAAATAACTTGTATCAATACATTCATTGACTTGGTCGACGCATACGAAACTTGTATCGACTCATAAGTCTGTTTTTCTTCTAACATCTTTCTGTTTCCAATACATTCATTGACTTGGTAGTTTAGTTTGACAGGTGTCACAAATACAATTGGTGAGCATCCACTTTCTGAGCATTAGAAACCTGAAAGAGACTTATATCTTCATCATCTTCTCAATCTCCTTGGTTCAAGAACATTGACACATAATCATCATTGCTTATTGGATCAAGGGATCAAAGAGACAACGTTCAGTGGTACGATACGTGATCTAGCTAAGTTGAAGATACATAAGGGGGTTTCGAGGAAAAACTAGAAGGTTTGTCCAGCAAGAACGAAGGTGTTCTTGTGGGTTTGTTAGTCATGATTGCACAGGGAAGATTCAGCTGTAGCGTAGGGTTTGAAGATCGAGGTGATTTCATAAACAGGTCGTGGAAGCGGTGAATTGTCTGTTAAATATTCAGCCGTAGCGTAGGTTTTGGAGAATGGGGTGATTTTGCAAATAGGTCATGGAAGCGGTGAATTGTCTGTGAATCTTGCAAGTGTATTTTTGATTAGCTCATATCAAGAGACGGTTCATACAAGAAGAAGAATATATGAGTGATTAGTTTTCTTTCTTTGTATCGCAACCTTGTAAACAATATTTCAGCATATTGATATAGAAAAATCTCAATTCCAATTTGGAAATTGAGAGGGAGACGCACCCACACGCGAGGACGATAGTGGGGAACTTCCTTACCAAACTACTCCGCGTATTGTATTCTCTCTCTCTCTGTCTCTCTCTTTACTTTTACAACACGTTTGTGATTCAATTGGTGTGCAAATTTTCATGTTCATTGATACAAGGCTGGAAGAAACTCTTCAAAACTCCATTGCCATTGATCATTGAACAAGCATACTCCAACAGTTTGACAAAAGTGCTAGCTTGATTTTATTCATTGGAAATAATGTTATAGTGATAAGTGCATTGATTCAATATAAATTCTGTGTTAATTCATCTTATTCATCTCAATTAAAATCTAGCAAACTATCGCATGTCCAGTTTTCTAGTAGTCGGTTCAGAATAGACAGAAGTCAATTCAGGATCGTGTGTCGCTTTTCGCAGTTTCGCTAATAACTCTGATAAATAATTTTAAATCCGTGATAAGAAAATAGTTGATCTATTCACCCCCTCTCGATCACTTGTCACACCGTCTAACACAAAAACTGTTCTTTCTTGAGAAATCCTTTCGCCACTAGCCTTGCTTTATGTTGAGTTACTTCCTCTTTGTGATTCATCTTCACTTTGTATACTTACTTAACATTAATTTCCTTCTTGCCTTGAGGCAATTCGACAAGTCACCAAGTGTTATTTTCTTTGATGGATTTCACTTCTTCATTCATTATTTCACCCACTTATAATCAATGCTTCAGCTGCATTTATAGGTTCGACATCTACATAGAAAGTGTAATGTACCAGCTCACCTATATTTATCAACTACATCATATGATTTAATCGCACAATCTTGTAACCTCGTCGGCATGCACCTTTTTCTTTGAGGTCTGCTTGTACTTGGTTGATATGTAAATTCCTCTTGTCTAACTTCTCTTTTGACTTGAGTTTTGGGTTCTTCATGTAATATTCTCACTGAATCTTTCTTGACATTTTAGTCCAATCCCATTCTTTAAGCTCATCTATGATCACTTCCCTACTGAGCACAATTTGCTTGTTCACTGGGTCGAACAACTTGTAACCTCATGTCGAATGATATCCAACTAGGATCATTTGACGTGACTTGTCATCCAGTTTTCTTCCGAACAGATCTAGCACATATCTACGTGCAATAAATCTAAATACATTCAGATGACTCAAACTAGATTTTAGACCAGACCAACATTCTTCTGGAGTAATTCCTTCTAGCTTATTCGTCAAACACCTGTTCAAAATATATGTTGCAGTCGACAAAGCTTCACCCCAAAACTCTTTAGGTAAATGCTTACTTTTCAACATACTTCTCACTATATTCATGATGGTTCAATTTTTTCCTTTCTACAGTTCCATTCTTCTATGAAGTGTAGGGTGACACGACCTTATGTACAATCCCTTCTTTTTTAAATTACTTGTCGAAGTCTTTTGACACGTATTCTCCACCAACATTAGTTATCAAAACTTTGAGCTTTCGAAAAATTTGCCTTTTGACCATAGATTTAAATTAGGTAAATAACTCTATCACTTCACTTTTCTTCTTGATCGGGTAAGTCCACAATTTTGACTGAAATTATCTATGAATGTGACAAAGTATTTATTTCCCTTAAATGAGTCCACCTGGATTGATCCACATACATCAGAGTATATGACTTCGAGAATAGCCTTCGATTTGCTTCCCACATCCTTGCTGAAGCTATTATTTAGTTACTTTGCTTGCATACATTCCTCACTCACTTCGTTTGGAATGTCAATTTTTAGAAATCTTGAAACCATGTTTTTTATCTCTTCAAATCTCTAATGTCTCTGAAGTTTAGATGAACTAGTCGATAGTGCCATATCCATTCGTCTCTGCTAGTGAAAGTGCAAAAATGTAGTTATTTTGTATATACTTTTAGTTGCACTTATCGACTCCTATTTGTTAATAATCATAGAGTAACCCCGATTTTTGTTGTAAATACGTTTGATTGTGTTTTTAGTGTACATAGTGTATCATTTGATAGTTTTGTATCTATTTTGTAGGTATTTGTTGCATTATTGGAGCATTGAGTAATAAAGGCCAAAATGGTGCTCTAATATGTATTTAAAGCAATAAAGGAACAAGGAAAAGAAAGGAAGCCAAAGAAATAAAGATGCTAAAAATTTCAGCATTGTCACCTATCCTGAGCACCAGACCAGCACCGAGCGATGATAGGGCGCGAGCGGAGCACCAGGGGCAGAGTCGAGCAGTGCTGAGGCATTGTGAGCGCCAAGACCAGCGTCAGGCGGTGGAGGAGAGATGCAGAATTTTCAACATCCAGTAACTCCTAACTTTGGCACGCTAGCAGTTCGTGGGCTAAGCGTTGAAGAGGCAGCGTCGGGCGGTGGATGTCAGCACCGGGCGCTGAGAGATATTTTTCGTAGTTGCAAACGTGGCGTAACATGGGATAAGCGCTAAAGAGGCAGCGTTGGGCTGTACTTTCTAGTGTCGGGCGGTGGCTGCAGAACCAGATTTTTGTAGATATTTTCCTTTTCATTTAATTTGTTGTTTTTAGGGATATCTTTTCTCCCAAATTCCATCACTTATACTTTTATGATAGATTAGCTTAGAAAACAACATTAGGGTTTGCATACGGATGATCCAAGGTGGATTGCTCATTGACCGCCTCTGACAAACCGGAAGATTTGTGGTTTATTCTTTCTCCTTTCTATGTATTTCTCTATTTGTTGGGTTTTGTATGTATATTTACTCTAAACATATGTATATTTATCGTCCATGGCGTTATATAAAACTTGATTTACGAATCTGTGCTGGTTGTTGTCCTAGGTTTTTACCTTGTGTTAGGGATTTGAGATGTGATAAACATATACTGCTTAGATTCTTACCTAGGATGATTATATGTTAGTTTCTGAATGCTCTACATAGGTTTATAGCTGACATTCACTTAGAGTATCTATGATTAATGCCTCTGTGTTGGTTGTGTTGGACGAGACATAGTCGATACGAGTGACACGTTTGACTTCTATGTTGTTAAGGTAGGTGAGACATCACTACCGAGGTGATGTAGTAGGATTCTCAATTTTGGTTAGAAATGACTTAGATTTTGAGAGATATGTGATGACATAGACGAGTATTGTAGGTTAAGTATAATTGGATGACAGGTTTAATTTTGTGATGGGTAGTGTACATTCGTTCCAGATAAGTTGTCTATCCTTTATAGTTTTTGTTCATTTACTTTTTATTTTGTCTTTTCCGTATAACCCATTTAACCCCAAACTCATTAACGAACGAATTATCGAATGGTGAATCAATAAAAAATCTCCATGGACACGATACGGTATAACTTAAATATCACCCGGTAAAAATAAATACTTTACTTTTTGCTTGCCGCTAATACCGCCACAACAAAATGGCGCCATTGTCGGGGATTGGTTTTATTGATTTTGCATCGCGATATTTCTTTAGTTTGTGAGTTTTGTAATTAATGTATATGTTGTATAGACTTTGTATATTAACTTGTATATTGTTACTTGTACATGTTGTGTGTTTACTTTCCATACTTGTGCATATTTGTGATTTTCTTTGTTTTTACGTATTGTTATGATTGGTTCACTATCGTAACATTTGTTGTGTGAATGTTAGGACACTTTCTTTAGGTTTGTGCAGTGTGACAATACCATGGCATGATGTGAGGAGGTTACTAGTTTGCACATTAAAGTCGTCGAGCTTACGACGTAAAACAAGCATGTTTGTTTGTGTTTTTTATGTGTGTGGTGACTTGTGTTTTAACAAGTTGAAACAAGGAAATGTTCTAAATTTTAAATCTTCACTTTTTAACTTGTTAATTCCTTTTCACTTAGTTTTCATATCGTTATTTGTATTTGTTTTGTCTAATTGTGTTTTTCGCAAGCTTGTCGTGTTTAGCTTGAGGAGTTTTGTTTGTTGTAAATATTGTAAATATTGTAAATTTTGTACATTTTGTTTTTCTAATTCTTCTGTTGATTGTTTGGACTCAAATTTTTGTCCGGTAACTTGAAGACTTTTGAGGTGATTTCTCGAGTTTGGTCGTTGCAACTCGCGAATGTATGGTAATGATAGTTTTCAAAGTTGGTACACAAAAGGTACTCGTTTATCACTTTCTATAGCATAACATATTTAGGAAATTTATCATTTGTACATTTACAATGTCATTCATTCTTTTTGCATGAAAGTGATCAAGGCATTTTTGTTTGATTTTGAGCACAACTACCTTGGCCAAATTTTCAATTCACCTTGTGAGTGTGTGATCATTTGTTAACCCCTTTGAGATTTTATCAATATCCATGTTTATTTGAACTTGATACTTGTCTATGAGTGTTGAATTCACAATTTTTAGTAAGGATGTTGATTTCTTTTTTTCTTGAACCCTCAAATATATGTTTTTGTATGAATTTTTACGTTGCCTTAGAAAGTAGGGAGTATTCAAATAATGATGTTGGTTGAATTTAAGTTGGGGAGAGGAATGTTCATGTGTTTATGTTGCGGTTGATATGATGTTAAGAAAAAAAAAGAAAGGAAAAAAAGCTTTGAAATATAAAAAAAAAAGGTATGAATAATCTTGTGTTAATAAGTGATGTGTGTTGGTGTGAAATTTGTGATGAAGAAGAAGCTTAATTGGAATTGTATTATTTAAAACTTTGTGAGTTGATCACTCCCTTAGGTTTAGGTAACTTTTTGTTTCGATTAGCTTTAGGACTTATCCCTTATTTGTTAACCAAGCTACGTTACAACCTTGAAAAGCCCTTGTGATTCTTGCATTTATATTTTCAATATGAGTTTTTGGACGAATGCATAATTTAGTCTATTGTTTGCAAGATTGTGGATGAGTGTCAAAAGTCTCTCACCTTTGTGTGTTCTTCATCTATCAATCAATTTTTTGTAGCCGTGATTCATGATATAACTTGTTTTGTTTTAGAATGTTTAGCATGATATTTGTACTTAGGATTTGTTTCTTTTATATTCCTATGAGATGTATGACTCGCTTAGGGAGTAATGTTAATGTGATGATGCATGCTTGCAAGAAATATATAAAGTAAATGCAATAGGATCTCCGCCGGGGACTAGAGCATTAGAGAACGCCTGAAAACCATTCGAAGCAAACTGAATCCTGCTTGACATGTCTGTTGAAGAGATGACGCCATGAGAAATCTGTCAGTTAGACAGAGATCCGCTGGGGAGAAAAGGAACACCTGGAGAAGATCTTCCACCGTTACCCACCACAACTCTAGCTGGGGAGATGAAGATATGCCGATTGTTGGGGAAACTGAGTGACCAGGCGACAGCCATTACTCGCATTCCAGGGGAAACAAGAGGAACATACATCGACTCTACCGGGGAAAGGTCAATATGCATTGGCTCTCATATCGGGAATATTGTGGGGAGGTGAACCTACCGGGGATAACCATTCCGACATCGAGAATTTAGAAACAGCCTCTACAGGGGATAAGAAAAAGTAGCACACTCGAAAACTTGATGGCCATCCGCTGGGTAATTTCCAATTGGAAGGATGTGACAAATCCATGCCGAGGATAACCGTTTGTGGGGGAAAAGAGGGGATTCCGATGGGGACGAAGCCTCTGGAGATCCTTTTCCAAACAGAAGCTGTCCTACTGGGAGGACGCAGCTTGGGAAGCATCAAGAAGAATCCTGCAATACAACGTTAGCAGAGTGACCCTGGCATGATATGACAAGTGCGTCTGCCATCCAGATCACTCAAGCCTCAAAGAAATATTCAAAAGTTTCTGATCATGGTAAAACCAACAATGCTTATATATGCAAAATTTTACCACAAAACTTAGAACGTCCTTTGCAAACAAATCAGTAAATGCAAGAAATTAATTGACAAGCAAAAACTCATTTTATTAATTAAAAGTGCGCCTATACATAGGCAAGTACAATAGGAAGCAACTCCTGAAATGAGGCAATTGCAAAAGTAAAAAAATAAGAGGAAAACTAAAACGCATGGCAATGCGACAATGAATCCTCAGTGGGTTTCAACCCTGCTATCAGTCTTATAACCCCAACTATCTCATCACTTTGCTTTTCCCGAAAAAGGTGATTGGCTTGATCACTGCCCTTCGGAGTAGCTCGAGACGCTTTCACGGAGTGTGACCACTGATCTGTTGAGCATGTCTATGCATAGTATCTCTTGACTACATCCGCGTTCACGGGTAGTGGGAAGTCCTCTCCGTCCATTGTTGTGAGCATCATGGCGCCACCCGAAAAGACTTTCTTCACGACGAACGACCCTTTGTAGTTTGGTGTCCACTTACCCCGCGGGTCTCCTTGGGGAAGGATTATCCTCTTTAGCACAAGATCACCAGGTTGGTAATTCTGAGGTCGCACCCTCTTGTCAAATGCTCTCTTCATACTCTGTTAGTAAATCTGCCCATGACCGACAGCTGCTAGCCGCTTCTTGTCAATGAGGTATAGTTTATCTAAGCGGTTCTGCACCCACTCGTCTTCATCAAGCTCGGTATCTTTCATGATTCTTAACGAAGGGATTTGAACTTCGATTGGAAGCACGACCTTCATGCCATAAACAAGAGAGAGCGGAGTTGCCCCTGTTGAAGTACGAATGGTAGTCCTGTAACCATGCAAAGCGAAAGGCAGCATCTCATGCCAATCCCGATAGGTTACTACCATTTTCTGCACAATCTTCTTAATATTCTTATTCGCCGCTTCGACAGCTCCGTTCATCTTCGAGCGATACGGGGACAAATTATGGTGCTTGAACTTGAAGGACTCACAAAGCTCCTTCATCATCTTGTTGTTAAGATTCGACCCATTATCTGTGATAATTTTGTCGGGAATCCCGTAATGGCAGATGATGTTGTGTTTGATGAAGCGAGCGACCACCTGTTTGGTGACGCTTGCATAGGATGCTGCTTCAACCCACTTGGTGAAGTAATCTATGGCGACCAGAATGAAGCGATGTCCGTTGAGCCGCTCAATCTTTCCGATCATATCGATGCCCCACATAGCAAATGGCCAAGGAGAGGTTAAAACATTCAAAGGTGACGGTGGCACGTGCACCTTATCAGCATATACTTGGCATTTGTAACAAACCCGGGCATGATTAAAGCAATCGACCTCCATGGTTGACCGAATACCATAAGATCTTTTTAGCCATAGTGTGCCCACTGGAATGAGTTCCGAATGAGCCCTCATGCATTTCTTCGATGATCTTTGCAGCTTCATCTTTACCAACACATCTGAGCAACAACCAGTCGTGATGTCTACGGTATAGCACACCATTGTTGAGACAAAACTTCGCTGAGAATCTTCTCAAGAACTTCTTATCTGTCACAGAAGCTTCCTCAGGATACTCTTGAGTCTCAAGATATCGTTTGACATCGTAGAACCAAGGATTGCCATCTTTCTCTGCTTCAACCTTGAAACAAAAGGCTAACTCATCCAATCTCTGAATAGTTATCGAAGGCGCTTCATTGGCCCATTTGAACTTAAACATGGATGCTAGGGTGGCCAAAGCATCAGCTAGGTTGTTCTCTTCCCGTGAGATATGATCAAAAGTGATTTCCTCAAAGTAAGGAATCAACTTCATCACATGCTCTCTATAGGGGATTAGATTCGGGTGGCGAGTCTCCCAATCTCCGTTAATCTGGAAAATCACAAGTGCAGAGTCTCCATACACTTTCAGATGCTTAATTCTCAAATCAATCGCCGCCTCGATACCAAAGATACAAGCCTCATACTCAGCCATGTTATTGGTGCAATCAAAGCAAATTCGAGCTGTGAACGGGATATGATGACCGTCCGGAGTAGTGATTACTGCACCAACACCATTGCCTAATGCGTTGGAGGCTCCATCAAAGACCAAAGACCACTTGGATCCTGGTTCGGGTCCCTCGTTTGGACCTGGGATGTTACAATCCCAAACGTACATTATATCCTCATCAGGAAACTCAAACCTCATCGGCTGATAATCATCCACTGGTTGGTGGGCCACGTAATCTGCCAACACACTACTCTTGATTGCTTTCTGAGTAGTATACTGAATGTCATACTCTGTTAAAATCATTTGCCACCTGGCGATCCGGCCTGTCAAAGCTGGATTTTCAAATATGTACTTGATCGGATCCATCTTGGATATCAACAAGGTTGTGTGGGTCAATATCGCCTTAGTCCACGCTAAAGCACATCAAGTTTTCTCGAGCAGTGAATATTTTGTTTCGCAGTCGGTAAACTTTTATGCTTAGGTAGTATATTGCATGCTCTTTTCGACCAGACTCGTCATGTTGGCCCAACACACACCCCATTGAGCTTTCGAGCACTGCCAAATACATGATCAACGGCCTTCCCTCCACGGTAGGCATAAGAATCGGAGGTTCCTGCAGATACTCTTTTATCTTATTGAATGCGACTTGACAATCGTCATTCCACCTGACCATCTGATCCTTTTTAAGCAACTTGAAGATAGGTTCGCATGTGGCAGTCATGTGAGAGATGAATCTAGAGATGTAGTTTAACCTCCCTAGAAAGCCACAAACCTCCTTTTCAGTTCTTGGTTCAGGCATTTCTTGGATTGCTTTTACTTTAGCAGGATCGACCTCAATACCTCTTTCTCTTACAACAAAGCCTAATAGTTTGCCAGATCGCACACCGAACATACACTTGTTCAGATTCAGTCTCAGTCTGAATTTCCTCAATCTGTCAAACAACTTCTGTAAGTGTACCAGGTGTTCTTCTTCATCCTGAGATTTAGCAATCATGTCGTCGACATATACTTCAATCTCTTTGTGGATCATATCATGAAAAAGAGTTACCATTGCACGCTGGTAAGTTGCCCCGACATTTTTCAATCCGAAAGGCATCACCTTATAACAGAAAGTTCCCCATGGGGTAATGAAAGTTGTTTTAGCCATGTCTTCCGGTGCCATCTTGATCTGATTATACCCGGAAAAACCATCCATGAACGAAAACACTTTTGCATGAGCCGTGTTATCCACCAATATGTCAATATGGGGAAGAGGAAAGTCATCTTTCGGACTTGCTCTGTTCAGATCCCTATAATCCACACACATTCTAACCTTGCCGTCTTTCTTGGGCACAGGGACGATGTTGGCAACCCATGGGGGATAAGAAATGACTTTTAGAAAGCCTGCATCAAGCTGCTTCTGGACTTCCTCTTTGATCTTCTTAGACATCTCAGGATGAGTTCTTCGAAGTTTCTTCTTAACAGGAGGGCATTCTTCTCTCAAAGGCAGCTTGTGCACCACAATATCGGTATCCAACCCAGGCATGTCTTCATAAGACCAGGCGAAGATATCAGAATACTCTCAGAGTAATTCAATCAATCTCTGTTTCACGTTGTCTTCTAAAACGACCCCGATTTTAACCTCTCTGATCACATCAGCGTTGCCCAGATTCACTTTCTCAATCTCTTCCTGATGCGGTTGGATAACCTTTTCCTCTTGCTCTAACATTCTTGCTATCTCTTTAGGGAGTTCACAATCTTCCTCACCTTCTTCTTCGGCTTGGTTGATCGGATTATCGAAGTCATAAAGAGTGATAGCAGAGTCGTTATCAAAGGGATCCATTAGGAGTGTGGGATTATATCTGTATGATTGATTTTAATGCCTATTTTAGTTTGTTTTTTTTAGATGATAAAAGAAAGCATTGTCATTTTGCGTTTTAAAATTGTGATGTAAAATTGAAGGAAAAGGAGCAAAACATTTGAATGATAAAGACGTTCTTTATTTCATGATAAAAAAGTTGCATATGCAAACAAGGTGGCCCTACATATGATTCACTGTGCCTTGGGCAAAACACGGAATTATTGCATGATATGAAACAAAGAAAATTACTCTTGCCATCGTGGTCGGACGCAGCCTTAGAGGTCCAATTATTGAGCTCCATGCCAGGGACACTGGGACGGATCCACTTGTCAATGTCAAACTCGTTGTCAGAATCATCCACGGCGTTTGCTTGCCCGGAACTGATGCCAGCACTAGAAAACCTCACAGGAGTAGCCAAGTTGGGTTTTCGAACCGGTGGTCGAAACCCAACCCAAACCTGTTGAACTTAGGTGCTATCTCCACCACACGGCCCCACCCTTCAGGGCATCCAGCCTCGACCACGGCTTTTGAATCTTTCAAAGATGCCATGGAAGATTCGAGTTTGTCTTTCTTAACCTCCTCCAGCTGAGGGGTTTTCAACATGTGCACCGTCTCAAAGCCTTGAAACGGGGTCTCATGAATCTCGCCATCAATCTCAACATAGCAGAAGGAAGCAAGATGGCTCACAATGTACTCTTCTTCAGCACAGACTGTGATGGTTTTCCCTTCAACGGGGTATTTCAGCTTCTAGTGAAGAGTCGATGTGACCGCTCCAGCTTTGTGGATCCATGGACGACCCAAGAGGCAACAATAAGCAGGCTGAATATCCATGATAAAGAATGTTGAAACAAAAAGCTGAGGGCCGACCTTGATGGGGAGATCTACTTCTCCAAAAATAGATCGCCTAGAACCATCGAATGCTTTGACAACCAGATCACTAGGCCGGAGTTCAAGACCACCATAGTCAATCTTCATCAGTGCGGACTTAGGGATTACATTCAGCGAGGTACCAGTATCAACTAACACTCGGGACAAAGTGGTGCCCCGGTATTCTATGGAGATATTCAAAGCTCTGTTATGGTTCCTATCCTCTGGCGGAAGATCACAATCGGTAAAACCCAAGCCGTTGTTCGCCGATGTACTGGCACACACATTTTCAAATTGCCCAACCAAGATCTCTTGTGGCACAAAAGCGGTGCTCAAAAGCTTCATCAAGGCATTGCGGTGCACTTCAGAATCTCGAAGCAAAGAGAGAATAGAAATTTTCGCAGGTGTCTGAGCAAGCTGATCAATCACCCGGAAGTCACTCTTGCGGATAAACTTCATAATCTCTTCTATGTCCTTTTCTAGATCCGGATTGGCATTTTGCAAGTCTGGTTGTTTCATAGGCTGCTTGCCCCTAGCTTTGGCAGAAGCATCCGCCTTGAGTTGTATTGCTGGATCGGAGAAAATTCGCCCACTTCGGGTCATACCACTACCTCCAGCAATATTATCAGCATTAGCAACATCCAACACATCACCTTTCTCAGTTGGGGAAGAGGCGTCTTCCTGTTTCACCCCATGGTAATAAACATCTGATCCGTAATGCCATGGAACAGCTTTATCACTTTCATATGGCAAAGGACCAGGCTTGGTAATTGCTAGGGGAATAGACTTTGTAGGTGCGGATATCACGATTGGAGTATAAGGGATGGTAATCACAGATACAACCCGCATCTCAACCTTTCCATCCTTTAGGCCCTGATCAAATTACAACTGGCCATCATCAATCAAACCCTGAATACCAGCCTTCAAGTTTGCACAACCATTAGAGCAATGTTCACACCCATCACAGGCAGCTTCACAACCCGGAAAGACACCTCTTTCAATCAAATATTTCTTGATAAAAGGCAAAGGTGTTTTAAGCAAATCAACATCCATGATCAGATTAAGGATCTTCCCATCTTCTATCACAGCTTGCACAGCCCCATGATGCGACATTGGGTTCTGTGTGACATTGGGTCCAGCAACTTGCGGTCGAGCTTCCAGCTCAATAGTCTTTGAGTCGATGAGGTCTTGAACCTTGCACTTGAATGCATAACAGTTTTCAATACTATGCCCCAAAGTTCCGGAATGAAACTCACAACTAGCATTGGCATCATAATTTCTGGGCCGTTTATCCAGAGGAGGAGGTGCAAATGCAAGCTTGGGAACAACCAATTTAAGATCATTCAAGCGAACAAACAAATCTGAGTAACTCATAGGAATAGCATCAAACCTCCTAGGAGTACGGTTCTCTTGTTGCCTCTGATTATGCTGACGCGGTGCTTGTTGACTTTGAGGTTGAGAAGCGGATATGGTCACTGCATTGACCTGAGCCTTGCCTCTACTACCATATACAGCGCTGGCCTCTCCCTTTTCCTTCTTGGGATAACCACTGTAAGCTTGATAGCACCAGAAGAGCTTCCTTCAACCTGCTGGATTTTACCTGACTTTAGCCCACTCTCAATCCGTTCACCGTAACGGACCATCTCAGCAAAGCTTGCAGAAGTACTACATGCAACATAGTAATGTCCGGATAGAGTACTGGTGAACATATCGATCATCTCCCGCTCGACCATGGGTGGTTGAACTCTAGCAGCAAGTTCTCTCCACTTCTAAGCGTACTCTTTGAATGTTTGCCCCGATTTCTGAGACAAACCAAACAACTGTGTACGATTCGGAGCCATATCAATGTTAAACTGATACTGCTGGAGAAAAGCATTCACAAGATCACGCCATGTCCTGATATGGCCTCGTTCCAGATGCATATACCACTCTAGAGATGCCCCAGTAAGACTCTCTTGGAAGAAGTGCATAAGCAATCTCTCATCTTCAGTATAAACCGCCATCTTGTGGAAATATGCAGTGATATGAGTTTTGGGACAAGTTGCCCCATTGTACTTGTCGAACACTGGCACTTTGAACTTTGGAGGAAGCCTCACTCGAGGTGCCAATCCCAAATCAGATAAGTCCAGCCCAGACAACTTCTGACCCTCAACAGCCTTCAACCGTTCTTCAAGCAAACGATACCTGTGATCATCTGCGGGGAAGTCAACTTCACTGCCATTCATAGAATAAGCTTCATCATTCTGATCAAAATCTGCGCCCTGAGAACGAGGACGACCCCGAATACGATGCCCTTGCATACCATCATCAAAGAAAAACTGCCGTTGAGGTGGCGTAGGTGGTGGAGGTGGAAACCGACCAGTGAGGTATACACCCGGACCACGAAGGTGGTCGTTGACACCCAAATCAGCATTATTGGCTTCAACACGGGGTTGGCCAACAGAAGCGTCATCAAACGGATTGCGTCGACCCTCCTCTGACCGAGTCCTCTCAACTAAAGCCCTCAACTCTTGTTGACCCTGATTCATATTGGTGATGACTTCCATGAATTGAGTCATCTGCGCCTCCATCTGCGCTTTCATCGCGGCCATGTCTTCCTGAAGTTGTTCCATCTGTCGTTTCTCGTTGCTCCGAGTCGGGTAACGGTGGAAGTTTGCAATCTTTCTGCTAAATAAAAGCAGAAGCCGAGGATGAGAACTCCGGACAAAACTTGTTATGCATGGCATGTATATATATATGAATGATATGCATGTTATGCATGTAATGACATATTTGTACATTTCCAGAACTCTTAACACTTTGACTCAAGCTTTAGGATTTAACAAGATAATGAATACTGAAAAGTCTAATATCATTAGATCAAAGAAGATTACACGCATTCGAATCAACTGTTTTTTTTTGTAAATCATGGAAAAGGAGTAATCCCATCAATAGGCCTGATGGTGATTTCCGCATAAGACAAATAAAGCATAAATCTATACATCAGACATGGGAAATCCTTCTGCCTCTGGCACACCTATATGAATCTTGAGACGTTCCAATTCTCCAACAGCAAGGGACAATTGATCTTCTTTCTTTTGAATACGGGATTCATACACCAACTTCTGATTATGCATTTGCTTCTTCAAGTCTTCGATTTGAACCTTGTATTTCTTTTCCAAGCTGATAACAACCTTTCGGTGGTCTTCCATAGGAATGGAGAAATCTTTAACTCTAGACCTCTTCTTGGTTGAACCAGATGCTTCTCCTTTGAAATACTTGAGCTAGTGAGCCAACTAGTTCTTTGTCTGAGTTGCAACAAGACAATTCACCGCTAATGTCTCCTTCTCTTCAAGCAAAAGGCGATTCTGAGCAAGTACACGCTCATAATCTCCTTTAGAAACTACATTCGGAATTGACTCTGGTGGATAAAAAGCCGCTGTTCCGGTAAGGGAAGGCCATTGACGATCACTATTCTTGTCTTTGATCCATTGGATGTAAGAAGCATAGGTCGTAGGATCTTTCTTACCAAAATATTGACCACCTTCAAGACGGATGCTTTTCCATGCTTGGACAGCTCTAGTCATCATCCCGGTAGCATCGGGCACATCATAATATAGAGTTTCCCGCATAAAACTCGTATCAGGAGGCCCAACCAAAGCATAACCCAACTGTCTCAGAGCAAGAGTCGGATTGTAATTGATACCTCCCCTTATGCCCATGAGAGGGACATTAGGAAAGTCTCCACACTGGATAATAATCTTCTCACTCTCAGTCTTGGACATCTCGCGTCGACTCCAATTGATATCGTGAGATGTGAGGCCCATCAATCTAGGAATCCATCTCATGGTATGCCGAGTGTCGACAAAAGCACCGTTTCAAGGAAGAAAACCTTGAAACCAATGGTATAACAATGGCGCACAACAATTTACGACTCCACCCTTGCCTTTGAAACTCCGGGCTTGGATGGAATGATAAACATCTCCCAACAAAGTTAGAATTGGATTCCGTTGGATGAAAATAGAGATGGCATTCATGTCAACAAATTTTGGCTCATTCGGGAATAAGCACATCCCGTAGATGCAACAAGCTAAAACGGCGTTGAAGCCCTTCCAATCCTTCTTAACAAATTTGGCATTACCCCCTCGAAGAAGAAAACCCAAATGAAAGCCTTTCGTGGCACCCTTGCTTGCGACATTGGCGGATACCACAGATTTTTGCAAATGAAGAGCCTTGGCAATCTGATCATCGGTCAATCTCTCCATGGAGGCATGAAAAGGCACCTGATGCAAGATAAGAATGTCTAGGATACTAGAATACTCTTCCAATGTAGGCATCAACAAGTAATCGGGAAATACAAAGCATCTCAACTCACGGTCATAGAACTGGAAAAGGGCCTGGAGCCCGTCCTTCTGATAATCGGTCAAAGGAGTTTTCAACCATGTCAGAATCCTTCCATAATCTAGGGTAAACGTGAGAACATTCTCAGGTGGAGACTTATTGGCAAGGAAGAGGAGATTCTCAACAGCAGGAGCGGGAAATTTGTATACCGGATGACGTCTCTGATTGTTCTTCTTTTCAGTATCCATCTTCCAAAACAACCCGACAACTAGACCCAAAGGTAAGAAATCCTGGAAATAACAAATATGCATGTTAAAAACATGCAAAAATTAAAAAGTTTCATGAATGCAATGTTTTTGTATCATGTATCCTGTTCAACGGAACCACTGCTGTACTGGACTCTCAGATAAGTATCACAAAGTCTGAAACTTGTCACACAACCAAGATATCACATAGAACTGGATCTGAATGTCACAGGTTCAAAGGTCCGGCATCAAACTGGAATCCCGTAGAAAATACCAAAAAATACCAGAAAATACCAAGTCATTGTCAATAACAAAGTCACCGGCAAGAATAAGTCACCAATCCAACAAGACAGTAATGATATCCCGCCCCAACTCACAGGGTAATTCTAGACTCAACAGGGTATCCCTAATGATAGTCAGAGTCAACGATCCTTTATCGAGCACCTCGCTGACTACACAACAGGGTACAGGGCGAAAGCACCGTCAATCGAACCTCGTCTGAATTCGGTACTCCATGCCTCCTCACACGCACCACGGGATGTAGGATTTGACATGGACATCCATCTAGCCTATGTGTCATCGGCCGGGTATTTGGCCTTTACCTCAAGTAACACCCACCCGATCAAGAGATAAAACCAAAGACAAAGAATCGGGATATATGAAAGCAGTAAATATTCCACATATAATGCAATGCAAAGCATACAAAGGATGACAAAGCGATAAAGCGGATAAACACCCAATAGACATGAAAAAGAAAGCTAGGATCAACTCCTGATCGGACCAAAGACAGTCAGACGATCCCAACAGAGTCGCCAGCTGAAAACACCGGCGAAACCTCCGACTGATAACTAGTATCAAATAGAGTCGCCATCGAACGTCTTTTATCTCACGAGGGAGAAAGGAAAACATCGAGTAAACCTGGGGGAGAAATCGCGGTCCTATAACCGTGAAATCGAGAGAATCTAGGTAAGGGAGTTAGTTACGCGAGGGGAAGGGATTAGCACCCCACACGCCCGTAGTACTCTATGGTATCCACTTTCTATTTCTAGCTAAAGGGTGTGTTATATCTATGTTTAATCGCTAATCATGCATGCAAAAGAAAAGAGAAAATAAGAAACCACGGGGAAAAAAAGGAAGTATTTACAAAGTTTGCTCGATCGAGCCCCGTGACAAGATGCCTACGTATTCCCGCGTGCAATGGGAAAGTCAGAGCGCCGTAGTTCGGCTCAGTTGTTTTGGTGTGTTTTGTGTTTTTTACTTGTGAAAAGGTTTTAAACACAAAAAGAAAGAAAGCGCGCAAAGGCGAAAAAGTTGGTGTTGGTTGGTTGTTTTTACCTTGAGAAAGGAATTTAAACCATTATTAAGTGTTTTGAATTTGAAAGGAAAAGCAAATTTTAGTTTTAATCACAATGCAATATGCAAAAAGAAACTAGCAAAGCAAAAGGTTAGACCTATGGTTTAGGATGCAAGGGAATCTCTACCTATGTTGACATGCAAAGGATGTGAATCCTAATGTCTAGGCTAAAGAACCAAACCTAACCAAGGGAACCTGCAAGAGACACACAAGCAAACATACACAAATCACAAGTAGAATTGCCCTAAACGGGTCTTTAACATGCTCCAGCTACGGAAGCCCCATCATGCATCTCTATTCCTACTTCTCATGGCAAAAGAAAGCTGTAAAGCCCTACTTCTCATGATATCTAGGAAAGCTGTAAGAGAATGCAATAAACAGTGTAGCAAGTACCAAACGGATATAGAATCCGAAGATCAACGCAAGCTAATGGACTACTCTGGAAAACGTCAAGTACTGCAGTCATACAACGAAAGTAAACCGGTGAGAATCGCTCAAAGCATCGAAACAAGTGGAATACGCGTCGATACGCATCCGAAGCGACAATGCCTGCAAGAACGGGGTAAGGCAAACAAAACAAGCTAGAAATGATGCACACGTGGGTGTACAAACTCAACCAGAACCTACAAGAAGGGAGTTAGACCCAAATAGCAAATAACGGAAAAGTGTGCGAATGTCGAAGAAACGAGCCGCATATGCATGCGTCGTGTATCCCTGCAAGAAAAGGAGTGCAAATAGTAGCCAAGCATAACTAGGGGGACTACTGTTCATCATTAGAATCGAAAAAATCAGAAAAAGTAAACCAGAAGACCGCGCTTAGCGCGGTATACCGCGCTAAGCGCGCCATACAAGCCAAAAAGTCAGAACATTTGGCGCTTAGCGCTTAGACGCGCTAAGCCGACCGCAACCCGCAGAAACCGATTTCGATCCGAACCACCTGTTTACGATGTTTTCATGCAATGGTTCGATCCGTATCGTCAGGCAAAAATCCAGCAGTAAAGGAGAGCTAAATGAACATGCATGGAATGCGAATCGATCGATAAATCCAACGTTCATAGCAAAGTAATGAATGAACATGCGAGGAATGCGAATCGAACGATAAAACCATGTGTTCATATCAAGGTAATGATGCATGAACATACGAGGAATGCAAATCGAATCAATAAAACTAATGCTCAAATACATGTGAAAGTGCATGAACATGTGAGGAATGCAAATCGAACGATAAAACCAATGTTCATGTCAGAGTAATGAATGAACATGCGAGGAATGCAAATCGAACGATAAAACCAATGCTCATATCAAAGTAATGAATGAACATGTGAGGAATGCAAATCAAATCGATAAAACCAATGTTCCTTTATGAAATTGAATGCATGAACATGCAAGGAATGCAAATCAAAATGATAATTCCAATGTTCATTTATGAAATTGAATGCATGAACATGCAAGGAATGCAAATCAAAATGATAATTCCAATGTTCATTTATGAAATTGAATGCATGAACATGCAAGGAATGCAAATCAAAATGATAATTCCAACGTTCATTTATGAAATTACATGCATGAACATGGAAGGAATGCAAATCAAAATGATAATTCCAATGCTCATTTATGAAATTGAATGCATGAACATGCAAGGAATGCAAATCAAAATGATAATTCCAATGTTCATTTATGAAATTACATGCATGAACATGCAAGGAATGCAAATCAAAATGATAATTTAAATGCTCATATGCATAATGATGCAAGCTAGTCATGGCATTTTGAAATTCTCTTTCAAAGAATCTAAGTCAAACATTACCACAAACACTTGGAGTGCACATGCAACAAGTTTATGTACAAAGCACTAGATGCTTGAATGTCTACATGTTGAATGCAAGTTATGCTTCACATCATCATGAATCAATGAAATCGATCAAGTTAATCACTCACCAAGGCATGAACATGCAATCGATAATGCAAAGTATATGAGTTCATGTCTTGTATGCAAGGGGAGACCAAATGCACAAGTGTACATGCATGCTATGAATCAAAATCCAAACTCCGACACAAGCCAGGCGGCAAAAATCGATTCAAATCAAGGAATTCAAGAACACAAATCCAAAAATCAGAATCTACATTGAATTTGCATGTGATTTCGATATTCAACTTCAAGAAAAGCTAAAAATCAGAAACAACTTAAAATAAGTGCTTATTTGAACCTAACACTTACTTGCACTTGAAGTTTGAGCCAAATTGAAGAGGAATTCCTTGTGCTCTTCAAAGAAAATACCAAATCAATGAGGAAGTGTGGATAATATTCAGAATTAGACTTGAATCCTTGAAGAAAAGCTTGAATTTCAATGGAGAATTGGAGAAGAAGAAGAGAAATCCTTGAATCTTGAAATTGAGAAGAAAATCAAGAGGAATTCGATCCTTCCATGTCAAGTGTGAGTAGAAGGAGGAGAAGATGATGTAGATTGAAATAGGAGAAGCTATAATGAAGAAAAGATCAGAATTCGCAGGTCGCGCTTAGCGCGGAGGGCGCGCTTAGCGCAGTCTGTGATTGAGGCCGGTGGTGAACGGAGGTCCGGTGGTGGCCTGTGGTGGTTGCTTGGAGGGAAAGTTGAAGTTTGAACTTCTTTGAGTTTTTGTGCTTTGGGATTTGAGAGAATTTGATTGTGTTTGGTAGTGGAAAATTAAGCAAATGAATGTGTTGTTATGATTTGTGAAGAGGGAAATCTATTTATAGCTTTGGATTATCCGAATAATTTTCGTAATTAATCCAAAACAGCGAAATCCGTGCGGAATTCGGAGTCGGAATGTAAACGAAAAGCGTCCGGAATGCAATTTTGCTTGTGTGAATCAAAATCCCGACTTGATCCAATGAATGGTCAAGGAAATAGAAATTTTTGAAGTTTCAGCATCAATTTTGGACCACTGACACGTGCAGAATTTCATTCGCGCTCTGTGAGGAAAATGCCTCCGACGAGGATCTTCTGATCGAAATTTGCACATGCATATCTCTGGGACATTTGAAGCTAACAAGATTTGTGAACTTTTGGCACCGGTCCCGTCCCGTTTCGATGAAAATCGAGTGAGATATGATTTTTCAAACTTCGCGTATCAGATGAAAATTGCTTAGTTCAGCTCAAAAATCAAACTCAGAGAATAAAATTCTGGTACCGATCGGTGAAGAATTAGTTCTCGAGTTGCAAATGAGAACTGTAGAGGACTTTGATACGGAATTTTAGAAATTGGTCCCGCTCAATTCCGAGCTTCCAGATAGAAAATAAAGCCTTTTCGGTGAGCCAAAACGCACGGTTCAGCACTAAAATCAACTTGAAATGCCGGGGAAAATGACTCTTTTGAGAGCCTTCCTCACAAAATCCGTTCTTGGCTTCCAAACGAAAGTTGTAGATAATCATGAAAGGAAAGTGCCAGTCGAAAATCAATAGAAAATACCCGAGGAGATGAGAGATACGCCTTCTGGAGTGTCCAAAAATACGCCGAAATCCGAAATCCTTTTTATTGAGAAACAAGCTCCTTTTGGGTGCCATTCGGAATACCTGGAATCTGATATTCCTCATGATGAATGCTATGCATGGTATGACATGTATTTATATGCAATGGGATTATAAGCCAAAAAATAACGCGGGAAAGAGGAGGGTAAATTTTGGGGTACAACACACAAGGCATAAGCCTTCAGCATAATCATTTTGCCCCTAACGGCCAACGTGTTTTTCTATTCCAGGCCAACATGGTGAGCATTCGCTCCAACATAAAAATTGTCAATCCAGGCCAATGTGGTGAGCATTCGCTCCAACATAAAAATTGCCAATCCAGGCCAACGTGGCGCCAATCCAGGCCAACTTGATAATGAAATGTATGTCATGGACCTCAACCTCAATCAACAAAATCACGAAAATGCAACAACAACAACACACGACAACGACAACATAACAACACACGACAACGAAAATATTACAACTAGTCAACCGCAATTCAACATTGGCCATAGACCTACAACTCAGTACAATTCAACATTGTCTAAAAGCCTACAACTTAATACAATTCAACATTGGCTAAAAGCCTACCACGTAATCAACATATCAACGTAATCCCAATTCAACACTGGCCTTAGGCCTACAACGTAATCATCATAATTAACAACAACTCATCACTGGCTAAAAAGCCTACAACTTAATATCAATGTATACTACTTTCCTCCACTTAATAACCCACTACTAGTTACTACATTAATCTCCGAGTAACTTATTCTATAATTTAACTTACAATCATTCAAATTATTTTTATCTAATTCTAGTTAACTGCTTATCGGTTAGGATGGCTAGTATTTCGATTCTGCACCGCTATTGACAACCATTACGCTATTGTTCATTCATCTTCAAATTAGTATATCCATCCTAGTCATTAAGTATACCACTAGTCCACAACTCTGCAACTAATCGACTTCTACTATTTCAACACTACCACAATACCTCTGCTAACCAAAACACCGTCTGTTATATTCAACCATTTTGCTCTTGTCAGTATTCATGTAATCTAAATAATCCAACTAAACCAACTTAATTTAATAGAACACCATACAACCATATTATCACTTCATTAATAAACTTTCTACCAATCTAATCACTTATCTTAGTTGATTATAATGACACACTACTTCAATTCCTTCAAATTCTGGTTAATTGACTATATCGCATAAAACTACCAACATACTAATCGGGACTATTTCTAATCGATTCTGGTATCATTCCTTATTAATTACTAGCATTATTTTACTTATGAAAGCCTACTCAAAGTTCTCTAGTTCAAATACTTAAATTTGGCAGAACTCACAAATCAGAAAATGTATCCAAAACTACAAGATGCAGAGCCCATCCATACGCGCATTAGTAGGAACCACGCGCACAACCCGCTACGTCGAAAATGGAACATAAATGGTTTTTCTGCGCTGCCAACATCTTCCTCGTGCCATTTTCCCAATTCTTGGCATCCAACACACCTTTAAACTAAAACGAATCAGCTTAAAGTACTAGCAACATGGGGAATCAAACAAAGACAACATTTACCAAATCATGCAACAAGTTTCATGGATTTTCAAGCTTCAATTTGAAATTTCAACAACAACAAAAAAACACCAAAACAAGGAAAATCTATAAACCCCATCCACATATCATCCATCATGTATCCCGTTATAGAGTTAGAACCCCACCCTTACCTCTTTGATGGCAGCTCTAAACCTTGATCGGATTTCCGGAACCTTGGCTCTAGCACTTTCTTTGCTCTTGACTCCTTCTCCAAAACCCTAACCCTCTTTCTCTTCTCCTCTAATGACTCTATTTCTCTTCTTTTATAAACCTAGTAGTAATAATAATAATAATATTTTATTCAACCTCCTAGTAATCTAAATGGGCCTAAGAGACACTCCTCCTTACTACTTTGCGATACCACAATTAAAGCCCAACTCAATTTAATAAAATAGTCCATTATTAATAATAATATTATTTCTAATATTATTTCTTCAACGTAATCAACTTTATTAATTCTCCGACTAACCAAATAAAATTTGACTTCAACTTAATAATCCAAATACGTTTCCCAAAACAATACCGAAAAATCCGATTAATTCTCGAACTTCGAGTAAATCCAATAGTAAAATCCTTAAATAATTTAATTAACCAATTAATTAAATTTGGGGCGTTACAACGTGGCCCAAGCGTTGAAGAGGCAGCGCTGGGTGGTACTTTCCAGCGCCTGGCGGTGGCTACGGAACTAGATTTTTGTATATATTTTTCTTTTCATTTCATTTGTTGTTTTATTTTTTTTAGGGATAGTTTTTCTCCCAAATTCCATCACTTATACTTTTATGATAGATTAGATTAGAAAATAACATTAGGGCTTGCATACGGATGACCTGGGATGGATTGCTCATTGATTGGCTCTGACAAACCGAAAGATTTGTGGTTTATTCTTTATCCTCTCTATGTATTTCTCTATTTGTTGGGTTTTGTATGTATATTTACTATGAACATATGTATATTTGTATTCCATGGCGTTATATAAAACTTGCTTTACGAATCTGTGTTGGTTGTTGTCCTAGGTTTTTACCTTGTGTTAGGGATTTGAGTTGTGATAGACATATACTGCTTAGATTCTTACCTAGAATTATTTTATGTTAGTTTCTGAACGCTAGACATAGATTTAGATCTAACATTCACTTAGAGTATTTGTGATTAATGTCTCTATGTTGGTTGTGTCGGGCGAGACATCATAGATACGAGTGACACGGTTGACTTTTGTGTTGTTAAGGTAGGTGAGACATCACTACCGGGGTGATGCAGTAGGATTCTCAATTTGGGTTAGAAATGACTTAGGTTGTGAGAGATATGTGATGACATAGACGATTATCGTAGGTTAAGTATAACTAGACGATAGGTTTAAGTCTTTGACGGGTAGTGTACATTCGTTCCAGATAAGTTGTCTATCCTTTATAGTTTTTGTTCATTTACTTTATATTTTTTCTTTTCCATACAACTCATTTAACCCCAAACTCATTAACAAACAAATTATCAAATGGAAAATTAATAACCAATGTTTGTGGACACGATACGATATAACCTAAATATCACCCAATAAAAAATAAATACTTTACTTTTTTCTTGCTGCTAATACCGCCGCAACAATTAGCTGCAGTCAAAAGGCACTAGTGCTCCATCACATTAAGTTCGATCTTGAAGGTTTTATTTCTGAGACATAGAAGACTTCAAGATTAACCTGTCATTGGCATTGATGACTTTCATCATCTTGTCTTCGACCATCACTTTGTAATTCTTTTCGAACAACTGCCCTATGCTAAGCAAGTTTCTCTTCAAGCCTGGAATATATAACACATTGTAAATTAATGACCTCTTGCCATCCTTCCTCATAATTAGGACATCTCCAGTACCTTCAACTGCTAGAGTATTGTCATTTCAAATTTTACCATGTTCTTTATCAAGGGTTTTAGGTAGACAAACCAATCTTTCCTTCCAAACATGTGTGACGAGAATCATGAATCCAAGTACCATTGATGCTTAAACTTTTCTTCATATCTTGTTGTGACCATCATAACATATTTTCTTCTTCTTCTTCTTTATGCTTTGCAAACTTTTCATCACTTTCTTGATTCTTTCTTTTTTCTAGACAATAATGACAATACTTTTGACAATTGTAACACTGAATGTGATCTTGTCAGGTTTTCGACCACCACTTCTTCCTCTATTTGCAACACCACCTCTTTGGTTGCCTTGGTATGGTCTTCTTTGATTCGACATGTTTTCTTCGTGATGGTTTTCTATACCAGTTGAATTTTTGTAGCCACCTCTATCTTTGTTGTCGAACCACTTTCCTTTGCCTTTCTTATCTTTTACTGATTTAGCCTGCAAAGCCACGTCATTCTTCGATTTTCCTACAACTCGTTCAGCCATTATTTGTTCATGAGATTCAAGCATCCCTTGAAGATCTTCATTCGACAGAGTTGACATATCCTTCTACTCTTCTATGGAAACTACCACATGGATGAACTTCAGAGCCAGAGATCTCAAGATCTTCAAAACAACAGCTCTTGTTGTTAACGTCTCTCCACAAACTTTGATTTGATTCACTAGTTTCGTAATCCTAGTGAAGAAATATGATATACTTTCGTTTTCTTCCATCTGAAGCAATTCATACGCCCTTTTGTGAGTTTGTAACCTCAACTCCTTCACTTTCTCAGCATGTTTAACTCTACTTCTCACATTCTTTGAGATGTGATACCTACAAAGTAATGCATAAGAAGTAGGAAAAACCTTTGCAATCGAATTCATCAATGCGATATCGAGGTTGGTGACAATGAATTTAGGCATGTCTTCTTTATCCTTCAACATTGTCCGACAGACATCTAAATCCCAAGATACATTTTCCTCTTTCTCACTCCCCATAAATGCAAACCCAATTGAAAAATTCTTCTCCGTAGAGGTGACACCAACAACTTCCAATAGTATAAGCCTATATTTCTTGGTCTTATATGTTGAATCGATGATGAACATAATAGAAAAAATGTTGAATAACTTTATCGAATATTGATTAGCCAAAAATATATATCTAACGGTGACTTCATCCTCGCACATTCGGTACCTTGACACATAATTGTTATCAACCAAAAGTTTCAATAGTTATTGCATTTCAGTTATATCCTCTCTTAATTCCTTATTGTTATTGTTATGAATATTGTTCACTCGCTTGATATTTGAGATGTTTCCACGTGTTTTGTGTTTCAAAGTTGGAGATATGTTTTTTTGGCATATTCAATGTCATATCCTTAACAATTTCCTTCTCTCTCGGCATTAGGCGACATGCAAATGGATGTTTGACTAACTTGTCAAATAGGTCATGGTTATGTAAACCACAAATGACTTTAAATTTTTTATTTTTTATTTGACAACAAACAACCACACAACTTTAAAGGACACTTGTATTTTCTTGAATCAGTGTCATCTCATTTGAATTTTCAAAGAGGATTTCTATACGCTTCACTTCATTCGCATCTCATTGTCACAAATAGAGCTCTTTTATCTGACACATTTCTAGACCTTCCAATTACAACATGAACCCCTAATTTAGATGCCTTCGTGCATATATATTGAATCATATGATCACGAAACTCAAATTCTTGTCCAGTTATAAATTGTTTACAAACATCTACCTCTTTCACAACGATATTTTTGACATTCGTAGACACAATAGGTTTTGAGAAACAATTCAGGTGCATCATACCTAATGAAAATAAAAACAAAAAAAAGTTAAAACTGAACATGGGACATTCCCTACATGTATGCATTTCTCTAGAAATTCATCTAGAATCCAAAGGTGCATATTTGGATTCAGTATAACTTTGACAACACCAAAATAAGATTAATGTGTGTAATATGAAAGAATGAAAAGAATGGTCTCTACCTTGAATTTTAGCTTCTTTCATTCTTTTTGAAGTGATGAAACACAAGATTAAAGTGTTTGAGTGAAAATCTTGATTGAGAATGGAATAATTTTTTGCAAGGGTTTTGAGAAAGATTAACAATGGAGTTTGATCAAGCAAGGTTATGTTTTATCAAAAAATAACGTTTGAATTTTCGGAGATACATCTCTGAAATACATTGACCTTTATTTTTCAAAAGCTAAAATTGATAGTAAAATATGTTACACACCAAAATAAAATATTCTCTTTATATATTGTTATAGATTATAGATTAAACATATTTTAATTAAATTTAAAACTAGATATTTTTTAAATAACCTGAAAAAAATGTAAAACTGAAAGTAATATTTAATGAAAGGAAAAAAAACTTATAGATAATTATTTATATATAATTTATACTATTTTTCAAATAAGTGTACTTAAATATCGTTAATGAGTAAAAAATAGTATATAGATGTAAAAAAAAATTATACTTTATCATATTTTTATTAAAAAATAGTAGTAAAAATTCCACCTAAAAAATTATATATAAGTTTTCTCCTTGATTTGGCTTGAATATTTCGGTTTAGTTAAGGAATCCGGGTCGGGACAAACATGAAAGAACAAGAGCTGCTTACTATAAATTCCGAAAGTTAACTTTACAGGATGATACTATGTACTACACTTGAGGTCACTTTCAATTTGAGAATCTTATTTTAATGACAATAACTTTCTATATTTCTTTTTCAATTCTTGTTTTTTTCCTTTTATTGTAGGAATTATTTCTCATTTGCTTTGTTTTATTTGGTATTTGCTTACTACTAGTTTAGCAATGACAAAATTAATAATGCACCTAGTTACGACAAAGTGTTACATCATAACTCATTCAATGTAACAAATCTGAGTTTGGTTTCTTCTTTTCACCAAGGAATGGTTTAAACATCAAAGCTATTCCAAGTACTTCAACCAAATTCAGGAAGAAAAATACCATATGAGTGCCTGCAGTTAAATATGAATTCATGTTGTTGAATAAAAAGACTTTATGCTTTTGAAAAATTTGAATTATTATGATTGATTATTGAAACATGATAAATACCTGGGAGGAGAGAAGCATCCATACGCTTCTGTGACCAAGTTAATCTGCATTGACCAAAATAAAAAATTTTAGACTCACACCCTCAATTATGTCTGCTCTATTCTTTTGCAGGTTTTTGCGGGACAGGTCTAAACAAAACGGACATGCCCGTTTGTCTTCCTTATATGACAGGTAAGTAAGAAATTAGAGAAGGACACTCACATTGTACCACCAGCTGCTGGGCCAATAGCTTTGAAAAGAGACATGCCTGTCATAGATATGCCATTAGCTGCACCTCTTTGGTGTTGTTCCTGTTTTTCAACATCAATATGCCACAATTCCATCAAAAACTATTATCAAACTTTGTGTTGAAACAAAACATAATTAACAAATATACTTACCACTACTCGGTTTTGTATAAGGAATAAACCCGTTGTAATCGTCACCTGAACTCCAGTAAAAAGTACACAATCAGTCAAATTGGTAATACAAATAATCTTTTTATCACAATAAAAATATGCACGTACCGACATAACATTCTTGAGGACAGAAGCAATACTAATGACTACGTATAATGTTGTGCCCGACAATAATGCTATGAAGGGGTAACTTTGCAAAAGTGGTATTGAAAAAATCTGCATAAAGAACCAAGAGTAGAATGCCACAATTCAAATAACAAGCAATGAAATGCAGAAATTTCAATCGTCGATGCAACAATTAGATGAAAACTGACCCCTGTGATCCGGGCAAAGGCGATAGGTCCACAAGCTTTTTCCACAGACGGGTATATGAAAAGTTGGTAGATCACAAGTGCAAGTCCTAATAATTTCACAAGTTAGAAATTATATAAAAATTTATCGAATTATATATGCCTAACAACGCGAAAAACATTTATTATAAGTTACAAAGATGCACCTGAAATCGAAAGAACATTGCCAACATCATCTGTTGTAAAGTTCAAACCTCCTAGCCTCGGAGGACTAACAGTCCATAATGAGAAAATCTAAAGAATAAAGATGAGTAGATGTTTTTACACTAAAACCGTGTCGAGGAACATTAGCATTTGTCAAAACTCTGCTACGCTATTGCGATATTCAACGAGTGTTCAATAATTAATCATTTACCTCTTGATAAGCAACATCATGAAGTGAGAAGACACAGTACGCAATGATAGATGACATCAAAGGCCAATTCATGAAGAGGTTTTCATTCTTTTGGACTGTCTTTTCTTTCACCTCTCTTATGCTTCCATTTTCTATAGCTTCATCATCGTCTCTAGACTCGTTACCACTGTGATTGTGAAGTGTTTCCTACAGACAGTTCAAAAATCATTTGATAACATGTCCAAATAGAGAGACGAACCTGATTAACATTTGATACGTCTAAGATACATACCGGGATCCAGATGCAGACAATAGCTACGGTAAGTGCGAATCCCGATATTATAAAGCATGGTAAGAAGTATGGAGACCTGCAAAATGATTTGTTTTAACAAATTATCATTAAAGTTGAATCCTTTGATTTTGTAAAATTATAAAGCAAGAAAAGTTCACTTACTTGTCCCAAAAGGAACCCTTTGAAAATATTTGAGGATATTTTTCTGCTGGCTGTAACAAGATAAATTTCCAATGTAGTTTTAGAGAAACAAATAGAAAGTATGCACAAGAATGTACCACTACATTGCATACCATAAGAGCTATTTAATTATTTGGAGACTCTGTCTAGGTTAACCGTAGTTCAACCATAACAAAACAATTTGAGACCCAATTTAACCATAAATTAACTATGACAAATATTTTATGAGGCTTTATTTAATTACAGTTTAACTGAGACAAATTTTGAATCATGTGCGATAGTCTATCTTAGATGGCCATGCATACTGTACACAAAATAAAAATAGTACCTGAGCCAAATATCCACCCAACGCAGGGCCAATGATTAAACCTATACCCCAAGCTGCACTAACCTAAAATCATATCAAACTAATTATTAAGATGGAAATGCAGTATCTTAAGAACTAAGACTAGATCACAGAATAATTTGTAACACTTACAGTAGAAAGTCCTATAGCTTGGTGCTCTTCTCGAAAAAGTTCAGTAGCATAAGCCTTCACCGGTCCAAGTATGCCATTTAAAGCTCCAAGAAGAAATCGCGTGATAATAGCCATCCAAAAACTCGTACTAAGGCCGAAGAGTGTGTTGAGTATGATTCTAAAATCAAGTGAATACCAATAATCATGAGAGAAATCACATAACATAACTTAAAGAAAGAATCTGATTCATTGTTAGATACTTACACCGCAATGACCCCCATAATTATAACAGGTTTTCGACCGTATCGATCAGATATCATTCCCCATAAAACAGATGTTAAAGCTCTTCCAAACATGTATGCAGATCCTACAACATTTTCAACCATTAATCATACTAATATTTTTTATCAATTTATAACTATGATACTATACTTTCAAAAATACTAGAAATAAAATAAACAAATAACTCTTACCCACATATCCAGCATAATAACTAATATCAGCTTCTTCTTTTGCAACATTGAAATCTCTTACCTGAAAAATAAGTTTTGTACTATTGACTGTATTATTTGAATTATTTTACTCGAATTATTTGAGTTTATCTACTGGCATAAGCACATGTGATACTGATTGAAATACAAAACAACTTATGATGTGTTCATAAGTTTTTTTGGACTTATTTTCCTAAGTTGTTTGTGAAAGCTTAGAAACTCACCATGAAATAAAGGAATGGAAAGAGCGACGATGCAGGAAGTGCTGAAAATTAAGACAACAAAAAAGCTTCATCAGAAAAAGGACAAAGACACATAACCTAAGAAATGTGAAAAAGTTAAATGATCCCCACATGACCGATATACTAGGAAAAGTCCTAGAATCAATTATTGAAAAAAACAAGAAGTTCAATAACGCTTACTAGCAGCTAACACAACCATCCAAATAATCAAAAGATTTATAATGGATACACTATGGTTTAGCTCTTTGGCTTGTTCCACCTTACAACCAGGACAATCCTCATAGTATTGCTTCTTCTCCAACAATGGTACTTTCATATGCTCCTCCTCCATTTTTGTAACAGAAGAAAAAAAACAAGTGTTGAGTTAAGTTGAGCTGAGCAGAGAAATGAACATACAGCTCCTTGAGAAACTTATGGAGCTGAATGAATGAGAAATGAACAACACTAGGCCTAATTTCACACCTTTTGTATGTCACAGAAATTATGGTAAATGTCTCATTTCTCATCTAACAAAACAAAACAAATATCGTAAATGAATAAAGATTATTTTATTAATAAGATAATTATACTTTTTATTTAATAGGATAATTTGAATTATTATATCATTACATAAAGAAAAGGTAACTGGATAATAAACTATATGGTTACTCTATTTTGGATTGCAAAATTAATTTTTTTTTAAAATTATATTCATAAACTAGAGATACAATATTGTTTATAAAAAATCAACTATTTTTAGTGTTAAAAAACCAAAAATATCAAAACAAATAATATAAAAATATGTAGATTTTGAAAAGTAAATAATATTTAGGAAGTAGGTAGTCATCAATATAAGTAGTTGAATGAAAAGTGAATTTTTCATTTCAATTATTGAGAGATAGCATGAATCCATTGAACTCGTACCGACAGTGATTGCCTACTGGACCGATTTTGAATAACCTGGTGGTCTCTGTCAATGAGGAGTAAGTAAATTTTGTTTCTGAAAACATTGAAGGCTTTTGAATTGCGACAACCATTCTGGTTTTAGAAAAAAGAAACATAATTGTTATTGTCAAAAGAGAGAGAACAATATTATTAAATAAAAGAAAATGAAGGGAACGTTCCTTTCATTTATTCACACATGCTATCAGACACTTTTAGATATCCACTTTTTTAATTAAAATTTATATGAATCTATCAAAGAGATGTGTAGAAATAATTTTACTGTATGTGTCAGAAATATTGTGTCCTTCATTGATCTTGGAATCCACAATTAAGAGATCCCTTCCTTCAATTGAGTCTATTTTATTGGAGGATAACATTCTTCGCTTGGGTGATACATGTCCTTCTCTAAAATTTATTTGGTTTAAATGCACTTTTGGTCTCCGTAATTTCAAAATTTTGAAATTGAAGACATCCTAATTTAAAAATTAAATTTTTGGTCTCTCAAATTTATCAGAGTTGAGATTTTTACGGTCCCCCTCCATCTGACTGTGAATTTGATGACTTGACAAATGAATTTTTAGCCCTATCTTACATTCTAAAATTAAATAATTTGATATTATTCTAAAATCATTAAAAATTATATTTTTTATATTAAAAAAATAAGTGAAATTAGGGCACATTTACATCTTCAATTCTATTTAACATATTTTTTTAATGTGAAAAAAAATAAATTTAATAAATTTGAGGGACCAAAACTTGACTTTTAAACTAGAAGTCTTAAACTTCAAAATTTTAAAACTACGGAGACTAAAATCGCATTTAAGCCAATATATTTTTTCTAAAAATAGTATGTAATACTTTTGGAAGGTTTAATTTTCTAAATTTCTTTGAGCATGGTTAAGCAGATATTTCAAGGTATATATTAATTCAAATATTCTAAGGTATATTCATTTAGATATATATGTATTATAGAAAATACACCATCTTCTACTTCATATATATATATATATATATATATATATATATATATATATATATATATATATATATATATATATATATATATATATATATATATATATATATATATATATATATATATATATATATATATATATATATATATATATATATGTGGATATGGGGCACGGTGGATATTATTTTGTTTTGGAATAAAAGATGAGAGGAGTAAAGACTATGATGAGGAATCACACTTCAATTATGATAGAGTGGGGGAAAGGCCGAAAGGTTAGCACTCCAACACTCAATTCAATATGTGAGGAAGAAGAGTGAAGTGAAACTAAATTTGAAACTTATTACCAGAATTCATCTCTCTCTCTCTCTCTCTCTCTAGAGAGAGAGAGAGAGAGAGAGAGAGAGTTCTTTGTTAGCCATGATCTATGAAGAGTTGTTGGATGTTCTTACAGTTGAGATATCTTGTGATTATTAGGATGATGATCTTCATGACTTGAAAAGATTCTGGAAAGAGTGAGACCCTATCTCGGTGGTTGGTCGGCCCAGAATAGTTTCCCCTCAAGGCCTTACTGATGTATAGGTAGGCGGTGTAACAGCTCCGAATAGTATATTTCTATTTAATTATATTGTTTAGATTTATTTGATGCAATAAATGGTTTGATGGCATGTTGTGGGATAGTGTTGGATTAGTAAGATAATTAGAATTATTAATAAATTGGATAATAAGTTATAATCTACCATATAAAAAAAGTAGAATGTTCTATAAAAGTCTACAATGTCCTTTTTGACATTTTAGGCAATCATAATTTAGTTTTTTCTTTTAACTTTTTTAAGATGGACAAAAATACACTTTTTGATTTGGTCCAATCACATTACATTATTTTATTTTTTTAACTATTTTAATATGGATAATTTATAAGTTTAATATGTTGGTCCAATCAGATGCAATTATATATTTTTCTTTAACTTTATAAATATGGACAAAATCTCACTTTTAATGTTTGGTCCAATCAAATAGCAGTATTTCAAATCCAGATACTGCCTTTATGATCGGCCACTTTCTTTTTTTTCCTTTTCATCTTCGGCATTCAATTTTCTCTCCTTCCCCATACAAAAACCTTCTTATTTTCAAAGTCACCCATGGATAATCATCATGTTGTAAACCCCAATCATCTCAATCGGAACTACTCCTCTATTCAACTGTTCCAATCCTTTTCTTCATCTTTCAGATTTTCCGGTTTCATACTAAATAATGTAATATTAAGAATTTATTTCAAATTTGGTCTCACATACACGTTTTATTCTATCTAGTAAATTTTTTATCTATCTAAATTAAATCAATGTTTAATTTTATCTTGTTAAATCAAATTGTTTTATTTTACCAATAGAATCAATAGAATAAAGCGTCTCTATCTGAGACTGAATTGAGAATAATTTCTCAATATTTGATGAACAACTACAGTCTTAAAATTTACACATAGGTTGAAACTGGAAATATACTTCTGTTACACCCAACTCATTTCAACGTGATTTTTATGATATGGGGTTGCTAACTGGAAATATATTTCCGATTATCACGAGTAATTTAGAAATTTCGCCGGAGTGGACAAGAAGATCGTGAAGTGGATTATGAAATTCACTTTATTTTTAATCCATGAGAAGCTATCGGTGTGATTGGTGACATTATGGATTCTATCCAATCTCTTCATATCCTTCATCTCCCCACCCAAAGTGTTAGTCTTGCTTCATTCTCTTTCTCTCTATAATAAAAAAATGTTTTTACTTATCTAACATTAATTTGCAGGTTATGTTTATGTTGCTGGATGATAATTTGTATCCATTGGTGTTGCTGAATTGTAAGGTTTATTATTCTAACACCTGCTTTGAGGAATCTCTTTGTATATCCTGTCAAAACAGATGTAAAAAATATTTATATCAGCATCACTGGAGGTTTCAAATGTGATGATGCTACTAAAATTGTCTTTAGTGGAAAGGTGCAACCCGTCATAACATGATTTGATGATGCAATGATCAAACTGAATATGAACCAGTAAAGTGCTCTAAAACAGCCCCAACTGGATTGGCTTAAACCATCTAAGGAAATCCCTTCCTAATTTTAATTTCAGCTTAGCATGGATAGTTTAAAATATAGTTGCACAATGAATAGTAGCTACTATAGATAATCATGTTCTACATCAGTTGCTTAACCTTTAACAAGATTAATAGTCAGATTAAATAATACATAATTGTTTTTGTGATCATTCCTTTGAAGGACTTATTTATATTGAAAAATGTCACAAATTATATTGTTTACATGAGGACTTATTTATGTATTGTTTATATGATCCAGAAAAAAAATTTGTTTTCGATGGACAACACTTAAGTTCATAGAAATAAGATTTGCTATTGTTTACCAGGATTCAGTAAAATGAATCAATTATTAAATTAAGGGTTTTCAATCGTATCAATCTAACTATTGGCCTATGCAATTTATAATCGGTTGAATTTTACCAGTAAAACATGAAAGATTGTGTAGCTAATGAAATTTTTAATTGACGTAGTCACGTCCATTTAGAATCCAGCTATTACTCCCTCCGCCCCAAATTATAAGTTATTTTGCCAAAAATATTTATTTTAAATTATAAGTCACTTTAGAATCTCAATACATCATTAATAACATTTGGCCTAATATACTATCTACTATTTATTTCTCTTTCTTTTTTCATTCTTTTGATTTCGCTTTCAATGTAATTATTGAAAGATATATTTGAAAAGTCATACAACATTTCATTTTTCCATAAAGTAATAATTAAATTTCTTAATTCCCGTGAAATGACCAAAACGTCATATAATTTAGGACGGAGGGAGTATTTGTTTGGAAATGAATTTGCTGCACAATTTGATCTAAAGTGGTTCAAGCTTCTGTTAGACACATCATTGCTAACTAAAGTGGTTCCACATTCTGATTATACTCCATTAGAAAGAGAAGGAAAAACATTCTTTGTTTTATACAATGTTAAACTTTCTTTGTTCTATTTGCTTGATGTATGTTATTTTCATTGCTCTACATATTATTCCATCTGTTAGAGATGATTGTGATCTATGTATTAAATTTTGGCTTTGTAAACTCGGGTGACTGATGTATTTCCGTTCTTTTGTTTCTATGCTACCAACAATATAAAGATGATGTTCCATTTGAAGGTCCAAAACCAAACAGTGAAATTCTGAAGGAGAAGAAAGGATATGGAGCTGGTGTAGCCTCTTCTTTGAGCACCAAATCAGCCTATAATAATAAGAATGAAGGAATAACCAAAAACGGAGCATTGTTATAGAGCAAGGAGAAGAAAGGAGTTGGAGCTGATGTGAAACCCTGTGCACCAAGTTAATAGCAACCGGTGTTCTGTCAGAAGCACAAATTTTATTGAATAAAAGAGCCTTTGGATTTAAATAAGTTCAGGGCCGGCCCAAGGGTAAGGCAGGCTAAGCTCTTGCCTTGGGCCACAAAAAGATTTTTTTATTTAAAGGAATTTTAGGCCTCAAAAAAATAAAATTAACTAAATTTTTAGAAAAATGAAAATTATGTATAGATGCATGTTTAGTTCAGTTGATAAGTAAATGGTCTTTTAATTAGAAGGTCCTGATTTTAAATTTGATAGGACAACAAAATAATTTTTTTCGCCTTTTCGCCTTAGCCTTACATTACGTTGGGCCGGCCCTCATAAGTTCATACTCCCGAGGCTTCCAGGAACTGATCCAGGCCCTTACATCGTTCCAAAGCGTCCCAGATCTATCCCTACAAAGGTGTACCGGTTGGTAAGGTTTTTTGATTTCGATTTCATTGATTCATGCATTTTTAACATATTTGATGCGTGTGTTCATGTCCAGGATCCTTATTAGAACAGGTTTAATGTGTTAAAAGTAAGATTTAGGGCTTAAATCGTATTGTGCCATTGTTAGGGCATAACTGTTTATGACCTTCGAACCCGTTGATACAGGTCGATTCAGGGCAAACCAAGACCACCAATCGATCCACAACCCTCAAATTAGGGGGGTAGGGTCCCTATTGATCATTAATTTTTGTTGTTTTGCAGGTTTAGCTTTGGAGACAACCGAAGAAGATGACCGAAGCACAACTCCGGCGTCTCTGACTTCGTTGACCACGGTGGCTGCTGGTGTGGCTTGCTTCGATTTGTTCGTTTAAGCCATTGCGCGCGTTTGTTAATTAATTTGATTTTCTGAATTCATTATCACTTATATATTAATGTTTGTGGTAATATTAATGGTTGTATGGCCGCCCCAGCGGTAGAACATGCGCGCGTAGTCCCTTACCCCCATCAGGTCGTTGGTTCGAATATGCCTTTTACCACTTTTTCACATGCAGAAGGCGTAGGGTAACACTTTTCACATGCAGAAGGCGTAGAGTTTACTTTCCGCACCTCTTATAAACTGTCTATATACACTGCTTAGATGTATGACTAATAGGATTATATGGCAAGACTAATCAATCATTCTTAGATCACCCTAATAATCAAGATATAATATATGAATTGAACACACTCTTCACACTTGCACCCCCTTAGGATATCCTCTCTTGCTACCTTTCAAATAACAATAGTCATGTCCCTCGAACGTAGAGATACCATTAGCAAAGTCCCTCGATTCAAAACCATAACAAAGATCATAGTCCCTCGATGACCCTCGACGTTGCCTACGAATATATGATCTCGTCTCTCGGTTGTTGTCTACGAATAAGTGATGATCGTCACTACGAATTGCTAAGGTATCCTTACAATGTTGTCTTCAATGACCATACGATGACCTTACGCCTGTCCCTTCACATCCAACGAATAGAGTTACCTACCAACTAATGGTATGGATAACACTATCCTAAAGAAGAAGGAAAATAACAACAACAATCATTTCTGAGTAGGTAATAAGACTTTTAATTGCTTACTCAATCCAATAAAAAAATACTTTTCACACCTCACACTCTTTTCAAAAATACTTTCAAACAAACACTTTGTATACATTCCAACGAGAATCATTACAAAGTTACATTTTTCCAAACAAATATTTCCAAACACTCCATATACATTCTTGAGAACAGATACAAGAAACATTACGAAGTCAAAGAGATATACTTTTCAAATCACACAAACACAAAAAGCAAATTTTCAAAAGTGAGCTAAGTAATTAATAGCCCGTAGATAACTACGGATGAAAAGAGTGCTAATATGTTCCTTTTTCATAATTAACTCCCGTACTCAAAATCGATAAAATGTCTTTTCTGTTCTTTTCACCTTTCCTTTATTGGATAAAAGAAAATTCGATGGCGAATCTTGCTATCCACAACATTTACTATAAAATACAAAAAAAACAAAGTCGGTTCTCCCACCGTGTTACACCACCTTACCGGAAATCATCACCATCTGAAGGCTATAATTTAATGCCTCAATGAATTTGGTTTAAAAATCTAGTGAGGATGAAATTTTTTCAGAAATAATACATGGATCATTCTCTCCGCTTAATGCATTTCCGTGAAAAAAGATAGAGACCATTCTCTCTTGATATTTTTCTATCTTCTCCCTTTTCCATCAATATTTATCTCTTTTCTATTTCAATGTCCATATCTATTCTCCTTTTCTCATATTGCAGGTCTGCAAAGGAGAAGAATCGAGTTTGATTTGTACAGTTTCGAAAAATGGGTCTGATACAAGAACCGGAAGATTTCGATTTTACTAGCAGAAACTTGAGTTCATAAACTATAGATGAAAAATGGGTTTGTAGAAAGACACATCGTACACATCTAAGGCAACAGAATAGAGACGAAGAAAAAGTTTGTAACCCATAGATATGACATATAGAGGACGTTGAGACAGATTGGAGTTTGATTCATTGTTAATATAAAGGACGTTGAGACAGATTCATTGTGACAGTTTCTCTACTATCCTTGTGTTTTTTAACTTTGTAATTGTTTTTTAACTTCTTGATTTACATTAGGTTTACTTGCAAGAACATATTGTGATATAAATAAATATAAATAATTCACCCACTAAAACACTTGAAGGATGCATGGAATCTGGTTTGAGGGGTAAAAAACAGGGATCTCTATTATAAAAAACTTGGAGAAATTGTTGATTAGGTGATTGTTATTTACTATTTTGAATTTGGTTTTGAAGTTTGTTTTCTGTTCAGGATATATCTATCAACCTGATTTGCATATTCGTTAACCCTCTATCTTTCATTCAATCTGTGTCCTTTAGAATACTCGAGGATCTATATGCAACAATGAAATGCAAAAACAAGTTATTTAAGACACCTCCATATGAATCTTTATCCAATATATTACCTTTTACCAGTTGAATTCTCGCAAGGTGATAACTATATATTTTAAAATATTGAGTTCTGGAACATAAGCATGATGATAAGGATTTGAATAGTTTATCATTACCAAGAAAAGTTGATTTCATTAATGGGGGGCATCCATGCCAGGTTTGTATAGCTCATGTGCTGCCAATAATACTCTTAAAATTTCATTATCCAAATGCATATAGAGTATAACCTTTGATAGCATATTTGAATTTGGGTTGATCTTAACTCAATCCTCCAAACCAGTTTCTAAGATGTGGGATGCCTCTCACTCATAAACTCATTCCACTCCATGTTTTATCCAAATATAGGGCTCATAACAAATACTTTGGTAATTATGAATAATTTGTTTTTGCATGGTTTCTCTATTATGAATAGATTTTAACACAAGGGCATTTATATGGGCTGCCTCTCCAGAAGACATGCTTACTGAGTTTCCAGAACCAATGGTTCATTCTGTGGTGTTTGAAAGCTAGATGTATATTTAGGAATAAAGAAAGAAAAGGTTGTTGCTTGTGTAGCCCTTAGTTTGATATGTTGTTGTTGCTTAGGCTGGTTTTTATTTATGATGCTGTTGTTGCTTGTGTACCTCTTTGTTTGATATGTTTTATTTAGTTTTCTTATGATGCTTTGTGCACTCAGGTTCAACCATGGTAGCATGTCCATTTCATTCACTAAGGAAAGCCATTCTATTAGGGGGATTGGATTTTGTTGAGATGACATCTAAAGCGGTTTTGACATAGGAATTCTAAGGAAATAAATCATTAAGGTAACTTCATCTATGATTGTTAAGATTTATGTTTTTGGAAATGAAGATATTTATAGGATTTGAGCGTGAATTGAGTGTCTTTTTAAAAATGATAGAGTTTGTGGCTGCTGGAATTTACTGTGATGACTTTTTTTTGCAGGAGATTTATATGACCTTAGAAATGAAAGTGAAACAGTTTTTGTAGTTGTAACATATTCAAAGATGAATTTAATAATTTTCTTACTCTTTGAATTAATTCAATGCTGCCATGGTGTTCATACTAATTAACTATCAATGAATGCAATGGTTGTGTCTCTGATGAATAGAAATTAATAGCAACTATTATAATTTACTCCATTAATTAACAAATTTTAATTGTTTTGTGGTTTAATGTGCTGAAAAATGTTTAAGCTTTTACTAGAAATTTATTCCATTACTTTTACTAGCATTTTTTTAAAAATCTAACATTTCAAGACTATGCTTGATGTTAGTGTTTTCAACTCTATTTATATTATGCTTCTATTACTTTTTATCTATCAAACACTAATCATATACACCAAACTCAACACTATCACATTGACATCGAAAATTTGAAATACATCAACTACAATATCCTATAGATCTAGATCGAATCCAAGAAGACGACTTCTTATCTTGTCTTTCCAATAGTCAAATCTTTCTCCATCAAATGTCAGGAGTTTTGAACTATAAGAATCTCTTTCTTGATCAGAAGCATTAACAACTACATTGTTGCGAGCAGCCGTTGTTATTTTTCACACACTGGATCGGTACTGAACACTGTTAGGTGCTTGATAAAAATCCAACATTTAATAACTGCAGAACCGAAGCTCTGATGCCAATTGAAGGTGCGAAAAACACAAGAAATAGGGGGTTTGAATTGGGTTTTATACTTGAAAACTTTTTCTTAAAAACAATCCCCTTTTTAAAAATGCTTTGCTCTTGATGAAGACTAAAATATAAGGAAAGCAATAAATAACACATTATTTTTATACTAGTTCACTTGAAACATCAAGCTACTCTAGTCCACCCTCCTTAGTTGATTTGCCTCTCTCCAACGAGGAATTAATCCAATAATCCAACTGATTATTACACCTGCACAACCCAACTGGAAGTGACTAACACCTGCACACACCAATTGTGTGTGACTAACAACCTATAAGACTAATTGTCCTATACTTCTTGAGAAGCTGACCCAACTGGTCTCTCAAGGAACAATCAAACAACAAGTTTGTTTACAAGTAAATATGCTTCTACACAAGCTGATATGTAAACAGATTTTTAGTACAAATGACTTGAAAGACTGTACAACTTTTTACAAAGAGAAATAGCATTTAAGCGTAGAGAGTTTCCTCGTGAATTAGCCATTGTTTCTTCAAGTCTTCAAGCCTTTATATAGTGTCATGCATGTGATGTAACCGTTTGAGGGTACATTTGGAAATATGAAACTTGTGGAGGCTTGAAAGAACGTGGGGGACAAGATCGTACGCAACGTTCTTCCTTCATGGTAGTGGAGTGAAACGTTTGTTTGTACCACACTAACGTTATCTTCTAACCTTATGTACTTTAGCGGCTTCTGTGAGCATGAGTAAGAGGAGAGAATCTAACATCTTGGTTAATCAAAACTTCAAGTCTTTAGAGTCTTCAGATCTTTCTCTTCAGAGTCTTTAGTACTTGGTTTTGAAGAATCTTGTATCGTAACATAAGGTTGAAAGAACTTCAAGTCTTCAAAGTCTTCAGAACCATGTCTTCATCACTTGGTCTTGTAACGTTGTATCGTAACATAAGTTCATAAGAACTTCAAGTCTTTAGAATATTTAGAGCCCCGTCTTCAGAGTCTTCAAGCACTTGGTCTTCAAAACCCTTTGTCTTCTGAAACTTGAGACTTCAACATCTTGACATAAGTAGCATTTCCGTCTTTAGATCTTCTGACTGGTTTCTTCAGACTCTCGTATCAGAATAACTAAGCTTCAGAGCCTTCTAAAGCTTTCCTCGCTACTTGTTCATCAGAAAATCTGTAGCTTAGAAGCGGAGCATTTTTTCTTCTAATGTCTTGGCCACACTATTCATCAGAAGCAGAACCTGTTTGTTTATTATGAAAAATACAACAAACATTAGAGTAACAAAATTGTTCACTCAAAGATACTCTTTGTTTTCATCAAAACTCAGAGACATAATTGCAGAACCAAATCTTATTCTAACACTCTAGTCCACCCGTCAAGGTGATTTTACCTCTCTCAAGCGAGGTCTTAATCCAATAATCAAAATTATTATACAATACAAGCCAAACTGCATGCGACTAACAACAATCTCTAAGACACACAATTCCTAGACTTTTCAAGAAATATGACCTAATTTGTCTCTCAAGAAAACCAAACATCTGTTTGAATAAAAGTTTGTTTGCATTAAATGCTTCTACACAAGCTAAAATGTAAACAAATTTAAGAACAAAATGACTTAAGAATGTTGAGCTATGAATAACATATATAGAATATGAATAATTAATTAGCAGCTCATTCTTGAAGTCTTTAAGTCTTTATATAGCCATGCACAAGATGTGACCGTTGAGGGGTACATCTGGAATATTCAAAATATGGCAGCTTGAAAAGAACGTGGAGACAAATAGTATAGTTAAATTCCTCTTTTTCTGGAGTGGAGAGACGCGTCTTGATTGTACCATTGTACTGATGTACTGCGTACCATATTGCTTAGTATTCTTAACTTCCTAACTTCAGAGGCTTCTGAGATCATGAGTAAGAAGCAGGAAAACATCACTTGGATCTTTAGAACTTCAAGTCTTTAGAGTCTTCAGAACCGCGTCTTCAGAGTCTTCAGCACTTGGTCTTTCATAGCCCATTGTCTAAGAAGCGTAATTGTTCAGCATCTGGACTTTGTTCATCAGAACTTTTGACTTCAGATCTTCAGAACTTGTTTTCTCCAAACAGTGTATCAGTGTCTCATAACTTCAGAGTCTTCTGAAGCTTTTTCTATTATTCAGTAGAACATATATAGCAACGAAGCGAAATAATTCTCTTCTAATAACTTAGCCATGCTATTTATCAGAAGCAGAACTCATTTATTACATTCAAAAAAATAACAAACATTAGAATACCAAAATTGTTCATACAAACATACTTGTTTGTTATCATCAAAACTCACAGGTATTATTGCAGAAGCAAATCTTGTTCCAACAGACTTAACATTTATTAATTAATTATTCAAAACAAGACAATTAAATTTCACAAATAAACTAAGGTCAAATTCCTTCGGCTAGAGCAGTCGAATTCAAATAAGGATCAAATCCTTATCGACCAAGTCAAGATTCTTCGCCTCGAGGGAATTAATTTTGATAAAGATCAAAATTTCTTTATCAAGACTCAATCGAATCAATTACTTCGCCTAGAGCGACTTAATTTTGATGAAGACCCGATCTTCTTCAACGATTCAAAACCTTAATTAGAATAGCTAACCAACTATCAAAAATATTTTTCACTAACAAAATAAAAATCCAAGATATTTCCAAAAAACGATTAATAGTGTTGCCTTCAAACTTAACTGCGAAGTGCATCTACGATCACTCACTTTTAAACCCAAACAAGTTTCAAGGATAACTCAAAAGCAATTTTACACAATCCTATAAAAAACACCAACCAAACAATACGAACTACAAAATTGGACTCTGATTCTTCATAGAGAAATACGTAGGCACACAGTTAAAACCAAGGTGAATCCCCTAACTAAAAAACTAAAACCCTTTTTTTTATTAAACTTTACATTTATGTACTATTAAGTAGATATCCCCGATTTACCCTTAGACCTAAAGAATGGAGCCCCTTGAGAACAAGGGAGATGAAGGGTGCCTAACACCTTCCCTTCGTCTAACCAACTTGCAAATCTAGAATCTCTAAACAATTAGGGTTATCCGTTATTTTCCAATCCTTAGAAGAAAAAATTAATGATTACGACTCTCTTATTTTTACCTTGGGGTTCAAGTACATGTTCAATCCATTTCCACTACCAATTGAGCTACATAGCTCAATTAGTAGTGGAAATGGATTGAACATGTACTTGAACTCCAGGGTACAAGGTTCGATCTCCACGGAAGGAAAAAACTCTACTAGTGAGGGGGTATAGAAGATCGTGAGGTGGCAGTGTCGGGAATGCTTTGCGAGGGGCCCGAGCTGTTACAGTATGTTCCTCGAACGACCACATACAACAAGAAGGTACAACTTCGAGACTTCGAGTATGCAGGAGGATCTCATTGGCATAGTCAAAACAAAAGACTTTTGGCTTGCTTATCTACTAAGCAACCTTAATAGAGTTTGTCGGGCATCTCAAGACTTTGTATACTTGTTACCATATATAAAATAATCAGTTGGTTGAGTGACCTAAAGTTTAGATGACCAATCCTCAAATGCCACAATCAACTATTCTTGTGGTTGAAAACTGTTTCCTCAGTCGAATTGATCATGGTCTTAAATGTCATATTCTTCGACAAAGAAGATCTCAAGACCAACTTATTCTGAGCGTCGAATAATTTTAAGGCTTCATCTTTAATAACCACTGAGAAAATATTTTTGACCAACTATCCAACACTTAACAAATTTCACTTCATTTCAATACATCTTTGATCATAACTCTTGCTCCATTACTACTTTGAAGAACTATGTTGCATTATCTTTTGTTTGCAATTAACTATTATCTACAAATTTGACCTTATTCTTATTCAACTCGTCAATATTTGCTAAAAATAATTGGGTCAGTTGCTACCGTCACTACTATGTATACACATTAGTAAGAACATTGAAATACACTAAACCAATTAAAAAGCAAATATCCAAATATCATTACTAGTTCAAAAATTAAATAACATTTGAATTTATTTTTCTACTTTATATGAAAACGGCACAAATTCGTGTAACATGTTAGCCACTCCAAAGAGGTTAGTGCCTCGCACGTAAAACCGCGTAACACTCTCTACCAAACTTCAACTCTTTCCTACAAACACATATAAATACTTTTGATTACAAACATGTTAGTGTTACAATAACATCAATAACCTTTTCACCAACACAAATTCTCATAGTCTCAACCATCCTTAACCATGTCTTCTTTTAAAGCCTATGGTAAAGTCGACGAAATCGACCAAGCCATGTTCCAAGTTCGAAGAAGATCGCAAAAGAGAATAGCCATCATAAGCTTGTCCACAATTGTCCTGGTCGGTATTGTTTTTGCAGCGGTTTTTGGAACCATTGCTCATAGTAATGCTCGTAACAATGACAACAACGACAACAATGATCAATCTCTTTCAAGTTCTGTGAAGGCTATTTGTGATGTTACATTGTACAAGGATTCATGTGAAAGAAGTCTTAGTCCTCTTGTTCATTTGGGTCAGCAACTTCGACCTGAAGAGTTGTTCAAATTGTCGATTCAAGTGGCATTAACAGCGGTTTCAAAAGGTGTTGAGTATTTCTCTGAGCATGGAGCTTTTGATGAGATGAACTTGAATTTAGATAATAGAACAAAGGAAGCTTTGATTAATTGTAAGGATCTTTTGGACCTTGCTGTTGATCATTTGAATAGCTCTTTGGCTTATGATGGAAAGTCTTCTTTGCTTGATGTTTTGGAGGATCTTGAAACTTGGTTGAGTGCTTCAGGTAAACTTTATAACTATGAAGTACGGGTGTTCAACACAGACACAGACACATCTTTATTTTAGAGGTTTCAGTGTTTGATAGCTTTATAACCATTTATATATATATACTTCCGTACCATTGAATACATATTCTTGAAACAGGTACTTACCAACAAACATGCATCGATGGTTTAGAAGAGGCAGAAGAAGCATTGAAATCAAGTATTACAACCAATCTCAAAGACTCCACAGAACTCACAAGCAACAGTCTTGCCATCATCACATGGCTTAACAAGGCTGCATCGTCGGTAAATTTTCGACGACGCTTACTGAGTTTTTCTCATCAGAAGGATCAACCAAACTGGCTTCATACTAAACACAAAAAGCTACTCCAAACCGACAATGATTTGAAGAAGAAAGCCGACTTTGTTGTCACGAGAGACGGGACTGGAAAATACAAAACTATTTCAGCTGCATTAAAACATGTACCTGATAAAAGTGATAAGAGGACTGTGATCTATGTGAAGAAAGGGACTTATTATGAAAATGTTAGAGTGGAGAAAACTAAATGGAATGTCATGATTATTGGTGATGGTATGAATGTTACAACTGTTTCTAGTAGCCTTAATTTTGTGGATGGCACACCAACATTTTCATCGGCAACATTTGGTATGTTAAACTTTAACCTTTAAGTTGAAATTAAGTCATTTTCTTTTGCATCATTTATAACCGGTGTCAACGTGTCAGTAGCGGTTTCAGACGTCCGTCCCGTATCTGTGTCAGGGATTCATATATATAATATTTTTCACATAAGAGTGCTGATTCATTTTCTTTTGCATCTTTTGTTTGGTGTAATGTTCAGCTGTGTTTGGGAAGAATTTCATTGCTAGGGACATTGGTTTCAAGAACACAGCTGGTCCAGAAAAACACCAAGCAGTAGCGCTAATGACAAGCGCGGATCAAGCAGTTTTCTACAAATGTTCTATTGATGCATATCAAGACTCACTCTACGTTCACTCGAATCGTCAATTTTACCGAGAATGCAACATATACGGAACAGTTGATTTCATATTCGGAAACTCAGCTACCGTATTACAAAACTGCAACATTTTACCCAAAAAACCAATGCAAGGACAGCAGAACACAATAACAGCACAAGGCAAAACTGATCCTAACATGAACACAGGACTTTCTATACAAAATTGTAACGTTTCGCCTTTCGGAGACTTGAGTTCTGTTAAAACATATTTAGGCAGGCCTTGGAAGAATTACTCAACAACAGTGTTTATGCAATCAAACTTGGGAAGTTTTATTAGTCCAAATGGATGGTTACCTTGGATCGGAGATTCCGCACCCGATACTATATTCTATGCTGAATTTCAGAATGTTGGAGCTGGTGCTCAAACAAAGAATAGAGTCAAGTGGAAAGGTTTGAAAAGTATTACAAACAAACAAGCTAAGAAGTTTACTGTTAAGTCTTTTCTTAATGGAGATAAATGGATTCCTGCTTCTGGTGCAACATTTAAGTCTTCTTTGTGACAAATGGTGCATAGTTTCATTCACCAAATACCCTAAATTTGTCAGTAATGTTGTTATTTTCTCCTTTTCTATGATTTTGTTACTTTTTGTTATTGGTTTGATACTATATATTAATTAATTCCATTTCAGGCTTCTCTCTCTTAAAACTTTTTGAACCTATATAAAGTTATTTTATGTTTGCATTGTAACAATATGCTATGATCATGGTTATAAATTAGTCGTGGATGCGGTTGCGGCTGCGGATGTTGTGATTGCGGCCGTTGCCTAAAGTGTAACTTTTGGTGATAATAACTGAACAAATACACACATGAAATTGTCTGATGTGGTTCTTAATGTGAATGTACTCCCAATTTAAAATCACACTACAAATAGAGCCTGATGCAGTTGCAGAGACTACCACATCAGCCATATTGCGACTACAATTTCCGCTGTGGAATGCAATTAAAAACCATGGTTATGATATCACCAATTTTTATTTAATCCAAAACATATTACACGACCCTTAAAAAAGAAAAAGAAAAAGTTACGTTACATCTAGAAAATAATGAATCAAGTTCATTGCTTCAATTATCTAACTTTAGTCCTTCAGTGTAAGGTACATCAGTATCAGGAATCCAAGTATTCCCCAAAGTAAAATTAAGGACAGTGAAATTCCAAGCTTGATTAGTAGTCAACAAATTATAACCATGCCATTGAACCCTATTACTAGTTAAAGAACCAGGTCCATGATTATCAAACTCACCATAAAAAAGTGTATCCAATCCAACTGTTCCATTCCACTCTAACCATCCAGAAGGTTGAATCAAGTCACCAATATACGACTGCAGATAAACAGTCCTTGAATAAACTTTCCATGGTCTTCCCAGATAATTCTTCGTAGAATTCATGTCTTCAGCCAAGTCTGGCGCCGCATCAATCCTACAATTTTGTATTGAGATTCCTGTGTTTTGATTTGGATCAGTTCTTCCTTGTGCTGTTACCGCGTTTTTCTGATTTTTCATCGGTTTTCTTGCGTAGATGTTACAACTTTGAAGTACTGCAGCCGCGTTTCCGAATATGAAATCAACTGTGCCGTAGATGTCACATTCTCGGTAGAATTGTCTTAGGGAGTGAACATAGAGTGTGTCTTGGTATCCTTCGAAACTGCACCGGTAGAATATCGAAAGATCTGCATTGTTTCTTACTGCTACTGCTTGATGCTTTTCTGGTCCTGCTGTGTTTCTGAATGTTATGTCCACTGCTATAAATCTCTCTCCAGATACAGCTGCATTAAGATCAAAACAAAAATATTACCATCTATAATTTTGTCTGGTGTACACATGTGCCAGTTTTACATGACACTGAGACATATGATTACGTTCAATTTATTTATTTATTTAAATTATAAGTAGTGTCAACTTTTCAGGAGGGATGTAGTGTCATATGTCTTTATTTTATATTGACTTACCAAAGGTGGAAGAATTAAAAGTTGTCCAACCATCAACAACACTATGATTTCCTGTGATGCAAGTGTTGTTAATACCATCACCAATAAGCAAGATATTCTTCTTATTTTTCCGAACAGTGAGATATTCTTGATATAATCCTTGTTTGACATAGATAAGAAAATAGCCATCTTCTGGCTTTAGATTATCAGGTGTAGCATCAATAGCTTCACCAATTGAAGTAAAGTTTTCTGTTCCATCCAGGCTTACAATAACATATTCTTTGAGTAGAATTCCTTTGTTTTCACTTTCTTGTAGAATCCTTTCGGTTCTTGTACAGTTAGATGATTTGTTGCAACTGAATTTTGTTCTAAGAAGCTGCAAAGAAAATGTTACAACTTTAGCTTTTGTTAAATTCAAAAATAAAAAATAGTGCACAATAAAGAACATGAACCCACGTGAGTTGCACGTGCATGATGTTTTCATTATGCAGGAAAATAAAGAACATGAATCCACGTGACTGATTATCATGTTGTTAGATTCTGCTCAAAATATAATTTTTTTTGTCAGAGGATACTAGTGAGAATTTAAGGAGAAGCTAGGTCGACTAGAATTAAACCAATCCTTGGATCTAGCCTATGATAACATAAACTAATTTACCACTGTCACGTCGTAACATTTAAAATTACGTCACGAAGTATTTTTTGCGACGTGATTGATTATGCTGCAAAGTTATGACGTGAAAATAAACGTCACAAAAGTTCTAACGGTCATCATTTTTATCTCAGTTAATATGTATCCTCATTATCCCATCACTTTAAAATAAATAGGTTTTCTCTTTTAAAAAAATATAATCTTTGACGTGCATAGACTTAATCTAAATTTAATTATTTTTATTAAAAATATATAGTGACGTAACTATCACGTTGTATTTGCTAAATTTTTATCACATGATAATCACGTCACAAAAACACCTCGCGTCGGAGATTAAGAATCCTCTTTTTTTTAATTATAAAAGTATTTTCGTATAACAAACTAAAATACTTACTAAAATACACGCACTAGGAATTAAGATTAAAAATGAATATATATTTTATAATATTTCATAAAAAAAAAATGAAACCAAATAAATAAATAAGTCATTATGTATATAAAATAGATAAATAAAATAGTTACCTTAATGAGCTTTTGAAGTGGCTGTCTGACCTTAAAAGTCTTAGTAGGAAGACCATGTTTACGAGTCTTACGTTTCTTAATATTTTTATTCAAAGCCTGCATAGCCAACCCAAGTGAAACACTATACAATTGCGTTACATTGCTCAAAGGAACAGCAAAAGAATTAGCAATGTTACTTTTTGTCACAACCAAACCGTCATAACAAGTATAATGATTTGTAGCGACGGCACTAAGATAAGTTTCAACTTTTTCCACTAACACATCGGTGTTATTGAAAGAGGATGAATCAGCTGATTTTAGTTCGTCTTGTACTAACTCTAGATAGTCTACATTAAGTTGGTTTAGTTCGCGACAATCGTCTAGGGCCGCGATCTCGGCGTGGTTGAGGGAAGATGATTGGTGGTGTTTTTTGAGAAAGTCCTTGAATACTTTGGATAGTTTTTTGGCTTGTTTTAGGCTTTGTTTTATTGAGAATTTTCCTAAGTGGTAGGGGTCGGTCGGAGAGGAACGGATCGAGGAGAGAATGGAGCGACATAGTTTAGGGTATAGTGTTGATTTGCATGCATTGGAGGAAGAATTAGAAGGAGAAGTAGAAGGGGGAGGGGAAGGTGAAGGTGCTTCATGAGCTAGGAGGAGTAAGGGCAAGAGAAGGAAAAGGGTGAGAAAGGGAATTATTAAGAATATTTTTGAGGGAATTGACATTGTGTAAGTAGTTAAAATGAGGTTATGGTTTGGAATATGATGTTGTAATGAGAGGGATTTGTATATATAGAAGGAGATAAAGAAGTTATTAAGAGGAAGCGTAAATGGGAGAATGTAGGTGGTATTAAGAAAGAGAATAAGAGCAAATGGCGACAAATAATGCATTGTAAACGGTAGGAGAACATGGCTTTGATTCATGTAATTCTAATTATGGAATATGATTATAGGCTTAAGAATGAGGTTTTGGAGCAAGAGCAACAGGTATAAATTTAAAGTTGGTTTTCCAAATGTATTTGTTTGATGAAAATTTGAATAATATGTATTTGTTTGATAGTAGCTTTGTTTTTTTTTTTTTTTGCGTGATATTATGAATGGAAAATGGTATTCGCAGAAAAATACCATCAACCCTAATGCTATATATAAATTACAATTAACGTTTTTCTAATATATGAAGGAGAAACTCCTCATAATAAATGTAAAAGTTCAAGTTTACACACTGTAAAAAAATTTAAATTGAGAAGAGTAAATATTACATATAAATCATCTTTAATTTCAATTCTTGAATAATATAAAAATCATCCATTATCAATTACTAGTATAATATATTAAATCTAAAATAAAAGATTATATCACGATATGTCATATGTCATATAATTTAAATTTTGTCACATCAATTAAAATTTTATATTTTTTGTCACATCAACAAAAATTCTACATGTCAATCTTAAAATTGAATCTAATAACAAATTTATACAGTTGTTCTTCATCACTTCAACTTCTACTCTAAAAGACATATGTTACAATAAATTTTTTATTATTTATTCTCACAAAAATTACTCATAATTAAATATAATTATCACCCCTTAGATTTTTAATTTAATTTAAATAATTTTTTTTTGTCCTTCAATTATATCATTCAAAAGGTTCTTATACTTATCTATATTATGATGCATATATTTTATTTTTTTAGTCTAATATCGTAAAAATATTAATAGTACTATTTTGTTAAATCATAAGACTAACACAAATATAAATTGATGATACTATTTAAATAAAATAAAATATATGATGGCTAACAAAAAATTATAACAAAAAAATATTTAAAATTCTTACAAAAATTTAGTAATGACAATAATAAATGTTTTAAGTTATACACTCTAAAAATACTAATCAACCAAAAATATAAGGGAAGAAAAGATAAACTATTTGAAATTATAATGATTTATACTCTACTTACACCTCCTCAATTATATGTATTATCCATAATAATTATAATGACACATCTAATTTAGATTAAAAACACATTAATTAAATAACTAATTTATTTTAGTATGAGATATAAATAATTGAAAGATGGCAAAATAATTTTTAATGTATTTGTAAAAGAATAAAAGAATATAAGACTGTTAAAAAATTTATAATAAAATGAGTTAAATATAATATTAAATATTTTATTAATAACATGATTTCATATCCTTAATATGATCCCAATAGAATTACAATTATAAAAGTTTGTATGAGTACCTATATTTTTTAATTTAAATTTCTTCCAATATATATATATATATATATATATATATATATATATATATATATATATATATATATATATATATTATGCCTTTTTTTAATTTTAAAAAATATATATTGTAAATTAAATCTAAATTTGAGGAAGAAATTTACATCGGATTTATCGAACTCAAAGAAACGCGGAGAATGAGCGTCGTAAGTCGAACTAGGCCGGGAAACGCTGCTAATTCAAAGAAAAGAAAACTTATATTATAAAAAATAGGATGAATGAATGTAATGTGAGACTAACATGATAAACCAAATTTAATACAACCTATAAATCAAACGTAACAAAATCCGGGCACAAACATCTTACATTGTAACAGTAGTACATACAGAGAGATTCTACATTGTCAAACATCTTACATGGACACAAACATCTTACATTGTCAAACATCCTTTTAATTTGAAATATGTACACAAACAAACAATACAAGTTATTCAATCCTAAACTAACTAGTAAGCTAGAAATATAATCCTAAACAATACCATATTCTTTTGATTTGAAATGTACACAAACATGTTACATTGTCAAACATCCTTTTGATTTGAAATGTACACAAACAAACAATACAAGACTTTCAATCCTAAACTAACTAGTAAGCTAGAAATATAATCCTAAACAATACCATATTCTTTTGATTTGAAATGTACACAAACATGTTACATTGTCAAACATCGTTTTGATTTGAAATGTACACAAACAAACAATACAAGACTTTCAATCCTAAACTAACTAGTAAGCTAGAAATATAATCCTAAACAATACCATATTCTTTTGATTTAAAATGTACACAAACATGTTACATTGTCAAACATCGTTTTGATTTGAAATGTACACAAACAAACAATACAAGACTTTCAATCCTAAACTAACTAGTAAGCTAGAAATATAATCCTAAACAATACCATATTCTTTTGATTTGAAATGTACACAAACATGTTATATTGTCAAACATCGTTTTGATTTGAAATGTACACAAACAAACAATACAAGACTTTCAATCCTAAACTAACTAGTAAGCTAGAAATATAATCCTAAACAATACCATATTCTTTTGATTTAAAATGTACACAAACATGTTACATTGTCAAACATCGTTTTGATTTGATTTGAAATGTACACAAACAAACAATACAAGACTTTCAATCCTAAACTAACTAGTAAGCTAGAAATATAATCCTAAACAATACAAGACTTTCAATCCTAAACTAACTAGCCACATGATATTCTTCCATGTTTAAGATTCAAAGTTCATGCAAGTGTTGAATGGAATAAAATATGTCAAAGTATATATGACCTCATCACCTTAGAACAACAGTGGTCTTGTAGATATGATATCTTCGTTATACTTTTACATGAATTTTTACCATAGTGACAGGACCATACAAGTACCATATGCAACAATCCAACAAAATCTTCATTCATTTTAAATAGTCCCATCTTGCTAACAACATCATGCAAACACACCATAAACATCATATTGCCAAACATCCTGACTATGTTCATAGGTCAGTTATAAAAAAATTAACTTTCCTTTTTTATGTTCATAGGTCAACACAATGGCTCATTATTTCATATATAAATACTAACACAATGGCTAGAAACTGCACGAGTCAGACATGCCATGGAAGAAGAAGACACTTACCAATACGAAGAGCACTAACAGCGGCGAGTGGGCAGCAGCGAGTGGACGGCGGCGAGGGAACTAACGGTAGAGAGAACGCAGTAGAGAGAAAGAACGCAGGAACGCAGCAAATGAACAGCAAGAATGGGATTCTGGAAAAAAAACTGTTTTTAGGGTTATTATTTTATTTTAAAATAATCTACAAAAGCGCTTTTAAAAGCGCTTTCGTAAGGCCCCCTATCAGAGCGCTTTTCAAAAGCGCTTTCATAGGGCCACCTATAAGAGCGCTTTTCAAAAGCGCTTTCGTAGGTTAGATATTTCAAATACTTATGAAAGCGCTTTCTGAAAAGCGCTTTCGTAGGGGACCATATGAAAGCGCTTTTTTAAGCGAATTTTTTTACAGGATATGAAAGCGCTTTCTCTTAAAAGCGCTTTTTTAAGCGAATTTTTTTTACAGGATACGAAAGCGCTTTCTCTTAAAAGCGCTTTCGTAGATGCGCTGCCAAAAGATAGAACTTTCAAAAGGGTTCTAATTGATTCTGGCTCTAGTGTGAGTTTAATGTCATTATCAATTTTCAAGAGGCTTGGCATTGAAAAGATAAGTGGGAGTGGAACAAAATTAAAATTTGCCGATCACACCATCAAGAAGTCTTATGGGATAGCTGAAGATGTGTTGGTCGAGATTGAAAAATTTGCTTTTCCAGTGGATTTCCAGATCATGGACATACCTGAAGATGAAGAGACCCCGATCATTCTTGGTCGACCTTTTTTATTGACTAGCAGGTGCAATTTTGATATTGAGACAGGTCATCTAACTCTAAAATATTTTGAAGAGGAGATAACCATGAAGGTGTTTGAGGTCAAGGAATAAGGTGCAGGTGAAAATAATAAATTTTCAGTTGGTATGGTCAAAATTGAGGGAGAGAGCAAAATTTCAAATTCACTCCCTGAAGAAGTCTCAGGCATAACCTCTCAAGTGGCATCAATTAAGATTCCCAAGTTCAGTCAAGAAGCCAAGCAGGGAAAGAAGAAGGTAGACAAAGGTGAGAAGATGAAAGTTGGAACTAACGTGAATCACGCAGTGGCTCGTGCTCTTGAGGGTGTTAAATTTGGGGCTGCGGAAAGTACAAGCAACAAGGTGTGGAAGAGAAAGTACCCCCCCGTAAGGGGATGATCCGTCGAGCCATGCGACGTTAAACGAAGCGCTACGTGGGAGGCAACCCACGTTTCTCATAACTTAGCTTCTTTTTTTGTTTTGTTCGCAGGTAATTAAAAGGGATCCTATCTTGCGAAAGCTAGGAGGTAGCAATTGGTACTACATCACCCTTTGTGAGTCACTTCTCTCGAGCTTGGTCTGAAACATTGAGGTCAATGTTTAATTCAAGTTTGGGGGAGGTTTTATTGCTTTGTTTGATTTTTGTTAAGTTGATGATAAATGTTGTGTAATAACACTAGTAGAAATTCTCCCAAATTTTCTGAATTTTGAACGAAAATTATGTTTTGTTTTACACAAGAGCTTGTATTTCAATAAGGTCGGGATTGATATTGTGTGAGATGCAGGGATGATTGTTTTAAGGTAGGAAGTTCGGAATAATGTGACATTGATACGAGTCCAACGTGTCGATTCGTACTATAGTGCTAAAAGTCTGCGAAGTACTCCTTGAATAGTTTATCTATACAGTCTGGCATATTTTAGATTCACATGCAGGAACGATTGGTTGAGAATCAAATAAAAATGGCATTAAATGATGAAAAGACGGTAAAAGGCAACCGGCCCGCTAAGTTGGGTAGCCCTCACCAGGTTATTCAGCCCAAAGGGGGTTGATCCCCAAACGTCGTCCGGAGAACAGACAATAAATAACCACAAGGTTTGAAAATTTCATCCACTAGAAAGTGGCAAATGCTGCTCGTTTGGTGCCCAAATAAGTGAAGTTCTTGGCTAGTCATGTGCATGTGATGATTATCATAATTCTTAGTGCCTTAATCTGATTGTGCGAATGAAAAAGGAGGAAAAGCGGAAAGAGAATATTTAAGTGCGAAGCATAATTGGAAGGTATTTTAGTGTCATGTGAATGCTGAGCGCATTACTTTCTGAGCAATGAGAACTGAACTCTTGCATATGAGTACCGATCTGCTTTAATGTTCATTAGTTCGTAATCGCCGAGGTCAAGCAACAGTTTAAGTTTGGGGGAATTTGATCGTTGGTTTTTACACAGTTATTTAGCATTGAATTTCGTTATCGTTTCTTTTATTTGTCTAGTGTTGTATGTCATTTTATCGCATTTTACGCTTTGGTTATGTGTTTGAGTATTTCCAGGGTCATAAGAATAAAATAGGATAAATCGGGGTAAAAGAAGTGCAAAAATCAGAATATGGGAGGCTACAGATGCATCAACACGGGCCCCCGTGTTGATCAACACGGCCCGTGTCGAAAAGCCACTAGAAAACGCAAAAAAAAACAAAGTCAGTGCATCAACACAGGCACCCGTGTTGATTAACACTGCCCGTGTTGATTAACACGAGCGCCCGCATGAATCAACACTGCCCGTGTTGATTGACCTGGCAGCAAATATTTTTTTCCAAGAGATCAACACGGGCACCCGTGTTAATCAACACGGCCCGTGTTGATGGACGCGTGTGGAAACTTCACTTTTTGAGTTTTGGACCTTTTCTTTGTCATTAAGGATACTTTGGACTTTGACTAAGACTTGGATTCGAAAAGAGACTATTAGAAGGAATTGGAGGTTAGGAAAACCTACTTTTGAAACCACGAAAGAAATATCACGGAGAAGAGAGCGACGAAGGAGAATTCGGAGACGGCGAGATTCAAGGGCGGCCACCATTGAAGATCAAAGTCATCGTTATTCTTTGTAATGTTTAACTCTTATTTGATATTTTCTTCTAATACTATGAGAGGCTTGTTAGTGTTTTAAGTTGGAATTAATTTTGGTAAAACTAGGCTTTAGCAATGTCATGATAGATGTCATGACATTCAGAGATTGAAGATAAATCCTACCTGCTAAGGATGTTAAAAGATAGCTCAGAATTGGAAGCTAAAGCTGTCCTGGAAATTGAAAAATCGATGTCATAATGTATGTTATGACATTCATGTGACATTCTGCTCAGAACTGCTTTTTCCTGAGATTTTTCAGGAAGTTTGTTGAGTTGCTAAATATTGTTTTTCTGTTATTAGAAAGCATGCTCACGTGGCTGCTAGGTTAATCTTAATTAAACCTAAATTGGTTGTTGAAAAGACCATGTTTTTAGGATTAAATTAAGTGAACCCTAGCTATCTTTATGGAAGCCAAAACCGTTTCGTGGATCTTCTATAAAAGGAATTCAACCCTTACAACTGTGATGTGCCTCCAGAATTTATTGAAGAGATAGCAGATTATTTTTGTGTACTGTTAGGATTTATAACAGTTGGTATTTGTAATTCTAGGATCTCTTGTGAGCCAAGCAACTATCAATTGATAAGTGTCTTGGACTAGGATTTGTTGTAAGGGTAGTTTATCACTCAAAGCTTTAAAGCACGGGTGTTTGTCTCTTGATTGAAAGCTTTGAAGCGAGATCAAGATAGTTTATTAAAGTGTGTCTTCACAATTCAATTATTCAATAGGTTGATATCACTGCTGTGATTGAGGGGGAGTGAGTAGGTACTCAGATCTAAGTAGGACTTAGGTTGAAGTTGCATTGGGTAGGCTTTAAGTGAAGGAGATAAACTTGTTGGTTTATTCCTGAATTAATTCTACTAATAGTGAATTTCCTCCCTGGCTTGGTAGCCCCCAGATGTAGGTGTAGTTAGACCGAACCGGTAAACAACTTATTGTGTTCTTTACTATTATTTATATTTACCGTAAATTGTTAACGAGTGTCAAATAGTGTGTCATAACATTCTCGTGACATCACGATCCGCGCCGAATTTCAATTAGCATCGAGCGGCACCCCGCTATTTCCGGGTGAGATCTAGGTATAATAGTTTCGCGAATGGATAAGGAAGGAGGATTTGAGGTAGACCATCTATTCGATGGGTCTAATTATGAGTACCGGAAACCTCATATGATTGCCTTCTAAGATCGGATATTAAAGCTTGAGAGTCGACAAAGGATGGAAACATCCCACCAAGCTTGAGAAGGATGGGACTACCGTCTTGAAACCCGAGGAAGAATGGAGCAAAGAGGAAGAGGAGCTAGCAAACTCTAAAGCATTGAATGCACTATTCAATGGTATTGACGTAAATATCTTCGACTTGTTCACCAATGTGAGCTTGCCAAGGATGTTTGGGACACTCTCAAACTACACATGAGGGACATCCAAGGTAAAGATGTCAAGACTTGATGCTCACTACCAAGTTTGAGAATCAAGATGAAAGAAGATGAGACTATTCATGAGTTTCACATGAATATCTTGAGATTGCTAACACCTCGTGAGCACTTGATGAAAAGATGTCCAAGAGAAGTCGGAGAAAGATTCTCGATCCTTTCCTAAGAGATTTGCAATGAAAGTCACCGCATAGAGGAGGCTCAAGACATCAGATCTTGAAGGTTGAAGAACTTATTGGATCCCTTATGACTTTTGAGATGGCAATCGTGAAACTGACAAGAAAAACAAGAGCATAGCACTTGTATCCAATATCAAGAGGGATGCAAGGTGGAAGATGAAGAGAAGATATCCAAGCTATAGCCATGCTTGGAAGATTCAACAAACCGATCAGAGAATTGATCCAAAGTCAAGGTCAAATGTCAAGGACATTACATCCGACATCGCAGATCTTGTGACTCAGCAGAAGATCCAAGTCAAGAAAAGGAAGTCAAGGCAAGAAATCCAATGTCATGAATGTGAAGGATTTAGACATATTAGAGTGAATGTCCCACCTTTCTAAAGAAACAAAAGAAAGGAATGATCAGGTCCGATGGTGAATCAAGTAGTGACTCAAGAGGAATCAACCAAACTTGTCACCGCACCTTCCGAAAGTGGCAACCCGATAATGACTCTAGTGATGAGGAAGTGACTTTGAAGAACTTCGATACTTACAAGAAGTCGTGTATGGTGAAGTATGTCAAGAAATGAAAATGTAAAAAGTCGATTGAGAAGTCGAGGCGAAAAAGTCGAAGTCGAGAAGAAGGAAAATACAATCACTATAAGTCATCTCAACAAAGAGATTATAGTGTTGAGTTCCAAGCTTGATCATATGACTAAGTCCGCAAGATGTTGACAATGGACCGTAAGTCGGAAGAAATTCTTCACTTGGACAAAATGGGAAATAAGCATGGTCTAGGATATGTGGCTGAAAAGGAACCTGTTAGTGACAAGAAAAAGAAGAGGCATGGGAAACCAAAGCCAGAGCAGATGTCACAACATAAAACAAGAAATGTTCCTGGCTTAGGGCATGTAGATGCAAAGAAATTTGCTGATAACAGGAAGAAGATCAGACCTAATAAGCCAATGTCAAAGCAGATGTCACAACATTGGGGTCAACATCGATCAGAGAAACATGAATAAGAAGTTTCAAAGATGGAGATGTCACCATTGTGGAAGGTTTGGACACATAAAACCCTTCTGCTATAGGTTACATGGGTACCCTAATCAGCCTCCCTATGTTAAGCCTAAGAACATCAAAGTACCCTACACTCAAAAGTGGAAGAAGAGGACTGCAGCATTGATAGCACACACCTCTCTTAGAGTGTCCGTCAAGGAAGATTGGTACTTTGACATGGGTGTTCCAAGCATATGACCGTATAAAAACTTATCAATAATGTCAAACCTCACTCTACCACTTTGTTACTTTTGGGGATGGAGCTAAAGGAGAAATCAAAGGTGTTGGAAACTTGACCGCCCGAGTTCCAAATCTAAATGGAGTGTTGGTAAAAGGTTTGATCGCTAACCTCATAAGCATAAGTCGCTATGTGATATGGGATTTAAAGTCAACTTCACTAGGTCCGAATGTCTTGTAATCAATGATAAACAAGAAGTAGTTATAAGAGGAGTCGATCAAAGGACAACCTACATGTGGAATGAGAACACCAACCTCTCTCCGTGTGCTCTACGACAAGGATGAAAAGGAGGTAAAGCTATAGCATCAAAAACTTGGACATCCGCATCTCGAGGAATGAAAAGATCATCACTATGGAGGAGGGATACCAAACTCCATATTGATGAAGGAAGGGTCCGTGGTGAATGTCGTTGAAAGCAAACCGTAATGTCACACCCAATGTCTAGACATCCCACCACTTCTAAAGCACGAGGCACATGGACTTGATGGGCCTATGCAGTTGAAAGCCTTGGTGGAAAAGATATGCCTATGTTGTTGTGGATGATTTCTCCGATTTACTTGGATAAACTTCATCAAAGAAAAACTGATGTGTTTGATGTCTTTAAAGAGTTATGCAAAAGACTTCAAAGAGAGAAGGAAAGTGATTGTCGAATAAGAAGTGACCATGGAAAGGAATTTGAGAACAAGTTTGATGAATTCGCTCTCGTAGGGATCAATCATGAGTTTTCTCCTATAACACCTCAACAAAATGGGGTTGTGGAAAGAAAGAATAGGACTATACAGAATCGCCAGCAATGATTCATGCTAAGAAACTCCCTATTCATTTTGGGTCATGAATATGACTATGTTCACAACAGGTCACCTTAAGAAAGGGAACTTCCTCCACCGTATGAACTATGGAAGGGAAGAAAACCAACTGTGAAATATTTCCATGTGTTTGGTAGAAAATGCTATATTCTGACAGATCGTGGCCAAAGGAGAAAAATGGACTCTAAGAGTGATGAAGGCATTTTTCTGGGATACTCCACTAACAGCAGAGCATATAGGTATTCAACCCGTAACCCGTGTTATGATAGAGTCTATTAATGTCATTGTTGATGATCATCATCAGGAACACAATGTCCCATATGATGTTGAGACATGGTTTGAGACATCACCTCAAGTACCTGATAAGGAAGATGTACCTATTCCTACTCCACCAAAATCTGAACCAGAGGAAGCAAACAAAGATCCTTCCATCAGAATTCAGAAAGATCATCCAAAGGATCTCATCATTGGAGATCCAACCAAAGGTGTTGTTACAAGGTCTAGAGAAACTGTCTCAAATTCTTGCTTTGTGTCAAAGATAGAGCCAAAAAATGTTAAAGAAGCTCTATGTGATGAATTCTGGATTTGAGCAATGCAAGATGAATTGAACCAGTTCAAGCAACATGAAGTATGGGAATTAGTTCCTAGACCAGAAGGAACAAATATCATTGGTACTAAGTGGATCTACAAGAACAAGTCTGATGCAGAAGGGACTGTCACCAGGAATAAAGCAAGACTTATTGCTCAGGGTTACACTCAGGTTGAGGGGATTGACTTTGATGAGACCTTTGCACCAGTGGCTAGACTGGAATCAATCAGGCTTCTACTAGGGGGTTGCTTGCATTCTGAAATTCAAATTATTTCAGATGGATGTAAAAGGTGCCTTCCTAAATGGGTATTTAAATGAGGAAATATATGTAGAACATCCTAAAGGATTTGTGGATCCAAGTTTCCCTGAACATGTCTACAAATTAAGGAAAGCCCTATATGGACTAAAGCAAGCCCCTAGGGCCTGGTATGAAAGGCTAACCAAGTTCCTTGCAGACAAAGGATACAGGAAAGGAGGCTTGGATAAAACACTCTTTGTTAAGAATGAGGAAGGTAAGATAATGGTGGCTCAAATTTATGTGGATGACATAGTATTTGGTGGAATGTCAGACTCAATGGTGAAACATTTTACCAATCAAATGCAAGCTGAGTTTGAAATGAGTCTCATGGGAGAGCTGACCTACTTTCTTGGACTGCAAGTCACACAGATGGAAGACTCAACATTCCTTTTTCAAAGCAAATATGCAAGGAATATTGTCAAAAAGTTTGGAATGGAGAATGCCAGCCATAAAAGGACTCCTACTCCCACACATGTGAAGTTGTCCAAGGACACAAGTGGTGAAAAGGTAGACCAAAGTTTGTATAGAAGCATGATAGGGAGTTTGTTGTACATAACAGCCAGCAGACCTGACATTGCATTTGCTGTTGGGGTATGTGCAAGATACCAAGCTGAACCTAAAGTAAGTCACATTAACCAGGTGAAAAGAATTTTGAAGTATGTGAGTGGAACTTACAATTATGGTATCCTGTATTCCCATGGGTGTGAACCAATTTTGTCTGGTTATTGTGATGCTGACTGGACTGGTAGTGCTGATGACAGAAAAAGTACTTCTGGAGGATGTTTCTTCTTGGGAAACAATCTTGTTTCTTGGTTCAGCAAGAAGCAAAACTATGTGTCCTTGTCCACTGCTGAAGCTGAATACATAGCAGCTGGCAGCAGTTGTTCACAAATGGTCTGGATGAAGCAGATGTTGTCTGAGTACAATGTCACACAAGATGTCATGACATTGTACTGTGACAATCTGAGTGCTATTAATATTTCAAAGAATCCTATACAACATAGTAGGACTAAGCACATTCTCATACCCCAAATGTTGACCTAATATACCACCTTACATTTGCATCATTGCACAATTAACCAAACAGCATTAATCGGGTATAGCATTCACAGGTCAAAATTAGGGTTTCATCAGATTTTCATCTGATTCAAGAGCTAACCAATTATGGTTTGAGATTTTCTCACTCCATTTGATCTATCTTGATCAAATCATCAACTTTCAATCCTCAGATATCAAATTTTCTCACAGATCAATCGAGGATCGACCAATTAGGGTTTTGATCGAGCATGAGAATTCTCTGACTTTTTGAACAAGAAATGACTTTTTTGGATAGATATTGGTCATTATATCTTAGATACAACATCTTGACCTAATTTCTGGATTCAAAACATCACAGAGGTTCATAGAATTCATCAGTCGTTTTCAGAAACATCTGATGAAATTTCATCTGCACAGAAAAGTCAAACTTTGACTTTTGGTCAAAATTTTCAAAATAAAACTTTTTCCATCATCAAAATACTTCAAATGATCCATCATGATCATAAAAAATCAAAGAATTTGGAAAAGTCAACAAAAAGTCAAAATTTCTATACTTAGAAAAATTTCTAAGTGTTGAAATTTCTCATTTTTTCCAAACTTCAAGCCCTTTTTTCACCTAGTTCCAATTGGAGTTTGAAAAAACTCAAAACATGAAAGTTGTAGCTTGTGGAAAAATCTTTCCAAAATGTCCAAGAACTCTCAAATCCATGGAGTCTAGCTATACTTTTGAAATTGAAACATAAGGCACCATGACACTTGATTTTCAAAGTCAAAACATCAAGATTATAGGTCATTTTGCATTTTCTTGTTCTAGAAGCTTTCCACCTTGCCAATTGAGGATTAGAGCTGATAAATATCAATGGAAAGTAATTGCAAAGAGATAAGACCAAGTTGAATTTTAACCATGGTTAAAAGGAAGGTTCCTTTTGCATTTATGGCAAAAATGACTACCTTGCCCTCTAAGGCAAGTCAAATTTACCAATGGCCAAACTTTCTCAATTATTTTCAGAACATGAGGCCTATAAATGGATGACTTTCTTGCCATTCAATCCACACCAAAAAAATTGCAAAGTCATGCTTCTCACTTCTTTCTTCAAAATCAAGTAACATAACCATTTTTGAGAAAACTTGCAACTTTCAAAATTCAATGGAAACATGATGAAATTTGGTGTCGAACATGTTTCATGATCATAATTAAACTTGTTCCAAGCTTAAAAACAACTTGATCAAAGCTAAAAATCAGAAATCACATGCCATGGCTTCAAGCTTCCAAAACTTCCATAACAATCGAAACTGAAGCTAGGTTGAATTAACTTGTGTTATAATCATCCTAACATCATCACCATACCTCATGTACATGATCCAGATCAATAACTACTAACTGTAACAGCTCTAACCCAAAAATCGAAGCTTCATTTTCATCCTGTGCAGGTGGACTTGGTTGGAAAGTTCTGGGGCATTTCAGAGCAAGCAGGGTGATCATACACCATCCCTAGAAGCCGTTGGTGCTTAAACAATCAAGAAACAACAACTGAAAACACTCCAGCATCGTTTTCGATTCTCATTTTTCCAGGTATGAACACAAACTTGGTTGTCATGATTCCTTGATTCTTTCGACAAAAACTCTTGGCCAATTGTTTTCTGCAGTCATAGCGATCCTTAACCCTCAATAAAATCAAACAATCATCCAACATACATCATTTAATTTAAGATTTTCAGTTTAGGGTTCATCATGTTCTTCGAAACCTAAATCATTCTAGACTGAATATAAATGAAATTAACAACCATAATCATGTTCGTGGTGCAAAATCGATCAACTTTGATGTTTACATCACTCAATTTCATGGAGAAACGAAGATTTTAGGTTGGATTTGGATTTCTGAAAATCAAAACACGAACCCAGGACTGCGCGCGTGTTCTTGGTGTTCTTCAAATTTAAATTTTCAAATGATCCAATATTATATTAACGCGTGTGTTAGTCCACTAAACAGCTCAGCGCGTTTGGCCCAGTGGTAGTATGCTTGCCTTTAAGTTCTTCTTGCCACGTGGTCTACCTCATGGTCATGGGTTCAACACCCATCAGGACCATTTTTTTTCTCTTTTTTTACAAAACTTCCAAATTTTTCATGTTTTTTTTATCAAACTTTCAACATTTTTTTGACCAATCAAAACTTCTCATTTTGAGATGATTTTTTAAACACTTGTCAATAAATACATCTATTTTGTGATAGTGCAAAAATTTTCAGGAAAAACTTTCATCTGATTAAAGTTTAATCAAGCCGAAAACGACGTTCTGAACACCTTTTCAAACCTCCTTAAAAGGTGAATTTTTCAAGTTTTCGACTTCCGATTTTTTTCACAACTTCTCATAAATGAACTTAACATTTCAAAATCATTTTTCAAAACATTCCATCAAACTTGCATCTTTTACCATGATCAATCCGATTCAAAACGATAAAACTAATTTCGTCTTCTCTCGAATTTCTCGATCAATCATGGGCCACCCTTATGGTGTAAGTCCCAATCCTTTATGTACATATTTAGTTTTACTTGTACATATTCAAATCATCATTGTCAATATTCAAACATAAACAAATTTCTTTCGTTTGTTTTCATTCGTTTGTCTATACACCAAATCCATTGGTTCTAAAGGAAGAATTCTTCTGAGTAAAATTTCTTTTGGACCAATGGGCCTCCATCATGGTGTAAGTCCCATAACATTCTTTTATGTACATAATATTTCTTTGTACATATCAAACTTTTGTCAAATACTTTTTTTACAAAGTTTCATCTGTACATAATACAGATACTCCTTTTATACTCAAGTACAGACAAACTTCGAACGTTTGTTTTCACATCACTTGTGTATACTCAAACAAAATAGTCTTTTGTGTACATATTTTCTTTGTACATACCAAATACTTTTCATACAAAATTTTCATCTGTACATAATACAGATACCTTTTTACAAATATTCCAACACAGATAAACTTTGATCATTCGTTTCCGTTTCATCTGTATAGACCAACTGAATACCATTGGTATTGAAAGGAGCTTTCTCCTGAGTAAAACTTCTTTCAAATCAATGGGCCTCCCTTATGGTGTAAGTCTCAACCCTCCTATGTACATCCATCTTTGTCTGTACATAAATAACTCGTTCGTGTACATATTCATTTCCTTGTACACAGTTCAACTTGTGAATAATCAAGTTACGCTCGTTTTAAACGTTCGTTTCACAGACACTTGTTTATATTTCATAAACTGCTGGAAATAAGCATCATGCATTTTTTATATTTCCTTCATAAACTCCTGTGAATACATATCACACACACACACACACCTGTTTATACAACTGTCTAGTTATAACATAACAAATAGACTAATCAATAGGTTCCCAGAGTTCAACCTCCACTTGGGCTTCATACAAGACAACTCATCCCCAATTGAGTTTAGCCTCCGCTTGGGCTTCACACAAGGTATTTTATCTCCAACAGAGTTAGCCTTCTCTTGGGCTTTGTACAAAGAAACTCTCCCCGCAGAGTTAGCCTCCGCTTAGGCTTCATATAAGACAAACACTCCTGAGTCACCTCCTGGGCTTCGCTCAAAGAACTCCTCTTTGAGTTTAGCCTTCTCTTGGGCATCATACAATGAAAGAGATATGAAATCTCTTAACAGCCACCTATTGGGCTTCCAATACAAAGAATCACCCGCGCTAAGATAGAACCCTGAAAGGATGGTTTCCGTGAAATCACTTTCAAATTCCCAGAGAAAATTTCTGGTGAAATTGCTCTTATTCGAAAAGGATGGTTTCTGAAATCCTTTCAAGCCAAAGCCACCATACCTTATAGCTTCCTCTTGAGCTTCATACAAGGACCCCGATGACCCTCGATGACCCTAATGCCTCCTCTTGGGCTAACAATACAAGGACCCACAGTTTTAAAAGCATCCCTTTAATCCAATCAATTTCTCCTCGAGATTTAGACATCTATCATCTCTATGGAAGAAGTATTTAATCTATCACATCACATACAGTCAAAAACTTTTCAAACTTTTCAAATTTCTTTTCAAACAAAAACATCTCTTAACAGTAAGTGGTAACGCTTGTACACTCAAGCAAAACACCCAATACTTACAGCTAAAAGATTCAATCATCTTTTCAAACATCTTTCTTAAACATGTAAGTGGTAACGCTTGTACACTCAAGCAAAACACCTAATACTTACGAAAGATTTTAATCAATCAAACTTTTCAAAATGTATGTGATGAAATAAATTAGATACATTTTCATTAAGATGACATTTGTCTGCCTCTTACTAACATCCCGTTGCTTTCCACTAGCATAAGTGGAACTACGATTGCTCGACTTTCTCAACATCCTTTGAGAATACGTAGGCACAAGGTCTCATCCTTGTCGAGCAAATTTCTTTCTCTCGCACCAAACAAACCATAGAACCCTAGATCCGAGCTACAAATGCTCGATTCCCACTAGGGATATGTATGCGAAGATCCACGATCTTTGCGAGCACAATAATAATAAACCTAGAATCCCACATAATCTATGTTTAAAATCCAAAGGAGAAACTTTCCCAATCATAGAAATAGCAATTAAAACACACAAACATATCAAACATATTCATATATAAAGTCAGATAACTACATATATTTAGGGTGCTCCATCTATTCCCTTTATATAATCCCCTTATTCGAATCTCCCAATGCGTTACGCCTAGTTTGCGCTAGTCGGTACGCATACCAATATCAATTGAGGGTATTTCAGCTTTCCCCTTTTTCATAATCATTAAATCATCTTTCTTGTGTTGAAAATAATAAAGCTTGATGCTCGCGGCATCTTTATAAACAAATCAAAAGATTTAAATCGTTGCGTACCAGAGAATCCGAACTCACGTTCGCATCCTCAGACGCGTCACCTTTTAACGCGAATACACATTGACATAAGACATCACTTCATCAAAGACCTTGTGGAGGAAAAACTGATTAAATTGGACCATGTAGTCACTGAACTTCAACTGGCTAACATTTTTACTAAAGCACTTGATGCTAGTCAATTTGAGAATTTAAGGAGCAAACTGGGCATTTGTCAATATGAGGAATTGTAGCAATTAAAATTGCTTACAAGGAAGGGAAGAAACCTTTTATTTCAATTAATTATGAGTGGGTCACTTCATTATTTCCCTCTTATTTTTAAAGGTTTCAAGAATATCAAGAGACACCTCCATATAATAGCCTCTTCTATTTAAAGTATCACACCCTCTCCACCCAGAAGATACTTTCAGATTCTTTGTCATTCTTGGTGTCAGTTTCTCAACATATCTCAGAGAAATATGTCTTCTTCATCCTCTTCATCCCAAGACTCTGACTATTCATCTCCCACCATGGCAGAGATAAGGGCAAGCGCTGCAGCTCTCAACGTTGAACCTGTGAAGTCCTCTCCTCAACGTTCTGTGGCAACTGCCTCTCAGAAGACCGAGAATCAACATGCACGGAATAACCAAAGGTCGTCTGTTTCTTCCACTGGTAAGATTTCTGGCTCATCCTCATCTGTTCCTCCTGAGATAGCCAGTAGAGAAGGAACTATGTATGTTCAAGAAACCATTGATAGGATAGTCACCAGGATCCTGCATGAAAATCTCCCTGTAACTGGCATTTCTGTTCCCCTTAACCAAGAACCTGCTAGCCCTAGCTTAGCAACTGATCCAGATATCAAAGAGAATGTTATGACATCTGATGATCACGTCCAGACATCTCCTGTGGACTCTGATATTGCTACTCCTACTGATTACATTGTCAAGGCAAAGGGTGGTATCTCTGATTCTCAAGTTGAGAAGATGACCAAAGCTGGACCTGCCTCAAAGAAGCATAGAGTTAAATCTGTTGGTAGCTCCAAACCCAAGAGGACACAAATTGCCAAGAAGAGGAAGGCCCCGAACCGCAGTCTCCTTTTGCTTTCAAGACTAAGGCTGAAGTGACAATCAGGAATGTTGTTGATGACAATGACAATGCTTCCAGTGCTTCATCAGGAAAGGAGAGCAACCGATCATTGATTTTGTTTGTTATGTTTGTTCTTGTTATTTTTCGTGTTCTTGTGTTGCTTTTTCCCAATTTTGTTTGGATGATTGTAACTTATTGTTGACAGCATTGTACTTTTGACAATTGTTGGTACCTCCTTGAATTATTTGCTTGAATGCTTGGGGCAATTGTATTGTTTCCTTTGGCCCTTTATGGCTAAAAAGGGGGAGAAGAATCACTGTCTAGGACTGTGGGGAATTGTATGAGCAACTGTGTGTGATAGTGGCTAGGATTTTTGGGAAATTGTATGGCCTGTTTAAATTTTGTATGTGGGCAATTGTGGGAATTGTGGGATTTCTATATGGGTAGAATTTATCTTATCTCTAGGTTCTAGTTTCTTTAAGCTTAGAACTAGTTTGTCTTCACGATAGGTACTGATGTGTTAAGTAGTTTTAGTCAAAAATGTGCCAAAGGGGGAGTTTGTTAGTGTTTTAAGTTGGCATTAATTTTGGTAAAACTAGGCTTTAGCAATGTCATGATAGATGTCATGACATTCAGAGATTGAAGATAAATCCACCGCTAAGGATGTTAAAAGACATCGAAGTTAAAGTCTTGAAATCTAGAAATCGATGTCATAACGGATGTTATGACATTCAAGACATTCTATTCAGAACTGCTTTTTCCCGAGATTTTTCAAGAAGTTTGTTGAGCTGCTAAATATTGTTTTTCCGTTATTAGAAAGCATGCTCACGTGGTTGCTAGGTTAATCTTAATTAAACCTAAATTGGTTGTTGAAAAGACCATGTTTTTAGGATTAAATTAAGTGAACCCTAGCTATCTTTATGGAAGCCCAAAACCAAGTTTCGTGGATCGCTTCTATAAAAGGAATTCAACCCTTACAACCGTGTTGTGCTTCCAATTTATTGAAGAGATAGCAGATTGTTTTGTGTAATCGTTAGGATTTATAACGCTTGGTATTTGTAATTTAGATCTTCGTGAGCCAAGCAACTATCAATTGATAAGTGTCTTGGACTAGGATTTGTTGTAAGGTAGTTTATCACTCAAAGCTTTAAAGCACGAGTGTTTGTCTCTTGATTGAAAGCTTTGAAGCGAGATCAAGATAGTTTATTGAAGTGTGTCTTCACAATTCAATTATTCAATAGGTTGATATCACTGTTGTGATTGAGGGGTGAGTAGTACTCGAAGTAGGACTTAGGTTGAAGTTGCATTGGGTAGGTTTTAAGTGAAGGAGATAAACTGTTGGTTTATTCCGAATTAATTCTACTAATAGTGAATTTCCTCCCGGCTTGGTAGCCCCATGTAGGTGTAGTTAGACACGAACCGGGTAAACAACTTATTGTGTTCCTCATCGTTATTTATATTTACTTTGTAAATTGTTAACAGTGTCGATAGTGTGTCATAACATTCTCTCGTGACATCACGATCCGCCAGAATTTCATTAACCCCTCACCCAATGCTAGGGGGTGGTCCTGGTTTGATGATTATTATGAATCCTGATTCTTGATTTCCTTAATGCATGTTTATCTATTTCAATTTAATTGTGTGGTGTTCTTATGATTATGTATTGTACAAATACATGTATACCTATGACTAACAATTGGATCGTGATTGTTAGGGTTTCTACACAATTAGGTTATTAGAGTCTCACCTAGGACTAGGAACTCTTTCTAATCACTTGAATTCTTGATATTTTTATGGTTAAAACCAAGAGTTATTTGAATGGACATTTGAATAAGGATTAGGGTTTTAATAGTTCTCTTCATTAAGGACTTAAGGAAGAACAATCTAGAGATAGGTAATTGATAGCTTTCATATGCAATGAGGAAATCTGAATTCAGATCATAGTTTTGTTAAATCAACCACTCACCCTAGCATCATTCTCATTATATTTCATCAGTCATCACTTGTTACAAGCGTAATTGAAAGTTTTAAAATCAACTAAACCATTGTTTTTGTTCAATTGAATTAAGAGCACGAATAAGTATTTACCACGCAGTCCTCGAGATCGATACTTGGGGAAACTCATTATAACTACATCGGTGAAAATAGTACACTTGCTATTTTTCCGATCAATAGAATACGAAAGCGCTTTCTCTTAAAAGCGCTTTCGTAGATGCGTTGCCAAAAATTAATTTTTTTATAGTGACTAAAGCTTATTCAAACTTGCTGATATAAGTTGGAGCTCTCAAATTAAAAATTTGATCATGACTTTCATCATAATAATTCTTTGAAAAAATTAATACACGATAAGTTAGAGTATGTGTTCATTTAGATTCAAGGTATCATAGATTTTTCATTAAGAAAAATGAATGTGCAGATAGATTACTCAGGGCTTTTTTTTTTGTTGATTACGAGATTTTGTAGGATTAGTCACTTACTATTTGTATTTTTATATATAAAAAAAAAAAAAAACTAGAGTTAAGTTGAACATGTCAACTATCATTTTTGCTAGCGTTTTGATTTGTAAGATTTTATGTACTCTTATTTGTTTTTTCTTTTTTATTCAATAATTTATTTTTATTAAATAATAGTAATATAAATATAAGATAGTATTAAAATAATCCTTGTTTTTAGTGGAAAAAAATATACGAACAAAATATAACAAAAAATTTTATTTCTCCAAAAAATAAAAAAGGACTAGGGCTTATCAAATATATACGCCCCACGAAAAGGATTCAGCTGTGCCACTTTACCGTATATTCTATTTTTTTAATAATAATGAATCTCACATTTCAAGAAAATTTATTTTTTTTAATCTACTCTATGAGGTGAAATTAAATTCTATATATTTTTTAAATTTGTTTTAAAATCGAAAATATATTTTTAGTATGCATTGTATTTTAAAATATTATGGTTAAAATCGAAAGTATATTTCCGAATCCAAACTAAATAAGAAAATATTGAAAAATTATTCTCAATTCAGTCTCAAATACACGTTTTATTAAAAAAAAAAAAATTTGAAATCAGAAGTATACTTTCAGTTTGTATCCAACAATTTTCAACCTGATTTGTATGATATAAGATACGAATCAGAAGTATATTTTCGAGTTCTAAGAACATTATTAAAATTTCACGTGGTGCATTAAAAAAATATAGTGTGGAATAAAAAATCCTTGAAATCAAATAGACCCTACCTTAGTCAATTTGAAAAGTTAGTCACAACTCACAATAGGATGATAATCCCTTCCCTACTAATTTGTCTTCTATATGTATCTTTAAATTGCATGGAAGCTTCATAGATGAACAACAATGCACGTTTCGCAAAGGTTTATGCGCTTTTTGCATGGTCATAGATCATGGTAGACAATACTCTCAACTTGCTAAAACAACATGAATGTTGTGTTGGATTTATACTTACAGTCAACTAATAGCTGGATTCCCCCAAGTCAACGCAATTGTAACAATTTGCGTGTTTTCAGTATCTCTTCCCAATGTCAAAGCCTTAACATCAAATATAGATTATAGTACTAAATGCAATCTGCGATTACAGATCTCTTTTTTAATCTTTTGTTTTGCATACATGTAAATGAGTTTTGCTTGAATATTCTGTGCACGCTAAGAATGAGTTATTATATGTACAACTCAGATTTCAGACAAAATGCGAATGCCAAATAAATTAATGTGGACGGTTCTAGACTGCAACAGAAATAGTTTGAATAAGTCTAGTAGACATGTGAGCTAGCTTAAATAGGACCCTGAGGCAAGGCAAGAGAGGGTGCAACCTTTTTGTGTAATATTATTATTAATTATTTTGTTTTTTATTTAAATTACTAAATAAATTTATACTTTTTACAAAATAAGGCATTTTGAATATGTATTTTTTGAAAGATATGTAAATTATAGTAGTAATATTTATTTGAGAAATGTAATTAAAAATAGATGAATAACATTAATAGATAGACACGTTCTCTAGAGATGAAAAAAACTAAAAAAATAGAGCACGGAAAATCTAGAAAATAATTGTGAAATTGTTTACACTATAACAAATTATATGTTACCAAAACATACACTTGATTATATTCTCAATGTCATAACTTCAAGCCTTCTATTATTGAGTTCTTCGAGACAGTTTTTTAAAGTATTTTACATTTTTACTCTTAAATTTTTCGAAAAACATAATTTTTTTTAACAAATATAAGAAATTTGGAAAAAAATTTCCGGATATTAGGTTAAAATTACACAAATTTTTCATTATTTTTTTATATTTACTGGAAATTTCAATTTTTCGATATTCACTAATTTTTTTATAGAAATTTTAAATTTTTGATACACTATCAACATGTTTTATTTCTTTTTCAATTAATTTTCACCACACATAACTGAATCAACAAACATGGTACTTGATTAAACATAGAAATGTAATAATTATCATAAATAATTGGATATAAAACAAATTAAGTGAACTTCCTAACTTCCTCTTCTTAGTGCAAAAGCATCATCACTATCAGTGGACAATTATGTTTCAACTTTATCTGATCCTAATGATTTTTGTTGACAAAATCAATAACAATAATTTATGTCTGCTCGTATACGTAGGTGGAACTAAGGCTAGAGGAAAAAAGGTGACATTAGATGTCATGGAAATAGAGACAAGTATAATATTGTATCTAGAAGCAATAGAGACAATAAATGCTCATTCATTTATTCTCAGCCTGCACACATATGTGTTTTACTTGTAACGAATTCCAAATTGTAGAAATTAAGTCATAGAACAACTTGGAAAACGATTGAGGGCGTTGATAAATTTGAGTTTCTAATTGCGTTTGAATCAAAGCCCACATGTCTTCGCCCCATCCAAGTTGAGTTGTAATGCAACGAAATCTATAATTCCCATCATTTTCAACATCAACAATGTCATCAATGTATGGATGTAAGAAATCAGGAAATTGGGACAAGTATTTCTTTCATGAAGGTGTGGGAGACGGTTGACACGACGATTGACATCCATCTGGTTTGGTGTATGATGTCCTTGTAGTCTAACTCTGACTCTCTTGCAAGAGCTCGGCATATTATCATTGACTAGGATCACAATGCATATCACTCTAAGTACCTTTTTTTACTCTTTTTTCTTTGGTGGACACATAGAAGATGTGAACACATAGAAGATGTGGATGAATGTATTAGCCGAATCAAAACGAACAGTGACAATAATAATACCGTTGTTTTCCAATAGTCTTTGCTCATGCTAACACATCTAATCGAGTCTTGAATATCTCTCAATTTTGAAATATAAAGGTTAAATTAATAATTTTCTAGAAAAGGACAAACATTTTGAAATAAAGTTTGTTAAATAGAATATGTACAACTTCAGTGATGAAGAACTTCATACAACCTGTACAAGAAGCTGATGGTTGCGTCGATTGAGGACCACACAAATAGAGAGGTTCGTTTTCTGCCATACCAGAAATTATAGGGTTGGCAAAATTTCCAGTAAAGCAGAAATTTGAAACTTTCGGAAATTTTGCAATTTATCAAATTTTTGGGGAAAATTCGGTGAATTATTCAAAAAATTGGAGATTGGTACTGCAAATTTGAAATTTTCGGTGAATCGCTTCCGAAAATTTCTGAAATCAACAGAATTTCTAGTACTTTGCTCAAGGCGATACCAGAAAATCTAAAATGTGTATCGAAAACTTTGTTTTATAAGAAATTTTTCAAGATTTTTTTCATATTTTTGAATTAATAGTAGTTGGGATAATTTGGTCAATTCAAAAATACAGGGGTGCTAGAATTATTCCAGGGGTTGGCATGTTAAAAACTCCAATTAAGCTATATTGTTATGTATTCAACATCACAGAAGAAAAATGTGTGTACAGGTTTCTTAAGTACTAAGACATTGGTGATCCTTAAGGCCGTTTTTGAGGGTGTGCAAGAGAGTCTACTGCACAGTGTCTCAAAAATTTCAAGATTAACTTATAGCTAAATGGAGGTCTCATAAAATAATTTTAAGGTTAAATCGTGAATATATAGGGTCTCTATTTGTAATGCCCTTGCTAAATTTTGACGAGTCTACACAGGACCTCTAAAAACTTGAGACGACTCTGGTGATCCTCCCTTAAAAATTTCATACTCTTGTACATAAATGGATATTCTGGCTGAAACTAACACCAAAAATGAGAATGAATCATCAGGCGTCCTAACCTCCAAGCATTGAGGTAAATCTTCCACCACCATTAGCATATGCATAATCAAAAACTACTTCTCTGGCACACCTTTCCCACACTCTTGCTATATCCTTAATCAATAGCGGTTCCTTCATTCTTCCCAGATGAAACCTCAGCTTTTCTTTTGCTCTCTCAAATAAAGCTCCCAGATCATCACTGCACAAAATTCAAATTATTTAACAACTATAAATTGCAAACATATTATATCTAATATACAAACACAACTTGGTAACTACTTAAAACTAGAAGCATAGTTGCTCAAAGGTGTAAATGAGAGAGAATAGAATCATAGTCTCTAACCTGAATAACAAGAGAACAGGACGAATAACTTGAAGGAATAAGCAATCGTAGCGGTTAGATCAATGCCTGCAGAGCCAATATACATAGTTAATGAGATGAAAATCAAAATTCTCAAAACCAATTGTTTGAAACCGAATATAAAAAAAAAAAGATTCACCTTTTTATCAGCAATAAAGTGAGATACAGGGTTCTGATTGATAGTAACTGCATTGTCCAGGATTTTAACAACTAATCCTTCACTTTGATCAGTAGCTATTCCAGCCACATTTTTAGCATTATCCTGTTCAGCAATAACCACCTTGTTGGATGCTAAGTATAAGCCAAGTGCAATTTAGAAGCATTAGAAACTGTTTTGGAATCAGTTTATTGGAAAAAACTATTCTGCTACTGAAGCAGAAAATCTGTGTTTCGAAGAGGAAACCAGTTTCCTCATTTAGAGAAATCGGTCTCTGCAGTAATATTCTGTTTTTCAGAACTGCATGTGTGGTTGCCACAAAGCTGCGAGGCATTTTCCATCCTATGGGAACAAATCATTGCAAGTCACAATATTGCTAATTAACATGCATCAATATCAACTGCAAATTAAACACTTTAGTGGCGAGACTGCACCTCCGGGAGTAATGTAGATTTGTAGTCCTTGTTCATCAACCATCTCTGGTATTTCATCATTCAAATGAACCACCTCTTCAATTTCACCAACTGCTAATCTCAGTGCTTCAGGTGAAACGGATGTCAACTTAGAGCAATATCAGATTCATATATTTTACTATGTATCAGCACACAACTTTTATGAGTCAATGAATTAAACCACAAATAAGGAGCCGAGTGCAGGCACAAGTTTTAGACCAACCACTCTAATCAGCTTCTGCATTGCATTACTTTGCACTTCAGTGTTGTGAAATCCTTGATTTTGTTCATTGCTTTCTTTAATCAAGGGTAAAACCCTCTCAGTGTTGGTCTTTGTACCAAATGCTTCGGTTACCGAAATCCTTGGAGCGTTGTTGTTTACACCAAATTCTTGGAGTGCAATGTTTGTCAGTTGTTTGAAAGCAGTTGTCTGTTGCTTGGGTTGTACATCAGGTGACTGTTGCCTATTGGCCAGCGTGTTGAGAGTAATTAGAACTTTTCGTATATATTCATATGCTTTTCTTGGTTGATCCTTCATATCAGCGGTGATCTAGCTTTTACTCAGTTCAAAGAGTGAAAGAATATTTTCCAATTGACTCTTAATTTCAATATGTCGGGGCAATTCTCTTGAAGGATCAACCTAAAGAAATTTAATAGTAAAATTACAAAGAAACCATGCAAATCAGAGTTTTCTAGAATTATAAAGATTGAAAAATTCACAAACCTGAAGCTCTCTGCAACATTTTCGGTAAATAGAATCGAATTTGTTTCAGAAATTGAAGCTGCAATGAGAAAGTAACACAACATCATTAGTAACTATTGTTAATTATTGGAAAACCAATCAACATATCAAAATCCATAGAGCTTAGCGATTACCCTTTCATAAACTTGCTCCTGCGAGTCTCTGTTTGCATCTATTTCTGCTGAGACAGAAGGGTTAGTGATGTTTTTTTTTTTACTTCAACAGTCTTCCGAGTGCGTGCACGAATCCTCTCTACCTCCTCTCTCACAAAACTAAGGTACTCATCCTGTAAACACATTTGGTAGGTAAGTTACTATTGTTTTTACATACATAAATTAAAAGAAAATGCGCAATTTGAATTTTTTTTTTTTGCGTAGGCAATGTTCTTACATGGCCTTAATAACCTTTATCCGAAAAATGGTAAAAGACCTTCAGGTAATTTTGAAAGATTGAAGTTTTCTTTTCATTTCTTCTTTATATATCTTTCAATTCGATTATCTTTTCAAATGGGATCCAATATTTTCTTCATTGTGTATTCTCTTTTGATTATCAATTCTTCCGAATGTTTTAGAACTTACTCTACAAAAATAGATTTTGGTTGATTGAATTTCATTTAGCGTTTGTCGGTAAGAAATTGGATCTTTCGTTCATTTTATATGAATTTGGGCTATTTTTTTGCCTATGCCAATGCAATGTAAGTTGAGATCTTTTGAAAAATTTGATTCATTTATTATTGAGTTAAATGTAATTTTATTCCCCCTGTTATGTCTTTATTCCAATTTTTTCCCCTCATTTCAAAAACCGATTCAAACAGTCCCCTTATTTTGTTTTTCTTTGAATTATAGCCCCCTTTCTAATCTCAAAGTATTTTTTTAATGACGTGGTAGTTATGTTGCCTACGTGTCATACGTCAGTTGGATAAATATTTTTTTTTTTATTAAATTTATTTATTTTGTTATATTTTAATGTTTTTTAAAAGTTAATATTTATTTTGTTAATTATAAACGCTAATAACTATTTCCATCAAAAACACATGTTCATTTTCTCCAAAATATTACTTAACCCTAATTTTACATAATCTTGGTTCAAATCGTATCCATCAAAGGGGAAAACATGTTGTTTCTTCTCCCACCAGAAAATTGAGATCGTGTACGCAAGCTTCGTCTTCTCTCAATCAATCTTCATTCATCTTCTTCTCATACTTCTGAAACGAGATTTATGTTTTCCTCAAGGTTTTCAATTGCTTCAACTAATCACTCGGGTTTAAGAAGAAGAGTCTATACATATTTTTGTGACATCGAGTCACCATTAATGACGTCATGGACCTACGAAAATCTAGGTAAAAGGTTTTATGGCTGTGATAATTATAAGCTCATGAGAAAAAGAGGTTGTAATTATCTTGAATGGTATGATAAATACATGGGCGATCGCGTAAAGGATATAATTAGGTGGTTGAAAATATAAATGATGAATTTACGGAGATGATGAAGGAAAGAGAGAAAAATGAAGAGTTGTTGAAGGCTAAGAACAAGTTACATGACCTTAATAACTCTTATCTGAGACTCTTCTATTTTTCATGTCTTGGTGGTAATGCTAGCCCACTTCCCATCTCTTGTAATCAATCAAGAACAAGAAAAATCAGTATCAAGAAAGAAGAGAAAAAGTGATTAAAAATCAAAATACACACCTTAATCACACAAGAAAGAAGAATAAAAAATATTACTAAAAGTGTGTTAGTTATAACAATCCAAGTCTTCAAAGAAAACACACATGGAATAGTGATGTCACTAGGTTTCATAGAGAACCAACAAAAAAATTGTTATATGATTTGAGTTTTCATAATTTGACGGTTCAAATAAACGCAAAACTCAACATAGTGAGGGGCATATCTGTAATTTCAATCATTCAATTAATAATTTGTCTATTTTAATTTTTAGTCCTCGAGGTTTTAAAAAATCAAATATTTGTCTAAATCCTTAGACTAATGAATTCTCAATCATAAAAAATATTAAATAATAAAATAAAGTTAGTCAATGAAATGTAAAAGTTGATTAATACATTTATAATTTAGTGTTAGAACATGATCAATAATATTTTGGTTTAATTGTAACTCTAGTCCTCCTATTTTGTCTTTTTCTTGATTTTGATCCTCATTTTAAAAATCACTATTTTAGTCCATTTTTTAATTTTTTGTTGAACCAAATCAATAAAGTTTAATAAGCTGGTTCATTTTATTATTATTTTGATTATTTATAAAAAAAATTGAAATTATTGAATTACAATTATAAGTATTGTTGTCAACTGTTCTACGATTCAATTTTGTTATTTATTACCATGTTTAGTATCATATTGATTCAGACATTTTCTGCTACAATTAATTCAGTCTTTACTTCAACTTAAGAACCATAAAAAGAATGGATTCATGAGATTTTCTGCTACAATTAATTTAGTATTTTCAAATTTCAGCTTACAATTCAGTGATTAAAATACCACATGATTAGTTAAAGATATGAAGTTAATTTAAGATGATGAATTACAAGATTAAGAGAAAAAATGAGAGACATTATCTTTGGGAAAAAGAAGAAAAGAAACATACTTTTGAGCACTTTGCTGATTGTTCAAGGAGAATTACAAAGTGAACTTCAAAGCAACTTTAACAACCAACCCAATAAGAAGATCCATATTATTGAACTTAATAGACCTCTGATACCATGATGTAAATCTTCCATGGTAGACATCACCAATGGTGGAAGCTCTTTGTCATGCATTGGATGTGGATAAAGCAAGGGAAGTACTTAAACTCATGTTGAGAGCTCTTTGTCATATAAACAATCCCACAAAGCTTTTAAATGTGCTTGTGTTTATGCTTGAGAGGCAGTGTAAGACTGATGTGATTACCCTTATGCTTGGGAGGGTCGATGAAGCTTTAAAAGTGTTGGATGACATGTTGATGTGGAGAACACACTAGCACAGATGGTTACCGCTGCAGTTGTTTTTCTTAAACCTGGGTTTTTGTTCACATGAAGAAGGAAGTTCCACATCGGCTTGAACAATGTCTAGATTCATTGGTTGACTAATGGCTTGTAGCACCCTATCTTTTGATTTTAAGAATATTAAAAAAACTTAGTTAAAATTATTAAAAAATAATTTATAATATTGAACTTATTAAAAATAGCGTCAACTTATTAAAATAGTGTGAACTTATTAAAATTTACTCCCAGGGGACGAAAACGAAAATTCAACAAAAAACTTTAAAAAAAATTAAAATAATAAATTTTAAAGTAGAAGGATCAAAATTAAGAAAAAGATAAAATAGAAGGACCAAAATTACAATTAAACCTAATATTTATTTTATTAATTAATAAATAGTGAAAGTCTTAATAAATTATAAATAAAATAATTGATTAATAACTTACACTTTTACATTTTATGATTAATATAATTGTAAAGTTAATTAATGACACATCTATATATATATATATATATATATATATATATATATATATATATATATATATATATATATATATATATATATATACACTAAATTAAAAAATATATTTAATTTTAGTAATTAAAAATGACTAAGAAATATAATTATATATTAATTAAATGAAGTATTAAAAAAATCAAAATATTAGTGTTATTTTTATTTTGGTTTGAAAAGGAACTCCAAATAATTATAATTTCAATGGTTGTTGGATAACATGTAAGTTTAACTTTATACAATTATATATTAAAGTTTAATTTTATCTCAATAAACAATGTCTAATTTAATTTATACTTTTATTAGGTTCTTCCTCAGTTATATAGTAATTATAAATTCCATCTCTCCTTAACAATTTTACAGGTAATTTTTTAAATTATAGTTCCATTTTTATACTAAGAGTAATTATTAAAAGTTATTTAACTTATTAACTAAAAATTAAGCGAGAAAAATATATTAACGATGAGAGGCATTATCAAGTTCTAAATTTGAGTGCTCTAACTTCCACCAGCAAATTTGAAATAGTTTTTATAATTAGTTATGTTAATATTCAAGTCAAACAATCGCTTCATCTAACGCCAAAAAGAGTAAATTGTGCCAATATCTAAGAGATAAGTGGTTTGTGCTTTCCACGTTATGGTTGCAGATAGATCGCCTTAAAAACGTATGCATTCTCTTTCGAATCAGGATATCTTTTGTTGCAATAACATTATGCATTAATTTCCAAGTCATTAATGACTAAATATGTGGATCTATATGCTTGCAGTAAATGTCAACGTGATCAAAAGCAATGAAACCCGTTGATAGAAAAATTACAGTCAACGGTTTAATTTTGATGATAAAAGTGTCTCTATTTTGAAAAAACCACCTGAAAATAATTTTAAGGCCTAGTCAATCAATCAAGGAATTGTGTGATCATCCGAAAGGATTTTTACAATTGAATAATTGATTAGTCCGAGAGGTATAATCAATTATTTTCACTTTATAACACCTAAAATTTATTGAGATAGTCCCTTAATGATTGATAACAGCTAAATATTAAAATCTTCCATTTGTGACTTGAACAACCAATTTTTCACGTGTGCTAATAGATTGGCCTGATCAATTATGGAACATATTTTGTCCATTGATTGTTTAGTAACTTAAACCATATTTTGACCTATAAAAAGAGAGATCCTATATCATTTCAAAACTTTCAGAAAATAATCTTTGATCGTACTTTCTCATTCTCTCATGTTTTCCTCTAAATAACTTATTTTATCACTTATATTTGACCATTAGTGCTTCGACATCATTCTTCTACTTAGTTATGATCATTATTTTGGGTGAGCTAAAAAAAAGTGTATTATCTCTTGAGTAAAATATTCCTCCATAAAAATTTGTTTAGTTATGATCTAAACTAGTAAAAGCTCTTGTTTGATTTAGGGATTGTCTTAGGAAGTTTCCATTTGATTTTTGAGTTTCTCGATTGATTTGAATTCGTGTTTGGCGGGTGAGGTTTAAAGTGATTTCAAAAGAAAGTGCGAGTGGATCGGGACAGCGAGATATCACCGATCTGGCAGTGTCGCATGCTAACAAAATGATTGTCACCAATCAAGGAACAAAATTTGCAGGGGCTATCATCCTTTCCCCCAACTCTTCTAATGTGCAATTAGAGATTAATGAGCCTGTTATTCCTATTCAGCTGCCTCAACAGAAATTTGACATCAATTTACTTCAAGGGAGCTTCAAAGTTTTCGATAATAGCATTTTTGTTCCCTTTTGTGAAGCTAAAAACTATTCCAATATTGGAATCAATCTCAAATTTGCTGTTAATCACAATACTGTTCTGGTGGAACCGTGTATTAAGGACAAGCTAGCTTTGGAGGGAAACAAGTCTGATGTGTCGTTGTTTGAAAATCAAGGTAAAATTCTGCATGAATTGGGAGATAGTGCCATGACGTCCAGTTCCAATTCTATTTTTTTGAGCCAAGTGAGTAGTGATTTTCTGAAAACAGCTGAAGTAAAATTTCGCTCGGCAGAATTGGTCTAGAGTAAAGGAGGTCAAGTTGCAGCTAGAAGCAAGAATATTTCTGTCACAAAAATGTCCATGAAACATCAAGCCCGACGCAAACCTCAACTAAAAGAGTTCAAAGATGCTGACCAGGAAGACCAAAATAGCAAGGACTATAGTGCATGGAAGAAAAGTAGCCGCACAGGAGATACAGTTGAGGCGATACAACAATCAACCTAAGACTCTTATGACAGGGAGGACATGGTGCTTGAAGTTGATGTGTTAGACGCGGGAGCTGCTAGTAACGACAAAACTATGCAGCATGGTTCCAACAAGGTTGTCAATGTATTAATGTCGGGTACTGCTCAATAGACCTGCCAAGATAACTGATTGTACTAAGCTTGAACTTCGGGGCCTGGGTAACCCGAGCGTAGTTCCAAACCTTAAATACCTCATCCGAAGGCATAAACCGGATGTGTTATTTTTATTCAAAACTATAAGCTATGTTAATAAAGTGGAATTCCTTCATTATTCTTTGGATTTTGACTGTTGTTTTTCGGTTAATTGTATTGGTAGAAGCGGCGGTATGACTGTTTTTTGGAAAGAACAAAAAACTGCTTTATTAAAAGTTAATCTAATAATCACATTGACTTTCTAGTTGAAGACAACATTTAAGGGAATTAGAGACTGAATGGATTTTATGGTTTTCCCGAGAGCTCTCGTCGTAGAGATTCTTGGAATTTTCTGCGTAATCTATCAAATAGTTCCACTCTTCCTTGGTGCATCATTGGTGACTATAATGACATTTTGGCTCCTATCTAAAAACGAGGCAGATGTGTTAGACCAAATTGGATGATATCAGGATTTAGGCAAGCCGCTTTGAATTCGGGCCTTGTTGATATACCGTTGAATAATTATCAATTCACTTGATTTAAAAGTTTAGGCACCAACGGGGTTGTGGAAGAACAATTGAATAGAGCTATGTCTAATTCAGATTGGATTAGCTTATTCCCGAACGCAAAGCTGGATTGTTTAACGGTGGCTTCCTCTGACCATTATCTGATCCTGCTAAGCTATACAAACACTACTTCCCATCAGATCGCGCACAAGAGTTTCTGCTTCAAAAAATCTTGGATCTCCGAACCAGGTTTTAAAGATTTTGTTCGTGCTAAATAGCATAATTGTGAACAGGAAGATATTACTGATAAGATTGAATCATGTGGAGTAGAATTGTTAAAGTGGAGCCGGGATAATTGGGGTAAGGTGAAGAAAGATATAGATTGTATTTGCAAACAATTGGATAGATTCTGTCACAATGTCGATGAAGGAAACTTGAATTATTTTGCTGTTCTCAAAAAGCGTTTAAACTCCTTGCTTATTAAAGACGATCTGTTTTGGAAACAAAGGGCCAAAACTTTCTGGTACAAAGACGACGACCTCAACACTAGATTCTTCCATGTTTTTGCTATTGTTCGGAAGAAGCTGAATACTATTAATTCTCTTGTTAGTAATGAAAGGGTGGTTACTCATTCCTTAAATGGCTTATGCAATATTGCCTAAGACTACTTCACTGATTTGTTCCAGAAGCATACAAGTTCAAGGGAACGGGTCCTTCAGGCCATATATTTTTCCATCTCGGATGCCAATAATGCAATGCTCATATAGCTGGTTTTTCTATTGAAGATTTCCAAGAATCCATCTTTTCCATGCAAGCTGACAAGAGTCCTGGACCCAACGATTTGAATCCCGGTTTCTACCAGCAATTTTGAGATACTTGTGGCACTGATATTTATTCGGAAGGTTGTTTATGGCTCGATACGAGTATTTTTCTACATAATCTCAATAAAACCAATATTACTCTAATCCCTAAAGGCTCGACTCAAACTTCTATAAAAGATTGACGTCCTATAGCGCTTTGTAATGTTCTCTACAAAGTTGTTGTGAAAGTGTTGGCTAATCGGCTCAAGAAGATTTTAGGAAAGTGTATCTTTGATAATCAATCAGCTTTTGTTCCAGATAGATATAGTCTTGACAATGTTATGTCAGCTATTGAAGTGATTCACCATATGAACACCAAAACTAGAGGTAAAATCGGTGAGATAGCGCTTAAGTTGGATATCAGTAAAGCTTACGACATAATTGATTGGGATTATTTGAAGGATATTATTTCCATCATTGGTGTTTGTCAAAAATGGATAGGTTGAATTATGCTCTGTGTTGAAACAGTGGATTATTCAGTGCGATTTAATGGCTCTATGGTCCGTCCGATAACTCTTGGGCATGGATTGCAACAGGGTGACCCTTTATCGCCGTACTTATTTATTCTTTGTACTTAAGGTCTCTCAGCTCTTATTAGGAAGGCAGAGAATGCGGGTGACATTCATGGCATTAAAATTTGTAAGAATGCTCATATTATTTCTCATCTCTTGTTTGCCGACAATTGTTTCTTGTTCTTCAGAGCTACTACCGAGGAGACAAATGTCATAAAGGATCCTTGCTATGTATGATGAAGCTTCTGGTCAAGATATTAATTTTAAAAAATTTGAATTCTATTGTAGCAGAAATGTCGATGTTATACTTAGGAACACTCTGGCTTATTCTCTAGGAGTTCAACAAGTGTTGGGTACAAGTAATTATCTTGGGGTTCCTTCTATGATTGGTAGAAATAGGCGAGCAACTTTTGGCTTTATTAAGGATAGAATCTGGAGGGAAATCAATTTTTGTAGTAACAGTTTGTCTCAAGCTGGTAAAGAAACCATGATAAAATCTGTGTTGCAATCTATTTCGACTTACATTATGAGTCTTTTTTTACTTCCTTCTTCTTTGACTGATGAGATTGAGAAGATGATGAATTCCTTTTGGTGGGGGAATAAGCGGGGTATGTCTAAAGGTATTCACTGGCTTTCTTGGGACCGACTTTCTATGCCAAAATGTGATGGTGGCATGGGCTTCAAAAGAATTAGTGCGTTTAATCTGGATATGTTAAGTAATCAAGCTTGGAGATTCCTTTCTAATCCAGACTCCCTCGTATCTCGCCTCTATAAGGCCAGGTACTTTTGTAACTGCGACTTTTCTTATTCTGTTATTCGGCACAACCCTAGTTATGTCTGGCGTAGCATTTGGAATTCCAAAATTATGGTTAAGGGAGGTCTGAAATTGAGTATAAGTTCGCGTGAGAATATTTCGATCTAGGACCCGAATTGGATTTCAGATGGTACCACTTTGGTGAATCCTTGGCCTCATAACCTAGCTGTGAGTAATCTTAGAGTTTCTGATTCAATAAGCCCAAATGGCAAAATGTGGAATCATGATTTGATTTCTTCTCTTGTTGAGGATGAAACTCCTCAAAAGATTTATAATACTCCTCTATTCTGTGAGGTACATAGGGATAAGTTGATCCGGAAATATGAAAATACGGAAAATTCTCAATTTGTAGCGCATACAAATTATGTATTAATGACATCATTGACACTTCTCATCTTCGAATCAAAGATAGGTGGAATATGTTATGGAATATCAAGTCACCCCCCATAATTAAGAACTTTTTGTGGCATATGTGTAAAGATTGTGTGCCTTTGATCAGTGCATTTTGATGCACATTCTTCCATGTTTTTCCTTAAGCATTTCTATGTTTTGCTTTGTTTATTTTTATGTTTTATAATTTTTTTCTAATTTAGTTTATTTTTGGTTTAATGTGATTTTCGTATTTAATTTTCAGCTTTATCAGCTTTCATGGAAAAATTCATAACTGGAGCTACGAGTATCGGATCGATGCGTTCTAATATGAGTTGGAAAGATAAGAGAAAGATCCACGACTTCTATTTAGAAGTCAGAAGCTGATTCGAACTGTAGCAAACCTGAAAAATCCGTTGAAGTTGCAGCATTAGATTTATAATTTGTTTTGGATCATTTGTTGTGGGTCTGGATTATGTTTTTGACCCAGTTGGGTTATAATTTGAAACTCTTGTTTTCTATTAGAGAGGAAGCCCTTGTATTGTTCATCACCTTTTTATGATAGAAATTTCTCTTTGTACGAATCGTCCATGGAGAACTAATTCCCGAAGGAAAATCCTACTATTCACGGTTTCCATCACTTTGAGGTTATTATAATGCCAATTTAAATTCGATTTCTATTCAATTCTTTTCTATGAAATCATTTTCTTAATTTGATTGCAATTTTTTTTCTTAATTCAATTAATTTTCATAGGATAGAATTGATTAAATTCGATTGTATGCATGTTCCTAAATTTAATTGCGCGGTATCGTTTGCTTAATCCGTTAACTCGTCATATTCTCAACCATTTTCTTAGTTCGGTAAACAAGAACATAACTCGTATGATTTCAATAAGCTCTTGTCTGATTGATTTCATAATCGAATAGGATCGAAGTCGTTAGGGATTGGTGTTATTATAGTTGATGATAAGTCGGAATCCGAATCTGTAAGATTAGCCGTTTTAGCTTATTTCATAATCACTTTTTTCTTCTTCTCTCTGTTTGTTAAATCAAACTCTAACCCCCCCAATTTGATTTCTGTTGGTTAATAATATACGAGAATTCTTGCGATACCACTTGAGCCATTGTCGCTATATTACAGTTTTAAAAATACTCGTTTTTGATCTGTGTGTGACTGCGGATCAAATTGGCGCCGTTGTCGGGGATTCTTGTTGTTATTAACTAATATTATAGTCATAGGTATAGTGTTCTTGCTAGAATTTTCTTGTTTTTTTTTGTTGTGTTTGTTGATTTTCAGGGTTGTCCTATGGTTTGCAGTATAGTGGTAAATATTCCAGCCTATCAGGTAAGTTTGGAAGCTATTGTTTCAAATCGATCCGAATTTTTTCATGTATATCAGAATCAAATCTAGGAACAGTACTCGACCCTCAAAATCTTAAATTCGTCTTTTTTCTATTTTTAATTAATTTTTTTACTGTTTTCATAGTGTCGAAAAAATCCAAAACAATTCTCAAAATTCTTATTTCAGTTCAGTAGAATAAATTTTGTGTTCTTATATTTTTTTTTTTAATTTACTTTAATTGTTTTCCTTCTTTCTATTTGTTTCTGTCTACTTGAGACATAGTTGGTATTTCTGTGTTTGTTGATAACATGGCTGAACAAAGAACTTTGAGGCAGTTGGCTACCCCTGATATGAACTATAATGATTTATGTACTGACTATCCTATAGTTGATGCACCTTTTGAATTTAAATATGATTTAATACAATTGTTTCCAAAGTTTAATGTTCTTGCATGTGATGATCCACGTGAGCATTTGAAGGAATTTCAAATTGTGTACTCTGCACCTTCCGAACCTTCACCAGAGGACATTGTCAAACAAATGGCTGCAAATAATCTTCAGTATCAACAAAAAATAGATTATACTTTACAGACTATGCAAACACAAATCAGACAACTTGCCACTTTGATCAATGTCATGCAGCAAACTGAAGAATCAAACCAACAACCCTTAGAAGAGCATTATGTTTTTCCAAAAGAGTTGCTTTTTGAGACTGTTGATGATACTTGTATTGATTTTGTTGCATATGATTTTCCATTATTATCTGATTTTGATGATGTTTACTCTTGTGATGTTTGTACTGACATTAAAATTTGCTATGTCTGTGCTGAAATTGAGGTTGCCTTGCAAGTTGATAAACTTACTACACATGAGGTTGCAAATGAAATTATTCATATAGATGAAGCTATTGACATCCAGGCTGCCCCAAACATACAGTCCATTGAACAACCACCTTCTCTAGAGATGAAACCACTTCTTAAAAATATGAATTATGCTTATTTAGAGAAGAATGAAAAATGTTCGGTTACAATTTGTTCTAACCTTGATTTTGATCAAGAAAATAAGCTTTTGCAGGTTTTGAAGAAGTATAAGAAGGCGAGTGGGCGGACTTTGGCTGGCATTCCCGATATTAGCCCATCCATGATTTTGCATAGGTTCTCAATTGAATTGGAATATGAAACAAAAGTAGTGAGGCAGCCCCTCAATCTTTTGATATTTGATGTTGTGAAAAAGAAGATCACGTGCCCATTCGACACTTTTACTTATCGAAGGTTCTTCTTTGATCCTGGAATAAAATGCGAAGGCATTGATAAAAATTTTAAAGTCAATGGTCACCTCCTCAAGTTAATCCATGAGAGACCCACGTTGGGAGATGAAATTGTAGAAGAGCTCTCATTGCTAAAGTCTACTTATGTGGTCACCTATCCGCCATGAATATTCGGGTGTGTTCTTTCCTCTTTGATACCACCAAACCAACTGTCATCATACTCAGATATGCAAAAGAGAAAGAACAAGGTTCTCACATTTTTCACTATATGTTATTATCATTTTGCTATGTCAACTTATGATTTTGCATTTCTATGGTTGTTTTAATGTTGCAACTGCATTTTGTAGGTTAGTATCCCCTTACAGTTACAAACACCTACAATGTCACTAAACTACAAATCAACGAAAACATTATCGACATCACTAAATTTATCAAATGATACACTTCCATCTTTTATTAATATTACATGACTAGTTCCCATTAATTTCTAGCCTTTTTTTTCCGGTAGTTAACATTTTTCAAAACGGTACATGTTTAGTTTGTCAAAGAAATCTGACCCTGGGAAGACAATGACCACGACCAGCGCCCACAACCGAGGGTGGTCCCAACGATCTGCGGGTTCTCAAATGTCAACCACAGAGAAGTTTCTGGATAAATCTATTCAAATTAAACTCAATGAAATTATTCAGTTGGCAGAGGAATTTGACATAACAGGTTTATTTTTTGACGACATTTTATTTAACCCTTTATGACATAGCATGATTGCTTGTGTCGTAAACATGTAACCTACATTTGTGTCACTGTTGCTACATTCGAGTTAAAAATCTGCAGGAAATACGTTTCCTGCGGTTTTTCCTGTGGATTATGGTCCCCAGCTAAAACCCTCGCGAGTAATTTAAATTCGCAGGTAAATTCACAAAGCTTATAGAAAATATCAAAATTAATGAAACATTAAGATAAAGCAAACTTCGTAATGTAACAAAATTAAGTTACTACATGAAGAAATCAAACTAGATGAATTAACTGTAGATATTGTAAGCCCATAAAGGTCATCTAACTTCAAACCAAGAAGTTCCAAATTTTCCCCCATTAAAACTTCAAAGAGCTTCTAGAGCTCCTGTTTCAGCATATGCATTAAGTTTCCCATGACGCTGATCTTCGTCACCAAAGGTCAATAAAAATAACATTTCAACTGCCTTGCCAATGTTTTCTGAAGAAGTCACTTGAAGCTTCTCATCACTCCCAATCTTGTAATAGCTTGACATGTCCTTTAGCCATAGATTGTGAAATCTATAGATGAACAATTGCTTGTCGATATTCCTTCTTGTCAGTATCTCTAGTCTCATCTTGATTAACAGTTGAACCACCTTTGGTTTTCGTAATGTTTGATTTAGTTCTAGAATTATTGTCGCCTTTGACATGAGTACTACTGGTACAGCATAAACATCGTTATCATCTATCAACCAAAAATCAACACATCATCTCAAGGGTAGTGTGATGACTGGTTTTTTTCATCGGTTGTTTTAAAAACAATGAAGTCGCCACCTAATTTTATTTGTTCTAAAAAGAACGGGGAAATATAGATAAAACCCACAGAATTTGGATAAGGCAGTCTACGTGACCAAAAGATGTGAATTCGGGAGTCAGTTATGCAAGGGGAAGGTATTAGCACCCCTTACATCCATCGTACTCGATGGGACCCATTTAGTTCTAAGTGTTTGTGTGCTAAATTGCTAATTTAAGTTATGATCGAGAAATAAAAGAAACAGGGTTTATTTATTATTATTTTGAGTTTGGCACGGTTTCGGAACCGTGTGCCTACGTATTCCCTTGTGCAATGGGAAAGTCAAAACTCTGTAGTTCCTCTTAAAAAGGTTTTTATTAGTTGTGTTGATTTTATAAGAAAATATCGTGCTTTAGACATTTCAAATGCTTGACTGCGAACTTGTTTTGTTTGTTTGAAAAGCTTAAGTCTTCGTTCGTGTTTGAAATGGCTATTGCACACTCTTTGTAAGAAAAGAGTTTGATGATCGCATATGAGCGATAAAAGAGTTTGAGTGAGTTGAGTTATTTTTATGTGAGAGACGAGTATTGGACCATAAGCGTTTAACGGCTAATGCCCCAAATACTCAGATGAGTGGACAGAAACATCCTAATCATCTTTTTCTACCCAAAAAGTTTGTTGAGAAAAGGTGAGGTGAAACAAGGTTCGCGTTAATTAGATTCATTTAAGAAGCCAAACATACAGTCGAGGGTCGATACAGGACTGACTACCATATGTTTGGGAGGAGAGAGAAGTAGAATATTTATTTATGAAAATATTTTGAAAAGAAACTCGACGTTGGATCGAGGTTTAGAAATTTAATTAATTATGAAAGTGTTTTTTTAGGAGGTTTTGAAAATGGTTTTGAAAAGTGAAGGATATTCACAAGAAGTTTTGAAAAGATTTAAATTGGAAAGTTGGAAGAAAACATTTTTTTGAAAGTATTGAGAAATACTTAAAATGTCTCATTTTTAACTTAATAAAAACATAATCAAAAGAAAATATTTTTGGATTTTTTTGACATAATCATAAAATAGGTATATTAAATGACAAGTGTGCAAAAAATCATCTCAAAATGAGAAGTTTTGATTGGTTTTTGAAAATGTTGAAGTTTGTTAAAAACATAAGAAAGTTAGTGATAAAAAGAAGGTTTTGGTCCTAAGGAGGTTTGAACCCAGGACCCTTGATTTAGAAATGAAAAGTTTTACCACTGAGCCATGTGTTTAACTTGTCATTTACATGCTTCTATTTGATTATATTTAAAAACAAGTTTTGAAAATGTTTGAAAATAGTGAAAATGGAAAAGATGAAAAAAATGGTCTTAGGGGGATTCGAACCCTGGACCATAGGCAAGGCAAAGGACATGAAAAGCGCGCTGACTACCACTGGGATGGCTGTTACATCCGGTCATAATACAACAACTAATAAATTTAAAATAAACTTAGAATTTGAATTTTCCAGAAATCACAAAAACGCGCGTAACAACTTCATCTTCAACCTCTAGATTCCAATTCGTATCTCTCTGGTTTCTCCATGAAATTGCACGATCCAAACATCAATCTTGCTCGGATTTTCACCAAGAACATGATTATGAAATTTAATTTTATTTATTTTAAGTGTAGGGTGATTAATTTTTTAAGAACATTAAGAACCCTAATTCTGAATTTTGATTGTGAAATTGCAATTCAAGCAATTGATTGATTTATGATAAGTGCGGAAACAAAATGGCCAAGCCTTTTTTGGACTGAAAGTTAGAAATCATAGAGTTCAAAGTTTAAGTTTATACCTCTTTAAACTGAATTCGTGTTTCTTGCTAAAGGTGTTCCAGAGGTTTTTTTATGATAGCTACAGCTTCAGTGATGTTTATGGAACGTGTTGGTATGCTTACCTAGGTTTGAAATGGTATGGATAGTTCTGACCAAGTCCAACTGCAATTCCTTGAAGTGAGTTTCGAATTTGAAGTTGGTGTTGTTACAAATCAATGATGAGAGCTTGGATCACTCATATGAAATGTATGGAATGTGTTTGAAGTGGAAAATTGAGATATGCACGAGTGAAATAGAAATTTGGAAGTTAAGGCTCAAAGTTGCAATTTATGGAGTTTGGGGACAATTCTGAGTTTGGCTAGTTCTTGGGCTAGCTTGAGGATTCTAACAACTCTCTAATGATGTTTAGAAAGTATTGGAAGCCTAAGTTTGCTCAGAAATTGCAAAACTTGGAACTTGCACAATTCTCCTTCTTAGAACTTTGAAACTTGGATTTTAAGAAAGAAAGAAGGAAAGCTTGTTTAGGAATGCTTTGGTGTAGTTTTGAATGAAGAAGAACTCCTATTTATAGGCAATGAATTATGAAATGGAAAGGCAAAATAAGCTTAGAGCTTGCAACTTGGAGCTTAAAGCTTAAGAAAGGAATATTCCTTCATTAAATGCAAATGGAATCTTGTAATGATTACTTTAGAAAACTCAAGTGTTTCTATCCTTTCCTAGCCATTTACATCATATTTTTTCCTCTAAAATCCTATCTCTTTTGGTGAATAGGCTTCTAGAAGGGAGAAAGTTGCAAAATAACTTGTAATTTTGATGCATGATTTTGGAAATCCATGGTTTTGGAGCTCTATGTTTCAAAATCAAAACCCTAGCTAGACAAAGTGTTTTTGCAAGTTCTTGGACTTTTTAGAAAGCTTGTAACAAGACCTACAACTTTCATGTTTTGAGTTTTTCTTGAATCAAAATGGATCTAGGTGAAAAATGGCCATGAAAGTGAGGAAAAACCATGTTTCTTAACACTTGAAAAATTTTCTAAGCGTTAGAAAAAATTCAAATCTTGACTTTTTGTTGACTTTTTCATATTTCTTGATTTTTTATGATCATGATGGATTATTTGAAATGTTTTTATGATTGAAAAAGTTTGGATTTGAAAAAGCTGATCAAAAGTCAAAGTTTGACTTTTTGAGCAGATGAATTTTCATCAGATGACTTAGAATTTGTCTGATGAAGAAACATGGATTTTGCAATATTTTGAACCAAGAAATTAGGTTAAGATGTTGTATTGAAGATGTTACGACCAATCTTCAAGCAAATAGGTCATCCATTGAGCAGAAAGTCAATGATTCATTATCTCCGATTAAAACCCTAATTGGTCGATTCATGGTAGATCATGAGAAAAAGTTGGGAATCTGAAGATCAAATGTTGATGATTGATTAAGATAGATCAATTGAGGTGAGTGTAAACTCAAACCATAATTGATCATATCTTGAACAGATGAAATTTTGAAGAAACCCTAATTTTGACTTCTAGAAGCCACGCACGATCTATCCTGTTCTGAAACTATTAGTGATGTAATGATCTTATGAGAAATATAAGGGAATAAAGTCTTGATCTTGTGCACTTTCAAAAGAGTGTATTCCTTGAAGAAGGGATGTCTCATGATCACTCCTTAAAAACTCAAAAGTTGTTTTCGGAAGTTGAAACCCTGAGCTTAGGAGGGTAAATTTTGGGGTGCGACAGTTGCCCCTATTCAATCATCTTAGACCTGATAAGTGAGAAAAAGCGACAGCTTTTGAATGTTCAAAGTAGAAGAGGATTGAATATTAAGAGTACCCCAAAAAAATTTCCCTACGCGGGAAACCAATGCTAAAAAGAAAGCAGAAAAGATATCTTGACTACAGAGCCAAGGAAGAAACGCTTGAAGAGAAAAAACTTTCTAGGCACCAACAGAATGCCTTAACACAACAATACCCAACGAGAAATAATTAGTGGATCTCATCAACACTGGGGATAACCGAGTACCATAAATGAGCAGTAAATATCAAGTTTTAACGAAAATTCTATGAGAAGAAAACCGAACTTCTCAAGCAAAAAGAAATATAATAGATTAAGCCATCTCAGGATGTCTTAACAATATGCTATGAGAAGAAAACCGAACTTCTCAAGCGACAAGAAATATAATAGATTAAGCCATCACAGGATGTCTTAATAAAATGCTATGAGAAGAAAACCGAAATTCTCAAGCGAAAAGAAATATAATAGATTAAGCCATCACAGGATGTCTTAACGAAAATGCTATGAGAAGAAAACCGAACTTCTCAAGCGAAAAGAAATATAATAGATTAAGCCATCACAGGATGTCTTAACGAAAATGCTATGAGAAGAAAACCGAACTTCTCAAGTGAAAAGAAATATAATAGATTAAGCCATCACAGGATGTATTAACGAAAATGCTATGAGAAGAAAACTGAACTTCTCAAGCGAAAAGAAATATAATAGATTAAGCCATCACAGGATGTCTTAATAAAAATGCTATGAGAAGAAAACCGAACTTCTCAAGCGATAAAGAAATACAAATAGATTAAAGATTTGATATGATTGAGAATTTGTTAGAAAATTCCAGAGAGTTAAGGAATACCCGCAGACCTTAACGAAGATGAAGTTGAGAAACTATCTGAAGAACTCAAGGAGTTAAAGAATACCCGCAAACTTTAACGAAGATATAATCGAGAATTTGTCAGAAAATCCTGAAGAGTTAAGGAATACCCGCAGACCTTAACGAAGATGTTGTTGAGAAACTATCTGAAGATATCAAAGAGTTAAAGAATACCCGCAAACTTTAACGAAGATATAATCGAGAATTTGTCAGAAAATCCCGAAGAGTTAAGGAATACCTGCAGACCTTAACGAAGATATCTGGCTAGAACAAAATCAGAATTGTTGTGCACAAAGGTGCGAGGAGCCATGGCATGCTGAATGTTTTGACCATGTAACTTTCGAGTTACCAGCAGAACAAATTCAGTAGCGCGCCCGAGAATACACTTCTTTGGGGATAAACAAAACAATATCCAGCACACTGGTGTGATATAGATGTTTATAAAGTCGGTAAATGTTGTTTCCGACGTTTCTGCTGATGAGAGATCTTACTAAACATGTACAGACATGTTGAACAACTTCCGAGTTGACAAGATCTTCAACCTGTATGCAGATAGCTTTACCGGTGATAGAAGAATCAGATTCAGCATCTACGACTGAAAAACTTCTAGGGTAATGAGCTTCAGTTTGCTGGCATTGTATAGACAATGTGTTGTAGCAAGTGGATATGTGGATCAACTTCTGAGTTGAAGAAAATATCCTGAGATTGAATAAACATCCTACCTGGTGGATATTTGTCTGTTGAGTAGTTGATGACTTACTGGGGAAATAAACACACCAGAAGTTCGATTTAGTTTTCTGAGAACAGCTCAGAGAAGTAAAGATTGCAGAAATTACTGCCACTAGAGTTTGCTGAGAAGATTCTTGTCTGAAAGAAATCTTGAAAATACCAAAAACAGTGTTGTAGTAGTCCTTTCTGAAGGAGACTCGCTTGCGAGTAAATTAAGCTTTGCTGGGGAAACTCTATAAGAAAACCGTGTGGAAAACTTCACTGGGGATTCCCGGTAGATAATTTTGCTGACATTAGAGTCCATTGAAAGACAATTGTTTTCGCTGGGGAAGAAATCTTTGTTGGGGAAACCATCAGTTGTTAAGATCCATACAACTTGTGCTGGAGAAAAGAGGATAATTATGTCGTCTGAAAACTAATCCTTCAATTTGATCCTCACGAGGATATTTGCAGTTTCAGCTGGAAAAAACCTGCAAAAGAATTAGCCGGAGCTAATGCATGAGTATGAGATGCATGATATGATATGCATGATGATTTTTTTGTTTTGATGCAAAGAGTATGTGATTTCCTGATACTATTCAGAAAAGAAACGTCACTGGGGGAATCCAATTGGACGTTCCTGTTGGCACAAAAGTTCACTAGGGATGATCAATCACTTTTTTGGGGAAGAACTTTTCTTGAGATTTGAAATCACTGCCAACTTATCTTTCAACCAAGCGTTCAAATTGCGCTGGGGAGAAGAACTAACTTGTCATTTGAGAAATAGTCTTTGACGCCTACGTTTGACTTCATTCTGAACAGATTTCAGATTCTGGCGGAGGTTTATGCATGAATATATTATATGATATATCTGAGTGAAGCGACGTGATTGATGCATGACGATGATTTATGAATGTATGTATGCATTATTAGATGTGTGCCAAATAAAATTTGACCTTGAAGGGTGAATCGTCAGACGAGAACTGATTTTAAGTTAAACCACCAGGCGGAAACTGGTGAAATGATATTAACCACCAGACGGAAACTGGTGAAATAATTTTGGTCAACCAACTGGTGAAAATATCTTAACTACCAGAGGAAACTGGTGAAATGATAACAGTCAGACGAGAACTGACTATCAGACGTGAATTGGATTTAAATGATAACAGTCAGACGAGAACTGACTACCAGACGTGAACTGGATTTTAATGATAACAGTCAGACGAGAACTGACTACTAGACGAGAACTGGATTTTAATGATAACAGTCAGACGAGAACTGACTACCAGATGTGAACTGGATTTAAATTAACAGTTAGACGAGAACTGACTACCAGACGTGAACTGGATTTAAATTAACAGTCAGACGAGAACTGACTACCAGACGTGAACTGGATTTTAATGATAACAGTCAGATGAGAACTAACTACCAGACGTGAACTGGATTTAAATGATAACAGTCAGACGAGAACTGACTACCAGACGAGAACTGGATTTTAATGAACAGTCAGACAAGAACTGACTACCAGACGAGAACTGGATTTTAATGATACCCAACAAGGTCGAATTTTCATTGCACAATATGAGATGCATGATTTAATGCATGATTTATGTTAGTGTATGCAATACGTTTTGACTGTATGATTGGTAATGCATGAAGATGCTTTGATTATTTGACTAGTTAAGACCAAGAAAGATTCTTGAAACACTTTTCCCATCAAAAGGAAGTATTTAGCATGATTCTCTGCCACTTAAATTAAATGCAACAACTGTTGACGCTTGACAGAAAATTTCCTTGAGTAGCTTGAAGATACAAAACGAAATTGTCCCTATATAGCAATCGTTGCCCCATCCTGTTGATTATCTGAAGAGATTTTCGAGAAGATGTTGAAACAATTACAGAATCGACATCGGGATGGCTTGTCCCAGAATTCGTATTCCAATGGATAATGCCCCTGATTAGCAAATCCTTTGAGAGATATTACCGTATCTCGATATGACTGCCCCAAATCAACTGAATTTTGAAGGATTGACTTCACTGTGCTATAGAAATAGCATGAACCAATATGCTCCTTGGAAAGACTTCAACATGTCAAGGTAACTCCCCCAGATTGACTGAATCTTGGAACGATGTGCCCCTGGCTAAACGCTCTTTGAGAAGGACCAAATCACCTGCTAATTGCTCTTTAAGGACCTGCCCCTAGATTGGTAGAAATTCGAGGAGCTGAATTTTGACTTGATTGCCCCCAAGTTAATAGAATCTTGAGAATAACAACTTATGATATGCTCAACAGAGTCCTTAAACGTCCTGCCCCTTGATACAAATAAATGATCAAGTCTTTCTTTTGGACAAAGTTTAAACTCTTCACTGATGTTCATTATGAGAACTTCTTAAGTGTCGAATAATTGTTTTACATGTAGAAGAATGTTTATTATGACAATTATAATGCAACTTTTATGTGTCTTAAAGTTTTGTATGAAAAACATTATGACCTTTTTTGTGAGTGAAACACTTTTAGAGTGCAACACTGAAAACTTTTTTTTTTTTTTTTGTGAAAGATAAGACAAGCATATGATACCAACACAGATACTTATCATGCACCGTAGGAGTCGGGGAAACGCGATCTCATCGTCGTATGCTTTTGAATTAACCCATGCTTCAATTAGGACTTTTGAGGGTTGTAACGTGGTTTGGTTCACGGTTTTTTTACAAAAAAGATTTTTAGGCTCAAAATTATTTGGTGCCCACCCATTCTCCATGATGTTCTTCAATCCTAAGTTCAACTATCTCGATACGAGCACTCATCTCTCGAAAAGCATTATAATGGTTGAGGAACCAATACGAGGTTTCTTAGACCCGACAGTCACTCACATTTTCGCTTTTGGTATTTAACCACGTGACTTGTTTTTTGCATTTCCTAAATTTTCCTGACTTTTTCCTAAGCGACTTATCACTAAGTTTCGACTTAGCGGGCTTTTTGTCTTTTTTCTATTCATTTTTTGAACAAGTCGTGGATCTATATACTGTTTTTGATTTGTTAGAGGGTGATGGTGACTGTTTGAGTTTTTTTTTGTTGATAGACGAAGGTCGACTATCGTGGTTCTGACCTTTCTCAACCTTTTGAAAGATAGCCATTGTTGTATCCTTTGATGCACACTCTCTTAGTTAGTTCTGAATGCCCGATCAAAAATTAATTGAACACTACCCGCCCACAGGGTTAAAAAATGAGGGTTTTTTCTGAATAGAAAAGAAACTCCTACTTCAAGGCTCAAAGGGGTTAACAAGGGTCTATCTCCCTTATAACTTCAGTGTTTGGGGATTTGAAACAAGGCCTATACATCATCAGCAAGGTCCTACTCAAAAGCATACGACTAGAGATCTAGCATTTTTTCAACTATCGTCATCCTCCCTCCAAATCTTTGCCTAGGCAAAAGAAATGGTAACATTGGTATCAAAATGCTCGTAAATCATTTAAAGAGTGATAACGAATGGATTGAGTGATAACTGATGAATTACTTCAAGACAAACATACTCGTTGCATTAAGATTAATAAACAAACATGTTTCTACATGCAAACAAAGTTTAAACAGTTAAGCAAGGTACACATGAAAATGCAATAAAGAAATACAAGATTGTCATTGTGGAGGAGACTTGAGCTTCGTCTTGACTTGTTAATCAGATGATATTCAGTAGTCTTGGTGCTTACTTAAGTATGGGGTTACCATTCACAAATAGATTTCCTCCTTGAAGAGTCAAGTACTTCTGGTCATTCAACTGTTGAACTTTGGCTTTGTAGGCGTTGCAGTCCTCTGTCGAGTGTCCTACTGTTCCAGCATGATATCCACATCGCGCATTGAAATCATACCCAGGAGGGAATGACTTTGGTGGGTTAAGAAACTTGGGAACCACCAATGAATTTTGAACCGAGATATGGCGTTGATCAGAAGTCATCGGAATTGGATCAAGAAGAGCATTCCTTCTTTCCAAATTACTTCGACGCTTGCGTGGATTCTTATGCCAACTTTGATATCTACGACCTTGAACTTGATTTTTTGCATGAGGAGTGCCCCATGGTTGCTGGTACTGTGAACTGAGATGCATAGGTTGCTGACACTGAGCAGCGCTACATACGGAGGTCGACCATAAGGTACAGGAGGTGGAGCTTGCGGAGCTTCCCAAATTGCATCGGTTTCATAATCCTCTTCTTCTATTTGAGAACCTTTGAAGAATTCTTCCTCAACAGCTTGGCTACTCGAGGCATCTTGGAGTTTCCCAGTTTTGAGACCGCTCTCAATGCGTTCTCCCACTATCATTAAGTCAGAGAAACTTGAAGATGTACAACCTATCATTTTTTTCGAAGTATGAATTAGGTAAGTGTCATACCCCAATTTTTGACCTAAGATACCACCTTACATTCGCATCATTGCATAACTAACAGTTCATACAACATTAATCGGGTATAGCTTTCACAAGTCAAAATTAGGGTTTCATCAGATTTTCATCTGATTCAAGAGACAATCAATTAGGGTTTGAGTTTTTCTCACCTCATTTGATCTATCTTGATCAAATCATCACCGATCATCGACACTATTTCTCACATCAATCAAGGATCGACCAATTAGGGTTTTGATCGGGCATGAGTTTTCTCTGACTTTTTGAGCAAGAAATGACTTTTTTGGATAGAGATTGGTCATTATATCTTAGATACAACATCTTGACCTAATTTCTGATTCAAACATCACAAGTTCATGACTTTATCACCAATTTCAAACATCCGATGAATTTTCATCACGTAAAAGTCAAACTTTGACTTTTGGTCAATTTTTTCAAAACAAAACTTTTCCATCATCAAAATACTTCAAATGATCCATCATGATCATAAAAATCAAAGAATTTGGAAAAGTCAACAAAAAGTCAAAAGTTTTCATACTTAGAAAATTTTCTAAGTGTTGAAATTTCTTATTTTTTTCAAACTTCATGCCATTTTTTCACCTAGTTCCAATTTGAATTTGAAAAAATTCAAAACATGAACGTTGTAGCTTGTGAAACAAGCTTTCCAAAATGTCCAAGAACTCTAAAATCCATGGAGTCTAGCCATACTTTTGAAATTGAAACATAGGCTCCATGAAACTTGATTTTCAAAATCCAAAACTTCAAATTATAGGTCATTTTGTGTTTTCTTCATCTAGAAGCAATCTAACCTTGCCAAATGGATGATTGAACTGATAAATATCAGTTAGAGGTAATAATTGAGAGGATTGGATCAAATTGTAAAAATGAGCACATGGTGAAAAAAGGAAGTTTCCTTTTTTTGGCAAATACCATTCTTGCCCCTCTAAGTTATCTTTGATTTTCCAAAAGCATTGTACTCTTTGCCTAACATTTCAGAACTTGTTGCCTATAAATAGATCACAAATTCAAGTCCAAAACCACACCAAAGCAAATGCAAAATCATGCTTTCATTCTTCTTTCTTGAAAATCAAGCAACTTAGTGCAAATTGAGAAACATTGCATTTTGGAAATTTAGTTAAAACCATGATGATCTTTGGTGTCAAACATGTTTCATGATCATTAACAAACTTGTTTATAACTTAAAATCAAACTGAAATCAAGCCAAAACCAGTTTTCACTTTTCATATTTTCAAACTTATACAAGCTGCCTTATGAATCGAATTTGAAGCTAGGCTTGATCAAATCATGTTCTAATCATTCTAACACCTTCAATATACATCATATGTATGATCCAGACCATAAGCAACAATCTGTAACACGATTAACATCAAAATCGAGTTCCATTTTTCAGTCTGTGCAGGTTGACTTGGTTGGAAAGATTGGAGCAAGCTCGAAGCAAGCAAATCATTCACACAGCTTCCATACATGCCGATGAAGCTCAAATGATCAAGAAATGCGTTCTGGAAACGCTCTAAGACCTTCTTCGATTCTCACTTAACTAGGTATGAACACGAACTGTGATATCCATTCTCTTTGATTCTTTTTGAAAAAACTCTTGGCCGATCTCTTTCTGCACTCATAACGATCAATAACCCTCAATAAAATCAAAGAATCATTAAACATACATCATTTAATTTGAAAAATCAGTTTTAGGGTTCTTAGCATTTTCCAGAAATCCAATTGAGTTAGACTGAATATAAATGAAATTAACAAGCACCATCATGTTCGTGATGAAAAACCGATCAAGTTTGATTTTTATTTCATTAATTTTCATTGAGAAACAAAGATTTGAGCTTGAATCATGATTTCTGAAAATCAAAACCACGAAGAACAGCTGCGCGCGTGTTCTTCATTTTCAAATTTTTAAATATTCCAATGCTTTGTCTACACGTGTTCTGAGTCCACTAACACCAGCGCGCGTTTGGCTCAGTGGTAGCCTCTTTGCTCTTAAGTCTCTCTGCCACGTGTGTCACCCTTTGGTCATGGGTTCAACTCCCATCAGGACCATTTCTTTTTTATAACTTTCCATTTTTTCATGTTTTTCATAAAACTTTCACAATTTTTTTGACCAATCAAAACTTCTCATTTTGAGATGATTTTTTAAACACTTGTCAATAAATACATCTATTTTATGATAGTGCAAAAATTTTCAGAAAAAACTTTCATCGATCATATTTTAATCGAGAAAAACGACGCTCGAGCACTTTTTCAAACCTCCTTTTTAGGTGAAATTTTCAAGTTTTCGACTTCCGATTTTTTTCAAAACTTTTCATAAGTGAACCTCACATTTCAAAACACTTTTCAAAAATCATTTTTCAAAACATTTCATCAAAGCTTGCATCTTTTTACCATGATCGATAAGATTTAAACGATAAAATCAAATTCGTTCTTTCTCGAATTTCTCAATCGATAATGGGCCACCCTTATGGTGTAAGTCCCAATCCTTTATGTACATATTTAGTTTTACTTGTACATACTCAAATCATCATTGTCAATATTCAAACATAAACAAATTTCGTTCGTTTGTTTTCATTCGTTTGTTTATACACCGATACCATTGGTATTGAAAGGAGCATTATTCTCGTGAAACTGCAAACCAATGGGCCTCCTCACGTGTAAGTCCCATAACATTCTTTATGTACATAATATTTCTTTGTACATATCAAACTCTCTTCAAATACATACAAATTTTCATCCGTACATAACATGTATACATTTTATACTCAAGTATGCATAAACTTCTATCGCTTGTTTCCACTTCACTTGTGTACACAAACCAAACATTCTTTATGTACATACGTACCTTTTCCTTGTACATATCAAATTTTTTCATACAAATCTTTGTCTGTATAATACATATACTTTTCACGTATAAAATTCGATCGCTCGCTTCCTTTCATCCAGATATACATCAATACCATTGGTATTGAAAGGAGCATTATTCCCTGAAACTTTAAACCAATGGGCCTCCTCACGGTGTAAGTCCCATAACATTCTTTTGTGTACATAATATTTCTTTGTACATATCAAAACTTTCTTCAAACACATACAAATTTCCATCCGTATATAACACGATACTTTTATACTCAATGCATAAACTTCGATCGCTTTTTTTTTCATTTTCACTTGTATACACAAATCAACATTCTTTATGTACATATATCTTTTCCTTGTACATATCAAAATCTTTCATACAAAACTTCCATCCGTATATAATGATCCCTTTACATAAACTTTGATCACTGCTTCGCTTTCATCTATATATTCAATTGAATACCATTGGTATTGAAAGGAGCATTATTCCTGTGAAACTGCTGCCAATGGGCCTCCTTGTAAGTCCCAACCTCCTATGTACATCCATTTTGTCTGTACATAAATACTGCTCGTACATATTCACTTCCTTGTACACAAGCTTGTAATAATCAAGTTACTGCTTTAAACGTCGTTTACGTACACTTGTTTATATTTCATAAACTTCTATAAATAAACATCATTGCATTGTTTATATTTCCTTCATAAACTCCGTGAATACATATCACACACACACACCTGTTTATACAAACTGTCTAATTATAACATAACAATTAGACTAATCAATAGGTTTCCCGGTGAAATCACTTTCAAAACCCCAGAGAGTAAAATTTCCCGTTGAAATTGCTCTTATTCAAAAAGGATGGTTTCTCGAAACCTTTAACACAAAGCCACCCATACCCTATAGCTTCCTCTTGAGCTTCATACAAGGACCTCGATGACCCTCGATGACCCTCGGAATGCCTCCTCTCCTAACAATACAAGGACTCATGGGCTTCTTAAAGCATCCCTTAATCCAATCAATTTCTCCTCGAGATTTAGACATCTATCATCTCTATGGAAGAAGTATCTCATCTATCATATCACATACAGTCAAAAACTTTTCAAAACTCTTTTCAAAACTGTTTTCAAACAAAAACATCTCTTAATTGTAAGTGTAACGCTTGTACACTCAAGCAAAACACCCAATGCTTACAGTTAAAAGATTCAATCATCTTTTTTTCAAACATCTTTCTTAAACATGTAAGTGGTAACGCTTGTACACTCAAGCAAAACACCTAATACTTACGACGAAAGATTTTAATCAATCAAACTTTTCAAAATGTATGTGATGAAATAGATTAGATACATTTTTCATTAAGATGACATTTGTCTGTCTCTTACTAACATCCCGTTGCTTTCCACTAGCATAAGTGGAACTACGATTGCTCGACTTTCTCAACATCCTTTGAGAATACGTAGGCACAAGGTCTCATCCTTGCCGAGCAAATTTCTATCTCCCCACCAAACAAACCATAGAACCCTGTAGATCCGAGCTACAAATGCTCCGATTCCCACTAGGATATGTATGCAAGATCCATAGATCTTTGCGAGCACAATAATAACAAACATTAGAATCCCACATAATCCATCGCTTAAAATCCCAAAGGAGAAACTTTCCCAATCATAGAAATAGCAATTAAAACACACAAACATATCAAATATATTCATATATAAAGCTATAGATAACTATATATATTTAGGGTGCTCCATCTATTCCCTTCATATAACAATCCCCTTACTCGATCCCCAATGCGTTGCGTCTAGTTTGCGCTAGTCGTTACGCATACCAATATCAATTAAGGGTATTTCAGCTTTCCCCTTTTTCATAATCATTAAATCATCTTTCTTGTGTTGAAAATAATAAAGCTTGATGCTCGTGGCATCTTTATAAACCAATCAAAAGATTAAATCGTTTCGAGCCAGAGAATCCGAACTCACGTTTGCATCCTCTAGCGCGTCACCTTTTAACGCGAACAGGAAAAATGGCGACTCTGCTGGGGAGCGCTGAAATTTTGATTTTTCAAGAAAAAGAAAACGCGTTTATTCATATTAAGTTCGAATTACATTTATTTCTTAGAATTAATTTCTATAGTTTATTCTAATTAATAAAATACAAATTGTCAATAACCGATATCTAAGTTTCTCTGCATTTAATTTCTGTTTCTATGCTTTTAACATAATTAATTTATCGTTTCTTCTTTAATTTATTTTCATCCCCATTCGGAAAATGTACCCCAATCCCCTTGTTGCGTTGTAAATAATTTTACCGCTTTTTATTTTACCGTTTAATCCCCATTTATAATTCATGTATCCCTCTCCCAAAAAACAATTCTTGTAATAATTTAGTGCACATTTATTTTTAATTTAACTGTCACTTACACAAAACCCAAAAAAAGCTTTTTTAAACTAATAATTGTAAATCATTTTTAAACCCGTAAGTCGACAAAGCTACGAAGCGTCGCGATGACCACACATGCACACATGTACGCTTGATCCTGGGCCTTCTTACAGTGAGCCTATTTCGATTAATTGTTCCAATTAGTCGTTATAGTAGACTAGCCCACCTTGCTAGTACACATGTAATTTAACTGTTTTATACTTAGGTTGGCCACCTTGTATGGGCTTTGTCGATTTTATTTGTTATTTACAATTATCTCGATCCTATTCTTTCTCCATTCACCAAGCATTTAAAACACTTTCAATAAAATTCGACCCAACGTCGAGTCTTCTTCTCAAACCTCGATCCAACGTCGAGTTATTTTCAAAAATGAATTTCTACAAAAAAACATAGTGCTATGGTATTTAATTGAACCGTTAGAGGATAACCCAACGATTTAATTAAAATGTAAAGTATTTGGGCCATTAGAGGGTAACCCAATGACTTAAATACTTTATTCCATACACTTAATAAAAGTGAACTTTGTTTCACCTCACTCATTTCATAATAAAGATTTTGGATGAGAGATGATCGGTTGACCTCAATCACCAATCTCGAGTATTGAATCGTTAGAGGATATCCCAACGTTTTGGTACTTGTCATCCACAATTTAAAATCAACTCCAACCCATTCAAACTTCTTTTGTGCGCTCCAAGCACCTTTTACCTTTAAACCATTTTTAAGATTAGACATGATTCATTTACAATTGAGATGTTCTTTCCTCTATTCCCAAGGTTTTCGACTTCTCCACTTGAGTACCAGAGGTGTTCTCAAACCCTCCCTCATGTTGGTGTGTAGTCCTTTATTCTTTATCACACCTTGTGGACGTTAGATGAGTCTTCTCCTTTAAAAATGACGACTTGTCTTTTCATTTAAAATCAATCAACAAACAATTATTTTCTAGAGGAACTACGGAGTTTTGACTTTCCCATTGCACGAGGGAATACGTAGGCACACGGTTCTGAAACCGTGCCAAACTCAAAAATAATAAAAACATTTCTCCTCTCTTTCTTTCTATTTTTAAACTTAGAAGATCGTAAAATTTTCACACTAACACACTGTCATACCCCAAAATTTGCCCTCCATCTACTCAAGAGATTTCATACATCTATGCTCAAGGATTCCTCAAGAGTTGATCAGACAAACTCTCTCCTAGACAATCAACCCAAATTAGGGTTTGGTATCTCTCAAGTCAAGATGAACTTCCAACATCTCCAATGGCCTTCATGCCTCCTCATATGCTTCAAAGATTCTCCATGTCAAGTTTCAAGCCTCACAAGTCAAGTTTCCTCAGACAATTGCTCAGATGGTTAAAAATCAGTTGTATTGGACAAAAAGTCAACTGTGGTCAACATACAGTAAAACTTCATAATTTTTGGTCAACATCCTCATTTTGAAGTTACATTCATCATTTGATCAAGGGTTGATCATGATTCATCAAGAAAACTCAAGATTTGCTCAAAAGTCAAACTTTCTAAATTAGGGTTTCTAGGTGAAAAGTCAACTGAACTTTGACTGATCATAACTTTCTCATACTTTCTTAGAAATTTTTCCACCACCTCTTGTTTTGAAGGAAATTCAATTCTCTACAACTTCATGTCTCACAAGAATGTCCAAAAAATGCTTCATTTGAGAGGTATAGCTCAAAACATTATAGGTCATTTTCAAAGTCAACAAAAAGTCAACTTTTTGCTTTGAAGATATATTGAGCATGGTAACTCCAATTGAGATGAGACCAAAAATTTTAGTTAGAGGACTCTTAGAGCTTTCCACAAAGTCCAAGAACACTCAAAAATGTGGAAAATTGAGCAAGTTACACCATTCACAAGTTGGGAAATTTTGAAAGAATTTACAAAGAGAAATACTCCTAAAAATCAAAAAACTTTGCAAATGGGCCTACTTTTTCTTCATCCTAACTTATTCCTCATGCAATTAGGAATGTCCAAGCCCAATGCCACGAATTTTTATTTTATTTTCATATTTAATTTGGAATTTATTCATTTAAATACAAATTAAATTGAAAAATAAGGTATAAAATCCAAAGTAATTGCAAATTTGATTTTTATTTCTTCTTTGTGATCCAATCAAATCATTAAAAGCCAGCAATTTCGAAATTGGATCAATATGGCAAGATTAGATTGGAAATTGACCAAAGTTTGAAGATTTGATTTTTTGCAAAAAATCAAATTTGATTATCATTGATTATTGATCAATTCTTTCCCAAAACAATGCCAAATCCATCCAGTACTTATACCTGATGCATACCACATGAAAGAGGACGAAAAAATTGCCTCAAGAAACCCTAACCTAATCCAAAAAATCCGTGACCTTTAAGCAACTTGCAGTCATCGATCCAGCTTGTTTCAATTGGTTTTGAGGATCCAAACACGTTCCTTGACATCCCTGGAAGCATTCCAGACCTTTACATTGCCCAAAAGCATCAAGAATCACGAAATCCGATTTTGGTTTGTTCTTGAAATTTCAAATTTCGAATTCATTCATTCATGCATTATTAACTCGATTTGTTGTTGTTTTTGTGTTTAGTGATGTGTTTACAAGCTTTCTGGGCAAGCCAATTGAATTTCCATGGCCTGAATCGTGTTATGCCATGATTAGGGTTTCTGTGAACGAATTAGGGTTTCCCTTAAAAGGAAAAATTGGACAATAAGACCTGTACCATCGTGTTCGGAATGTTCCAAGGAATCGAACCATGGCCTTAGATTTTATTTATATTATGTGTGCTGCGTTTTTGATGTTTGCCAGGGACTTTGCGTCGAACCATGGCCGACGCAGACTTTTCAAATATTCAAAAGGTTGAAGATGAAGCTTGGCGCGAGCGGGATGAAGCCAGAGAGCGACGCGTGTAAATTCCATTCAATCCGTTTCCAAACAGTAGCGCGCGTTGGTTCAGATGGCAAGGGAGTGGGTTTTCAAAGTTTGAAGTTGGTGTCTCCAGTTCGATCCCTGGCTCAGACATTTATTTTACAAGTTTGCAAAACCTCATATTTTCTATTTTCTAATTATTTTTAATATTTGCATCATATTTTAATTTCTTTTCATAATTTTTATTCTGCATTAAAATATCATCAAAAATTATTTTCCTTTTTATTTTATTTTCAGAAAACCTTTATTTAATTTATAAAATTAAAAAACATGTTTTTGCATGCATATTTATTTTTATTTATAATTTTGCACTTTAATTACTTTTAATTCATTTTTAATTATTAAATTGCATCTAAAAAATCCCAAAAAATTATTTTAGCATATTTACATTATTTCCAGCATGTCATATTTTTTCCAATTTAAAATTTGTATTTTTTCTAACATTTTCTCTTATTTCGATTTCATCATATTTTCCGATTTCTCATTCGTTTCACAGGTTCTTCCGATTCAGACGATTCTTCCGTTTTCATTTTATTTTTTTTAAATAATGTAACTGTATATGGGGTGTAATAGTTTAATTTAGGATTTTATTTTCCGCATTTTAAATTATGTATCTGCCCCAAAGCCTTGTAATAGCGTAGGACATTTACCTTTCCGCACTTTACATTCCGCATTTTAATTTCCGCACCCTATAAATTGCTAGTAATTAGGCGTGTATGGCAAGACTAAAATTGAACATAGCCCACTAATTTTCAAGATAACATATTCTGAAATCGACACACTTCTTTCACACACGCACCCCTTAGGGTAATTCTCTCTCGTTGCCTTTGCGAATTCAAAATGGTCATGTCCCTCGAACGTAGAGGTATTCTAGCACCGTTGCCTTCCAAACAAATCATCATAGTCCCTTCGATACAAAGATCATAAGACCCACGATGTCGCCTCCGAATACATGATCTTGACCTCGATTGTCGCCTACGAAAATGATGATAGTCCTTCGAATGTGCTAGGATACTTCCTACAAGTTGCTTTCTATGACCATCCGATGTCCCTTCGAATGTCCCGCTTACATCCAACGAATGGAGCTACCTACTAACTAATGGTATGGCTAGCGCTATTCTAAAGGAATGTAGAAGTACAACAAAACGACCAATTCGAGTGGGTAAATAAGTCTTTAGTTGCTTGCTCTATCAAATACTTTTCACACCACACACTTTTTTCAAAGTTCAAATTTTTTCAAAACAAAACATTTCCGAACACTTTGTATACACTTCTACATGAGTCATTACAAAGTCAAAGCGAAATGCCTTTTTCAAAACATCTTTGTCAAACACACGTAAAGCAATTTTAAAAAGTGATCTAGAGCAACTAAGAGCCCGTAGATAACTACGGATGGAAAGGGTGCTAATACCTTCCCTTTTCATAACCATTCTCCGAACTCGTAATCTAACGAAGGTCTTTTTCTCACTTTTACCTTCCCTTAATTGATAAAAATAAAAGTCGGTGGCGACTCTTGCTATCCGCACATTTGGATACAAAATCCTACAAAGTCGGTCACAGACATGTAATCGCGACTACTGGGAGTACACCCTAAAAGAGAGAATTGCCTTAGGATTTCTAGATCATTTTATCGCTTTTGTTTGATTTGTATGCTTTATCTTTAAGGGTTGCTTGGGTATTATATTATTGGGGATCCTACACCGATCCGGTTTCCTTTTAGGTAAGTAGCATTAGATCATCGCGACCGCTAGACGATAACTAAACGGTCAACATGATGGCTACGTTAGCGTGACACTTTGGTTGTCCCGATACTCTTCATTCCCAAGTTGAAGATAGTATTTGGCTTCGTGGTGTCATCAAGCGCTAACTAAACTTTTAGAACCTTAATTGACCCATCTTGGCCATTAGAAGGTAGTGAGATGGCCGGCTTTGGTGTAGACCGAGGTTGGTTGATACTGATGCTACGAGATCGACTTTTGGGACATTTTCGATCGACCACTTGGCCGTATTGAAATAAGCGCCTACGAAAGATCTGATGTGAGATTCCTAGAACCCTTACTATTATAGGACAGATGAACCAACTCAAACTTTTGGTAGGGTAATCACCTATACCTCATGCAAGCCTTAAACCTAGGCTCATTGTGTGAATTGTTTGGTGTGCTAAACATGACATCATGACATCATCCGCATTGCATATCATTTCTAACTATTTCAAGGACCTAGGATTTATCTTTGCCTGCTTTTGTAGGGTATTATGGCTTCTAGAAAGACTATCCGAATCAACTTCATGGGTATACCTTCTCAACTCAAAGAATTGGTTTCGTAAATTCCACCATGCTCGCCATCAAAAGACATGGTTATCTCTTGATTTGGTTATCTCCGTTTTGAAGAGGATATGATGCATGTCCTATTCCAGCTTTTGATCCAAACACCATTGCTTTACATCTCCCGATTATCATTGGTTCCTACCTTGAAGAATTCTCTAAGCTACTGGGTACCTATTCTTGACCAAATGCCATTCACCGCTTAGAAAAGGTTCCTAAGTACGAAGACATTGCATCCGCCTTACATCTCAAGCGCTCGGACATTGAAGCCAATTGGGAAACTAGAAGTGGAGTTAAGGGTTTACTTTCCAAGTTCCTGATTAAGAAAGCCCGAGAATTCCTCAAAGTTATGAGTTTCCATGCATTCGAAGACATTGTGGCCTTGCTAATCTATGGTTTGGTTCTATTCCCTAACTCGGATCAATTCATAGATTTTAGTGCCATCAAGTTATTCCTTACCCGCAATCCTGTGCCTACTTTACTTGGAGACATACTACATTCTCTCCACACTCGTACTACTAAGCGACAAGGAACTCTCATGTGTTGTGTACCATTACTCTCCAGGTGGTTTATTTCGCACCTTCCTCCATCAGTTTTGAAGAACGAGCAAAGGTTGAGATGGTCTCAAAGGTTAATGTCACTCTCTCATTCAGATATCCGTTGGAATCTTTTCTCTCAAAAGGATTTCACTTTCATCGAGCGCTGTGGAGAATTCCCTAATGTACCACTACTTGGTATAAGGGGAGGTATTACTTATAACCCTTCTCTAGCTCTACGTCACTTTGGTTTTGCTCGAAGAGATGGTCCACATGATATGCTTCTCCAAGATGTTGTGTTCGACTACAACCACGATCTCCAGAATTACCGACGAAGGTTCATACACGCTTGGGGCATGGTAAAGAAGTCTGATACCAAGACTTTGGGGCACCAAAACTCCATTCCTTGGGAACCTTACCTCAAATGGGTGCGAGCTCGAGCTCAAAACCTCATGATGCCATTCACTGCTCTACCAAGAATTATGGAACCTGTTGCTATAGGTGACGTACCCTATACTGTTCTCCATCCCGACATGCCTACTGATTTTGAAGATTTGAAGAGATCCTGGATTCAGCTCAAGGAAGAAAGGGATACCTTTGAAGCTTAGTGCTATGCAAGTGACAAGAAAGTGCTAGAATTGACCAAGCTACTTCACGAGGAGCGAAACATCAACGCCTACATCGGCACCAAGAGGAAGCGCCCATGGGAGACTTAGAGATTTAGGATTTATTTGTTTTCTTTTATTGTTTTGAACTATCTCTTGTACTTAAAAAGAAAAAGAATAATGAAAAGAGTACTAATAAATGTTTGTTCATTGCTTGTTTAACAAATTTAAATCTCTAAGGTCCTTGAAAACATTGCATTGCATTCGCATAAACATTGCATAGCATAGCATAACATTGCATCACGTACATTGAGATTGGTTTTCTCATTTGCTCGCTATTTATTTTAGCGTAAATGGCTCTTGAATGATCACAAAGATCTTCAAGCTCGTAATGCCTGGCCCAACAGATGTTCACCACTTGGTCCAAGGCCAAGAAGATTTGAAGAAGCTCATCAACAAGAAGAAGAAGGTTGTTGGTCTCTCAACATGGGCGACGCTAAAGGTGGTCACCGATTGAGCTCTCTCAAGGAAGTGTCCATACCGAGGAAAGTAACAAGGGTAATTGAAGGCAACACCGAGCTTGAGAAGAACTATGATGATGGCCAATACTCTAATGAAGATGACAAGTACAAGCAACTTGAAAATCGTCTCAATGCTGTGGAAAACTCAAGATGTCCGGCTGAATTTTGATGATCTAAGTCTTGTCCTCGTGTTGTGATTCCTCCCAAGTTCAAAGTTCCTAATTTTGCTAAGTATGATGGCATGTCTTGCCCAAAGTGCATTTGAAGTCCTATGTCCGTAAGATCAATCCCCACACCGATGATGTAAAGTTGTGGATGCACTATTTTCAAGAGAGTTTGTCCGAACCCGCTGGAATGGTACTATCACTAGAGAATGACCGTATCCGTACTTGGAGTGATTTGGCTGATGCTTTCTCATGATGAGTACAATGTCGAATTGACACCCACTGCATGCAACTACAAAGCATGTCTATGGGTCGTGATGAGAAGTTCAAGGAGTATGCTCGTATGGAGAGATTTAGCAGGAGTTCAACCACCCTTGTCCAATAGGGAGTTGGTTGATATGTTTATGGGAACACCACAGCCCATTCTTCAATCATTTGATTGGAAATTCTTCACCGGTTCACCGAATCGATATTGATAGGCGAGCGATCAAGTGGTATCAAGAGTGGAAAGACTCATAGAGTCATCTTCAAATGTCAAGAGATCTTTGGTGCTAAGAAAGAAGCCAATGTGGTATGGTCGAAAAGCCGAGCCAAGACCGACCGCTAATCTGTGGGGGCCAGATCTCCAATCCTACATCAAGACAACTCTCGAGACAACGCTGAGCGTAACGCCACCAAGACAGCTTCGAAGATCAATATGCCATTGTCGCAAGCCTTGCAACACATGTTGAAAGCAGAGTGATTACCTTGAGGGATCCTCCTCGAATGTCAATACCTCCTCTCCGGTACAATCCTAATGCTAAGTGTGCTTACCATTCCAATAGCCCGTGACATAGTATCGATGAATGTTGGGCTCAAGAACAAGATTCAAGATATGATTGAAGCTAAGATTGAATTTGATCCTCCCGCTGAGACTCGAATGTGATTAACGCGCCTATGCCTAACCATGACAAGAGCTCCAATGTGTTGATGACGATACTTATGTTTTCAACATAGATGACTTGACCATTCCTCCGATGTTAAGAAGAATTTGTTGCAAGCCGTGTCAATCCAGATGCCCAGAGAATTGTCGGGTGCCCATCCGCACTGATGGTTGTACTTGGTCGAGAAGACGTGTTCAAGGCATGATGGATAACCGTGAGATACTATTTCAAACCACCGCGTAAGGTGAAGAAATGTCTAAGTTGAAGATTGACAATGCGAAACTGCACCATCTGTGGGATACCTTGGGGCAGCCAAGTGGAAAGTATGATTCCATGGTGAAGTACATCGTCTCGATACAAGATTCCTATTGAAGATGTTAAGGCGATGGGGTGACGATTTCCAAGACTATGCCGATGTTAACACAATAAGGATTTCCTCTGATCCGTGCCTAGAGTGGCACCTCTCATTATCACTTCTCCAAGACCATATTCCTCGACAAAGCTATCCCTTGAACTATGGAGTCGATGTTTACTATCATGGCGTCTAACCATTGAAGATCTTACATTGAAGCTACCATTCCCGACATTGACAACATCACCGATCAAGTAAGGTAACCCGAACCGAAGGGTATTCTCTCCGATATCTCCTCTAAAGACATCATGACTCAAATTTCCAATATTCAACCCATTCCCCAAGCTAGAGGAAAGAACCAATCTCAACCAAGTACCAAAGGAAGTTATCAAGACACCTCCAAACGAGAAATGGAGGAAATTTCAAGATTATCAAGAAGAGTGACTACAATGTTGTGGAACAATGACAGATCATCCAAAATCTCCATGCTTGCTCGCTTGTGCTCCGAGGCTCATGCTAACGCCTTGGTGAAGTTTCAAGAATGCTCATGTACCGCAAGACACTACCACCAATCAATTCAAGTTTGTATTGCTAGCCTGCCAACAACGGCCTAGGCTTCTCGATGTCGATTTGACTCGAAAGAAACAACAAAGCCTTGCACATCTCGAATGCAAGGGCACTACGTTATCTCATGTTTTGGTGGATACCTGTCGCTCAATATCCTTCCAAGACCGCTTTTGATCGGCTTGATGTCGAAGGGTTGGTTCGAGACCCTGACATTATTGTGAGAGCTTTTGATGGTTCTAAGCACAGATTGGAGAGCTCACTCACTGTTAAAATCGGCCCTGCACTTTTGACTCTACTTTCTTTGTCATGGACATCCGTCCACCTACTCTTGCCTACTTGGACGCCCTTGATACATGGGCAAAGCGCCATATTTCTACCTTGCATCGTAAACCGTACCCGGTGAAAGGGAAGGTTGTCACAGATGTGGTGAAGAAGAGATATGGTCACCATCTCCTATTCCGATACCTTGAGATGGAGGGTGAATTCTTCGAGACTCCTGCAAGCTTTTGAAACAATCCCCGTCATGCCTGCTGACTCTCCCGTCACCCTAAAGTTGCTAAAGTTCCGCCTAGGATGGCCTCACCGAAAGATGCTCAAGCCATCAATTGTTTGAGGTAGCTTGCTGGGTCACCTCCCCGATCTTCCTTTCAAATTGACAAGACCGGCTTCAACATAGTGGATCTTCCCAACCATCATGGGCTCAAGAATTGAAGAATACCAATCTCCTTTAGTCGAGTACGTTTTGTTTTGCCTATTTCAATAAACTTTGAAAGCCTAGTGCCTTACCCGGCATCATGGCTCAGAAAGGATATCCATGCTATTCAAGACTTTGCACTTTACACCCGCCTAACATCAACAAAGTGATCTCAATCTGATCAAACACCAAGACCGAAGACACCAACTCCATAAAGTTGTGCCTGTTTGATGCCAAATTGTTCAGTGCTGATTGAAAAAATCAGATTTCTTTAAATTGTTCTACACTGATTTACACCACACTGCACCCCAGATTAAAAATTATCTTATGAATCGATCACACAGATTCAATAAAGGAACCAGCATTTATCCGATTTCCTTATATTGATGTTCGTTGACAACACCGTCAAAGATAAGGTTTTTCCTTCATGGATGGTTTCTCCTATAATCGATCAAATGGCTTCAAGACATGGTTACTGTTACAAGACTTTCTGCTACAAGGTTACTGCTCGACTAAGAACGCAGCGCCACTTATTATGGGACATTGTTTCATGACATGATTCATCACGAGATAGAGGTCTACGCCGATTTACATGATAGCTCGATCACATCAAGAAGAACATCTTGGTCATTTGCGTAAATTGTTTGATAGATTGAAGAAGTACAGTTGAGGCTTAATCCTAACAAGTGCACCTTGAGTCGATCCGAAAACTCCGGGTTTGTGTCGCGGAAAAGGTATTGAGGTTGTCCCCCAAGGTTAAAGCTATTCAAGAGATGCCGACCGAGAGGAAGTCGAGGTTTCTTAGGCCGATTGAACTACATTGTCAAATTCATTGCACACTTAATCGCTACTTGTGAGTCAATCTTCAAGTTACTAAAGAAAGATCAAGTAGTGGAATGGAATGACGATTGCGATCGCTTTTGACAAAATCAAGGAGTACCCATGTAATCCTCCTATCCGATGCCGCCAAGGAAGACCTCTTATCATGTACTTGACATGTTAGAGAACTCAATGGGTGTGTGGCAACATGACGAGTCCGGTCGAAAAGAGCATGCAATATACTACCTTAGCAAAAGTTTACCGATCGTGAAACAAGATACTCACAACTCGAGAAAACTTGCAACGCTTTGGCTTGGTTGCCGCCAACTAAGGCAGATATGTTGACTCACACTACCTTGTTGATTTCAAGATGGATCCGATAAAATACATATTTGAGAAACCAGCTCTCCTAAGAATAGCAAGATGGCAAATGATCTTGACCGAATATGACATCCAAGACACTTTAAAGCGATCAAAGGAAGTGTGGTAGCCGATCATTTGGCTCACCAAGTCAGATGACTATTAGTCTATGCATCAATTCTTGATGAAGATGTTTTACTAGTTACCGACATAAGAACCAAGCCTGCATTTAAGGACCCGAACAAGGATCCCGATGGACTATGGTTTTGATGGAGCCTCAACGACTTGGCAATGGCATTGGCGCCATCATTACATCCCCAGTGACATACGCCTTTCACCGCCAGATTATGTTTCAGCTTGCACGAACAACATGGCCGAGTACGGTTGCATCATGGGTCTTAAAGTCGCTATTGACTTAAGAATCAAGTTCTTACAAGTGTATGGAGACTCATTTTAGTGATCACGATAAAGGCGAGTGGATACAAGCATCCGAATCTCATCCCAGACGAGAGCATGTTCGAGTTTGATCCCCTACTCAAGAGATTACCTTCGATCATATTCCACGAGAAGAGAATCACAAGGCACGACTAGCTACTATGTCGCCTATGTTCAAGGTCGATGGGACAACGAGGCTCCCATCATCATTGAGAAGTTCGACTAACCAACAGATTGTTATGAGCTTGATGCAAGAGAAACCTTGGTATTATGACGTGAAGAAGTATCTTGAGACTCGTGTAATCCTGTGGGCAAATGGACTCCCACCCACGAGGGACCGCTTGTAGTCAAGATGATTTTCCCGGAGCTATGATACTTAGCACCATGGATGGTGAAGACTTCCCACACCGTGAACGCAGACATAGTCAAAAAATACTACGCATGAAGAGACCCGCTAGGTCGACCGCCTAGGCAAAAATAAGAGATCCCACAACCAAAAGGTTCGGCAAAAAATAAAGGATATATACAAAACATGTACACCCAAGTCTAAAACCCGAAAGGCTTGGGCAAAAAGGGTATCCCAGACTCAAAACCCGAAAGGGCGGTCTAGGCAAAAGTTAGGATTTAAGCGCATTTAATGTGTCTCTTCCAGATCACCGCCTGCACTACTATCAGATTCAAGATTCAAATGGCGAAGATCACCACTCACTTTCATCGACAAGAAGGAGATGAGATAGAAATGTATGAGTACTAGCATAGTTGGAACTTAACGAGATTGTTTCGCATAGCTTTTACCTTCTTGTGTACAAACCACTTGGCCATACGCCACATTTCAAATGAATGCAAGTTCTTTCTCTTTACAATTTTCATCGTTGTTGTTTGCAATAAGCCCAACGCTTGCTTTGAATGACTATACGATTTGACAATAAGAATCTAATCACAAACATACGAAAAGTGAACATACAAAAAGTACTTACTACAGCTCCTGAATCGGGACGATTAAAAGTCACCAAAACATTCCCCCACGAGCATGATCCCCACAAAGGTGTCACTCACCACAAACCTCCCTGGAGTATATGTTGGTCCCCGAGCCGTGATCCCACCAACTGTTGATTACATCGCCTCCAAGAAATAACATTTCGCCCCGACCAAGATATTTATCCCCAAATGACATCTCTCATTCTTTCTTTTTCCCCAACAGAAGATCCGCACTCAAAACTTGGTCGATAGGCATCGAGGAACCTACATCTTCATTCCCACCAGAGATTACAACGGGTTCCTGACTCTTCCAACCCGGTCTCCCGGCTACTATCAATTGCTCTCCAGCGAGGTCTACACTTTGAATCCCCTAGTAGAGCACCTCCTAAATTTCCTCCGCAGGATCTACATACAGAATCCCCAACAGATCGCCTCCCAGACTCTCCTCAGCAGGGTCCATATATGAGATCTCCAACAACGAGCCTCTCCAATCTCTACCTTCCTCAACAATATCTAGGCCCAAGACTTGGTCGATAGTGCATCGGAGGAATCCAGGTATCTTTCTTCTCCTTCAAAAGGTGGACTTCCACCCACTCAATTCCCCAAGCAGAATCGAAATCCTCAAAGAATATCCGTGATCTTCTTCAAGATGGATATGTTTTGAAATACCACAACATCTATCATTCATACATTACTCATAAAGTCATAATTCATGCATATGTCGCTCATATACACCGTCATGCATCATACTTTGCATAAAACTAACCAATATTCTATCAAAGTTCCTCTTGTTTTCTCCAAAATGTAATAAATACTGACGCAAACAGTCCAGATTAAGCCCCGAATCGACGGAAAACTATCCGAAAGACCGCCTTGATTGTCCTCCGACGATCGTCCAGATTAAGCCCCGAATCGACGGAAAACTATCCGAAGACCGCCTCCGGTTATCCTCCGATAATGTGCAATGGATCAACACCATGCACAACAGGAAGCTATCCACATTTTTGCCAACTACAATCTCCCTCGAGTAATCACACGAAGATTTATTCTCGATCCCTTATTATCAACAAAGAATACAGTAGTCTAGCGACGACTCGCTTGCCTTCGATGACATCTTAAGCCCATCTCCGACTACTTATCAATGGTTTCACTTTCGAATGTGCATATATGGTTAAAAATCAATGCAAACCAAGAACTTCATTCAAAAAAATGAGCACGAAGTCTAACGAGACTACCTCCGATGGCATCTTAAGCCCATCTCCATGATCCTTCCGTAAACGACTACAGAGCCTAACGTACTCACCCCCAACATCGATCTTTCCAGATGGCATCTTAAGCCCATCTCCGCCAATTCTCCTATCAACATTCTCGAGTCTAGCGACGACTCATCCCCCAAATAAGTATCCAAATGGCATCTGAAGCCCATTCCCGCATCATCCACCAACAATGAGTGCAAATTTTGTATTGAGTGTTCAATCATCTTCTACCTCCGTGTCACAAAAGACAAGCGTGTCAATCTAACCCTCCAAACAAGAAGATTGAACAGCTGTCATACCCCAAAATTTTCCCTCCATCTACTCAAGAGATTTCATACATCTATGCTCAAGGATTCCTCAAGAGTCGATCGACAAACTCTCTCCTAGACAATCAACCCAAATTAGGGTTTGTATCTCTCAAGTCAAGATGAACTTCCAACATCTCCAATGGCCTTCATGCCTCCTCATATGATTCAAAGATTCTCCATGTCAAGTTTCAAGCCTCACAAGTCAAGTTTCGCATAATTGCTCGATGGTCAAAATCAACAGATTGGACAAAAGTCAATCTGTGGTCAACATACAACAAACTTCATAATTTTTGTCAACATCCTCATTTTGAAGTTACATTCATCATTTGATCAAGGGTTGATCATGATTCATCAAGAAAACTCAAGATTTGCTCAAAAGTCAAACTTTCTAAATTAGGGTTTCTAGGTGAAAAGTCAATCAACTTTGACCGATCATAACTTTCTCATACTTTCTCGTAAAGTTTTCCACCACCTCTTGTTTTGAAGGAAATTCAATTCTCTACAACTTCATGTCTCACAAGAATGTCCAAAAAATGCTTCATTTGAGAGGTATAGCTCAAAACATTATAGGTCATTTTCAAAGTCAACAAAAAGTCAACTTTTTGCTTTGAAGATATATTGAGCATGGTAACTCCAATTGAGATGAGACCAAAAATTTTAGTTAGAGGACTCTTAGAGCTTTCCACAAAGTCCAAGAACACTCAAAAATGTGGAAAATTGAGCAAGTTACACCATTCACAAGTTGGGCAATTTTGAAAGAATGCACAAAGAGAAATACTCCTAAAAATCAAAAAACTTTGCAAATGGGCCTACTTTTTCTTCATCCTAACTTATTCCTCATGCAATTAGGAATGTCCAAGCCCAATGCCACGAATTTTTATTTTATTTTCATATTTAATTTGGAATTTATTCATTTAAATACAAATTAAATTGAAAAATAAGGTATAAAATCCAAAGTAATTGCAAATTTGATTTTATTTCTTTTGTGATCCAATCAAATCATTAAAAGCCAGCAATTTCAAATTGGATCAATATGGCAAGATTAGATTGAAATTGACTAAAGTTTGAAGATTTGATTTTTGCAAAATCAAATTTGATTATCATTGATTATTGATCAATTCTTTCCCAAACAATGCCAAATCCATCCAAAGATTTATACCGATGCATACCACATGAAAGAGAACGAAAAATTGCCTCAAGAAACCCTAACCTAATCCAAAAATCCGTGACCTTTAAGCAACTTGTCATTATCGATCCAAATTGTTTCAATTGGTTTTGAGGATCCAAACACGCTCTTGACATCCCCGAAGCATTCCGCACTTTACATTGCCCAAAAGCATCAAGAATCACGAACCGATTTTGGTTTGTTCTTGAAATTTCAAATTTCAATTCATTCATTCATGCATTATTAACTCGATTTGTTGTTGTTTTTGTGTTTAGTGATGTGTTTACTTTCTCGGCAAGCTAATTGAATTTCCATGGCCTCGAATCGTGTTATGCCATGATTAGGGTTTCGTGAACGAATTAGGGTTTCTTAAAAGGAAAAATTGGACAATAAGACTGTACCATCGTGTTCGAATGTTCCAAGGAATCGAACCATGGCCTTAGATTTTATTTATATTATGTGCTTTTGATGTTTGCTGGACTTTGCGGCCGAACCATGGCCGACGCAGACTTTTCAAATATTCAAAAGGTTGAAGACGAAGCTTGCCGAGCGGATGAAGTCGAGAGCGCTGTAAATTCCATTCAATCCGCTTTCCAAACAAGAGCGCTTGGTTCGATGGCAAGGGAGTGGGTTTTCAAAGTTTGAAGTTGGTGTCTCCAGTTCGATCCCTGGCTCAGACATTTATTTTACAAGTTTGCAAAACCTCATATTTTCTATTTTCTAATTATTTTTAATATTTGCATCATATTTTAATTTCTTTTCATAATTTTTATTCTGCATTAAAATATCATCAAAAATTATTTTCCTTTTTATTTTATTTTCAGAAAACCTTTATTTAATTTATAAAATTAAAAAACATGTTTTTGCATGCATATTTATTTTTATTTATAATTTTGCACTTTAATTACTTTTAATTCATTTTTAATTATTAAATTGCATCTAAAAAATCCCAAAAAATTATTTTAGCATATTTACATTATTTCCAAGATGTCATATTTTTTCCAATTTAAAATTTGTATTTTTTCTAACATTTTCTCTTATTTCGATTTCATCATATTTTCCGATTTCTCATTCGTTTCACAGGTTCTTCCGATTCAGACGATTCTTCCGCTTTTTATTTTTTTTAAATAATGTAATCGATATGGGTGTAATAGTTTAATTTAGGATTTTATTTTCCGATTTTAAATTATGTATCCCCTAAAGCCTTGTAATAGCGGACATTTACCTTTCCGCACTTTACATTCCGCATTTTAATTTCCGCACCCTATAAATTGCTAGTAATTAGGCGGTATGGCAAGACTAAAATTGAACATAGCCCACTAATTTTCAAGATAACATATTCAAATCGACACACTTCTTTCACACACGCACCCTTAGGTAATTCTCTCGCTGCCTTCGAATTCAAATGGTCATGTCCTCGAACGTAGAGGTATTCTAACACCGCTGCCTTCCAAACAAATCATCATAGTCCCTTCGATACAAAGATCATAAGACCCACGATGTCGCCTCCGAATACATGATCTTGACCCGATTGTCGCCAAGAAAAATGATGATAGTCCTTCGAATGTGCTAGGATACTTCCTACAAGTTGCTTTCTATGACCATCCGATGTCCCTTCGAATGTCCCGCTACATCCAACGAATGGAGCTACCTACTAACTAATGGTATGGCTAGCGCTATTCTAAAGGAATGTAGAAGTACAACAAACGACCAATTCGAGTGGGTAAATAAGTCTTTTAGTTGCTTGCTTTATCGAATACTTTTCACACCACACACTTTTTTCAAAGTTCAAATTTTTTCAAAACAAAACATTTCCGAACACTTTGTATACACTCCTACATGAGTCATTACAAAGTCAAAGCGAAATGCCTTTTTCAAAACATCTTTGTCAAACACACGTAAAGCAATTTTAAAAGTGATCTAGAGTAACTAAGAGCCCGAGATAACTACGGATGGAAAGGGGTGCTAATACCTTCCCTTTTCATAACCATTCTCCGAACTCGTAATCTAACGAAGGTCTTTTTCTCACTTTTACCTTCCCTTAATTGGATAAAAATAAAAGTCGGTGACTTTGCTATCCGCACATTTGGATACAAAAATCCTACAAAGTCAGCATCAGACACACACACAACCACACTTTGAACTAAATGGGTACCATCGAGTACGATGGATGGGTAATACTTCCCTTGCATAACCAACTCCGAACCTATATCTCTTAATTTTGTAGACCGTTTATCCATTTCATTCATGGGTTTTATCTATATTTTCCTGCTCTTCTTTAGAACAAATAAAATTAGGTGGCGATTTCAATTGCTTTTGAAAATTCATTTAAATGATTTTTGAAAACGAGTTGCTTCATGGCGATCATCGGGAAATTTTCTGCGAGTTAACCCTAGTTTAGTTCTTTGTGTGGTTGTGTGTTTATCGCTTTTTTACTTTCTTCTTTGTACTTTATCTTATGTTTATGTTTCGTTATTTATTTTTCTATGCTTCATTTATTATCTTGTTTATATATCCATTGTGTGGAATTCTTGATGGGATTGTTGATTCATAGATAAGCCCACTACCCGTGCTTCTAGGTCACCTTTTTAGGAATAGAGGGTTGAGCTAGGTCCACCGACTCCATTGTCTTGTCCGGCCAAGACCCGCTTAGAGTTGGTTGTTTTAAGGAGGTTGTTGGCCCGCGATAGAGCAGGACATCAATCTTTGGACAAATGACCTATAACTCTAAGTTTGTTCATGTTGTCATAACCGAGACCAAACGCTCAAATTTTGGATTTTGAGTATCCCGTTAAGAGTCGTTTCTTGGGGTATACTTTTCCAAATACTATTACCACGTAGGCCTCTCGCGCGATGATAATGTTTGTTAAAAGGGGATCTGAGTCTCCAAGAAACACTTAGCAGAAAACCTTAAAACCATTCTTTGGGTAATTATTGGGTAGAAAGCTTAGAGCCATCCTATCATAGGATCCCACCTGAATAAGTTGTTTTGATTGCTTGTATCATCCCTGTTTCACGTCTCTGTGAACCTATACTATCCTTATGTTGCATTCCATTTGTGTGTGCGACATTGCATTTCATCACATCTTTTGCATTAATAGCATTACATTTCATTGCATAATCTGCATGTTTCATACATTCAAGTTGTCAGAGAACTCATTTCGTCTGTCTCCATCTTCAGTTGTTTGTCTGCTGTCAAACTGATTCCTCAACATTTTTGGATTTGAAGCATGGTTCAGAAAATTATGGAAGAACTTCAACGAGACCAAGAGCTATTAAGAGACAAAATCAACCAGCTGAATGGGTCAGAATATTTCAAGACACCTCCTAAAGCCAGTGTTTCAGACATGACAACTCATCCTTGTAAATTGATTAGTCACTAGGCCATGTTTCTTTCTGTTTGCATTTTCCTTTGTTTATGTTAAAATTGTTGCTTTCAAATCTTGTTTGTAATTTCGTGTTGATTTTAATGAAATGAGCATTGCACTGTTTTGATTCAAATCATTTACATTTATCACTTTCAAATATATATTTTCCCTGTTAAATTTCTTTACCGAACTTTTGTTTTTGCAAAGATTGGAGGGAGGATGATAAAAACAAGATACCCATAATTGTGGTTGGTATGCTCAATAAAACTTTGTGATGATATGTGCATTATTTCAATTCCCAAACACTGGAGAAATAAGGAAGTTAAACCTTGTCAACCCTTTAGCCTAGAAGTTGAGTTTCTTTCTATACCTAAAACCCGCAATTTTAACCGTGGTATTTCGCTTAATTCGATGTGCATTCATTCAAGACGCCTTTCAATAAAGGTTGTATTCAATCAAGTTTCCTTCACACACATCAAGAAGTGTTGGAGATGTCATACAAGTCAAAAAGTGATGATGATGGTTCTCCGTAATCATAAAAGTCAAGCAGTCATTGTCTTTCCAAAAATATATATAAAAAAAATTGGGGCATCCTGCTGACCGTAATCTCAAACGGAACGGTTCAGGAAAAAGTTAAGGATGATAAATTCAAATAAGAGTTGACAAAAGTCCTCAAACAACAAATGTTGCAAGAAGAAGTGACTGCTATTTCAAGAACCTATCAACTTCTGAGCCATCATCACTATCCAAAATCAATTGGAACTAAAATGCACAATTTGAATTAATTGAGCGTAGGACTGAAGAACATCACGAAGATTGGGTTGGGTACAAATAAATTTTGAGCCTTTATCCTTTGTTTCTTAAACCGTGAACTGCACTAATGCTACAACCCTCAAAAGTCCTAATTGCCGTGTTTCTTTTGAAAGCATACTACAACGAGGTTGCGAATATGACTCCTAAGGTCTTTTGCAAATCAACTGTCTTGGTATATCCATACCATTGTTTTCTCTTTCACTTTTAAATTTTCAAACCACTGTGTTTTAACCAGTGATCCATTTTCTATACAAAGAATTACATCATTCCAAAATGATTTTTATTTCAAAACTTGTGCATGAACTTTACATTAAATTTACCATGTTTGAATAAAAATTTTGCTTGTAAAAGTTTTCTCATCAAGGAAGTCCAAACTGTTAGGAAACTTGGTCTGATCCTAATCAGGCAAGTATCTTCGATCCCTGTGAATCAGTTCAAGATTTGTTGCTCAATGCAAATCATTATCAGAATTATTTTAATCAGAAGATCACTTTCAAGACTTATACCGGGGCACTCCTTTCCCCTCAGTCATTTCAAGAGTTGAAGCCATGATCGGTTTATCCTTAACAACTAGCTAATCCGGGGCAATCCCCAGGCAGCACTTCAGTCCTTCCTCCAAGGATCATCATTTTCGATACAGTTCACAAGTGTGTTAGAAGTGTTTCTCAAGACATTTTCTCTCCAAGCAGAGTTGGTAGTGTTCTCCGTGTTGAGGATCAGAGTTCCCATCTTACCTCCACAAAAGAGTCAATTCGTTGTCATGGACGTCTGCATTACATACTACATGCATAGATCATTCATATATCATATATCATGCATCACAAAATTCATATACCATGCATAACAAGAGTGTTTTTATCATCATTTGCATTTCCCGAGGTCTTGTTACAGTCAATGTCTTACCTTGCAGTCAAAATCCAACTTACTTTGTACCTACCAAAATAGATGTTTTGTTTCTCGTATATTCAATGCATTTCTGAATATACCTGAATCTTTTTTCCGAAGTTCATTCAATGATTTTTCTGAATGTCTTTGACGATGTGTTCCAGAGTCCGTTCAATGATTTTTCTGAATGTCTCTGATGTTTTGTTTCCTGTATATTCAATGCATTTCTGAATATACTCGAATCTTTTTTCCGAAGTTCATTCAATGTTTTTCCGAATGTCTTTGACGATGTGTTCCGAGTCCGCTCAATGATTTTTCCAATGTCTCGATGTTTTGTTTCTCGATATTCAATGTATTCTCGAATATGCTCGAATCTTTTTCCAAGTTCATTCAATGATTTTTCCGAATGTCTTTGATGATGTGTTCCAGTCCGCTCAATGATTTTTCTAATGTCTCTCGATGTTTTGTTTCTCGTATTCAATGTATTCTCGAATATGCTCGAATCTTTTTCCAAGTTCATTCAATGATTTTTCCAATGTCTTTGATGATGTGTTCCAGTCCGCTCAATGATTTTTCTCAATGTCTCTGATGTTTTATTTCCCGTATATTCAATGTATTCCTGAATATGCTCGAATTTTTTTTTCCGAAGTTCATTCAATGATTTTTCTGAATGTCTTTAATGATGTGTTCCAGAGTCCGTTCAATGATTTTTCTAAATGTCTCTGATGTTTTGTTTCCCGTATATTCAATGTATTCCTGAATATGCTCGAATTTTTTTTCCGAAGTTCATTCAATGATTTTTCTGAATGTCTTTGATGATGTGTTCCAGAGTCCATTCAATGATTTTTCTGAATGTCTCTGATGTTTTGTTTCTTGTATATTCAATGCATTTCTGAATATACTCGAATCTTTTTCCGAAGTTCATTCAATGATTTTTCTGAATGTCTTTGATGATGTGTTCCAGAGTCCGTTCAATGATTTTTCTGAATGTCTCTGATGTTTTGTTTCCTGTATATTCAATGCATTTCTGAATATACCCGAATCTTTTTTTCCGAAGTTCATTCAATGATTTTTCCAATATCTTTGATGATGTGTTCCAGTCCGCTCAATGATTTTTCCAATGTCTCTCGATGTTTTGTTTCTCGATATTCAATGCACTTCAATATGCTCAAGATCTTCCATTGCTCTTCTAAATATCTTTGATGTTTTCCGCAGTTGTCTCCTCTGTATCATACATCATTCTAAAAATATATATCAAAAATATTGCATTCATCGCATTCTCTTCATATGTCATTCATCATGCCCATTGCATCTCGCAAAATTTTGTTTTGATATTTAACTATCTCCCATCGCGATAATATGAAGCTTAATCATCTTCATATCATCCGTTGAAGATATTTAAATAGGGCAACGTTGCACCCCAAATTTTACCCCGCTATTTTTCTACTTGCATTTGTATTTATATTATAAAAAACAAATATTTAGTCATTGCATTTGCATCATTACGTCAGATTTAAATTGACCAAAATCGCTTTAAATCGATATTTGCATCGCTTTTAGTTGTAAAATACCATATGTTACTTCATGCATTTTTATCTCTCTCTGCTTATTGCATTGATTTTAAATTATTTATATGTCGATGATATCGATATTTCGATTTTATAAATGTGTTAAAAGCAATTGATATCGTAAAATTAGCTGAGAAAATATTTCAAGTTTTCATCTTTACGATCGCTTATGAATCTACGTGTCGCTAGATCATGAAAATGTGTTCTCCTAATTTTTCGTACATTTCAAGTCTCGCTTTTAACTCAAATGTTTTAAAGTCGGGTTTTCTTTATTATCATTTTATTTCGATTTTAATTATTTTGATAATTTTTCTTCAATCTTTAATACCCGTAAATTATTTTAATGTATTTATTTTATTTTTTTGGATAATTTATTGTCCAAACTTTTACCATTTTTTACGATTTAGGTGTCCAATTAATATCTCAAAAAAATTAAACAAAAATATTATTGGGCTTTTTATTTTTTACCCAACCCATTTGTGTGGCCCATTTCATGAAAAGGGCGTTTTTGGCATTTAAAAAAATAACTAAACCTAATTTATGATTATATATATGTGTCACTGTTAAGAAGAAGGAGGAGGTCAATTTGGAAAACCGAAACAGTGAGGCGGAAAACAAAAACAAAATTATAAAATAGAAACTCATCTTCTTCATCTCCTCCGCCTGTCATCTCGCCGGAACACCCAAACCCATATCTTTCACCCTCACCTTCATAACCACCCACAGTGTTCTTCTTCATCCTCACGACCCCACCGTAAACCTCACTGCCATCAGCTCATCTTCACACCATCGTTCCCAAACCCCCTTTTATCGCCTTCCATTTCAACAACCCACAGTGTCCTCCTTCACTCTCACAGAAGCCACTGCTTCCTCGCTACTCCCACCGTTTCTCAATCCGCAGCCGTTACATCCTTCTCTAAACTCCCTTCTGTTGTCTCCGTTCCACTATTCTGTCTCCCTCTTCACAGAACAACACTTTCGCCGCTTCCATCCTTTCCCTCTGTCTTGTAGATAACCACCAAATAGAACTTCCTTCCATTTTCGACCTGTGCCAGTCCTAACCGTAACTCACCCCTCATCGAACCTTTCTTCAATCTTTCACCCAAACCGCGACGCCGTTGTCATTCCCTGTTACCGTCGTTCTTGCCTCAACACCCCCGCCGGGACCATCCGTCTCTGCTGTTCCTCCACACCGCTAACCCTCTATCCGTTGCACTCTCCTCACAAAGAATTTCACCGTCCCGCTCGCCGAACCACTATAACCCTCGGATTTCTCTCCTCACATTTCAAAGATTCGCAGACCGCATTCAAGGAGCTCGAAGATCGCTTTTGCCTCTTTCTTATGATAACTGCTCGACTTGTGTTACTTGGTTTGAATCGATATTTGTTTCTCAATAGTGCATCGTAATGTTATACTTGTATGCTCGACTCAATAGCGGTTATGTTGATATAGTCGTGAATCATGAATGTGTTGTTATCTTTAAAATGTGATAACATGTGAATCTAGTTTTGATTTATACTTAACTAACGTTAGCTTTTGAGTTTATAATGAAAACCTTGAAAAAGATGATGCCGCTCGTTATTGGTCGGCTTTTTATCTTGAATTTGACAATACCATGTGGATTAAGATTATTGAATTTCCATGCTATGTCATGTTTCTAAGTCAATTTAAAAGAAGTTTCATGAAGGTTTGATATTGATATCGCACTTATTCATGAACGATTTAACCGAGAAGCCGTATATTATATTGTTTTCATTTTAATTCGATTAAAGTTCGTGATTGAATGGTATTTGTGCTTGGTTTCATGAAGGATTAGTATCGCTTATTCGCATGGGATATAACCAAGAAATGCCGGCAGCCGGTCTACTTTGTATAATTGTTTTAAATTCGAGTCGGAAAGTACATTTTATTTGGTTTGTTCCAAATGATTGAAGTTGTGGTGAATAATGTTAGTGTATAGTTTCATGAGAGTTCGACATCGACACGCTCATATGCGAGATGAACGAGAACCGTTGGGATATCATATTACGGTGTTCTCTTTTTAAATTTCAATTGAAGTTTTACGATTGATGAATAATTGAAGTTTGACTTGGTTTCGATGAAGGTGATGTTGTTTCGCTTATTCAGAGAAACCAACCGAGAAACCAATACTTGTCGGGCAGCCATGCTATTATGCTATTCTCATTTTAATTAGAATTGTGAGTGAAACAATACCGTGGTTTCGATGATGGTTCAATGTCAATGTCGCATTTCTTTGCGTATGATTTAATCGTGAAAACTATCGAGGATAACATTTTGTTTCTTTGGTACGAGAAGATCCTTTTTATTTCAAGTATATTTGAGTGAATAGTGGCTGTCCGGATTATGACTACTTGATCTTGGTTGGTTTTGAAACCAATTCTCCATGTTTCGACTTTGTAAATAATATCTTGTTCATGTTTTCTTTGGTTTCAATTACAATCCGTTGCTTATCCGTATACATAGTTCATGTTAATTACATTTTTGATTTTATTTCTTCGATACTAACCATGTTTTGATTCGATGCGATTTTATGTTCATTTTTTTTCACACTATGCTACTAATGTATCTCTTATTTGTGAAGATATCCGAGGATGGTTCAAGCATACATTCTATACTGTCGCATCTACATACATTTTAATATACTCTTGTTCATATTACTATTTTTATTTAATGTTTAATATTTAGTATTGTACATACAATATACTTGCATTTTTATTTTATTGTATATTTTATACTGTAAATATATTTATACATACTATATTTATTTCTTATGCTTAGTATTGTAAATATACATATTATATTTATTTCTTATATTTAGTATTGTAAATATATACTATATACATATTATTACTTTTATTATTATACTTTATCTATTCATTCATATTAAGTTCGAATTACATTTATTTCTTAGAATTAATTTCTATAGTTTATTCTAATTAATAAAATACAAATAGTCAATAACCGATATCTAAGTTTCTCTGCATTTAATTTCTGTTTGTATGCTTTTAACATAATTAATTTATCGTTTCTTCTTTAATTTATTTTCATCCCCATTCGGAAAATGTACCCCAATCCCCTTGTTGCGTTGTAAATAATTTTACCGCTTTTTATTTTACCGTTTAATCCCCATTTATAATTCATGTATCCCTCTCCCAAAAAACAATTCTTGTAATAATTTAGTGCACATTTATTTTTAATTTAACTGTCACTTACACAAAACCCAAAAAAAGCTTTTTTAAACTAATAATTGTAAATCATTTTTAAACCCGTAAGTCGACAAAGCTACGAAGCGTCGCGATGACCACACATGCACACATGTACGCTTGATCCTGGGCCTTCTTACAGTGAGCCTATTTCGATTAATTGTTCCAATTAGTCGTTATAGTAGACTAGCCCACCTTGCTAGTACACATGTAATTTAACTGTTTTATACTTAGGTTGGCCACCTTGTATGGGCTTTGTCGATTTTATTTGTTATTTACAATTATCTCGATCCTATTCTTTCTCCATTCACCAAGCATTTAAAACACTTTCAATAAAATTCGACCCAACGTCGAGTCTTCTTCTCAAACCTCGATCCAACGTCGAGTTATTTTCAAAAATGAATTTCTACAAAAAAACATAGTGCTATGGTATTTAATTGAACCGTTAGAGGATAACCCAACGATTTAATTAAAATGTAAAGTATTTGGGCCATTAGAGGGTAACCCAATGACTTAAATACTTTATTCCATACACTTAATAAAAGTGAACTTTGTTTCACCTCACTCATTTCATAATAAAGATTTTGGGATGAGAGATGATCGGTTGACCTCAATCACCAATCTCGAGTATTGAATCGTTAGAGGATATCCCAACGTTTTGGTACTTGTCATCCACAATTTAAAATCAACTCCAACCCATTCAAACTTCTTTTGTGCGCTCCAAGCACCTTTTACCTTTAAACCATTTTTAAGATTAGACATGATTCATTTACAATTGAGATGTTCTTTCCTCTATTCCCAAGGTTTTCGACTTCTCCACTTGAGTACCAGAGGTGTTCTCAAACCCTCCCTCATGTTGGTGTGTAGTCCTTTATTCTTTATCACACCTTGTGGACGTTAGATGAGTCTTCTCCTTTAAAAATGACGACTTGTCTTTTCATTTAAAATCAATCAACAAACAATTATTTTCTAGAGGAACTACGGAGTTTTGACTTTCCCATTGCACGAGGGAATACGTAGGCACACGGTTCTGAAACCGTGCCAAACTCAAAAATAATAAAAACATTTCTCCTCTCTTTCTTTCTATTTTTAAACTTAGAAGATCGTAAAATTTTCACACTAACACACAACCACACTTTGAACTAAATGGGTACCATCGAGTACGATGGATGTAAGGGGTGCTAATACCTTCCCCTTGCATAACCAACTCCCGAACCTATATCTCTTAATTTTGTAGACCGTCTTATCCATTTCATTCATGGGTTTTATCTATATTTTCCCGTTCTTCTTTTAGAACAAATAAAATTAGGTGGCGATTTCACTATTTTTTTTTTTGAAAATTTAGATTATTTTTGAAAAAAAAAACGAGTTGCTTCACATCATTCATTGCATTTTTGCATCTTTTGAAATGTTTGCTTCCATATCACTGGTATAAGTCACACTTACTCATGTAAGTACAAGTCTGTCCCCAGTAGAATATCTCCAAACAGAAAGGATACATTTTCCTTTTTCCCCGGCAGAGTCCCCAAACAGAGAAATACATTTTCTTCTCTCCACCACATTCCCCAGCTGGGATCATTCCTCATTAGGAATAATGTCTTGATTGACCTTTTTCTTTCCAGTTCATTCCTGGATAGAACCTTGTCTTTAATCAACAAAGCAATAAGCAATAGCCTCATCGTCTGAGCTGCTTATCTTTCTCTTCATTCATAAAATTGTCATAAAAATTTGTTTTCTCGACAAAGCCAAAATCATGACTATACGAAAAATTTCCCAGCAGTTGTTTTTCTATCTAAAAGAAAACCTGTGCCTTCCAATCAAAATGCCTGCATCTTCTCAAAAAGAGAGATCCTCGGCAAGATTTTATCCAAGAAGAAAGAAACTCATTGGAGTTCTGTTTCTTTCATTGTCAGTTATTCATAAAGCTGAATATACAACAATGTTCTCAAAAATTTACCTTGTTATAGTTATCACTTCGCTGATAATTGGTAATATCTTCAAAACTCATTACCATGAACTATCACAAGGCTGATAATTGGTAATAACATTTTTCACTTACCTTAAACATTGTCACAAGCCTGACAGAAGGTAATCTCTTTGTTTCCCAAAAGGAAACAAATATCCGCATACTTTGTGAATCATTCTTTCCCCATCAGGGACGTATCCACAAATTTTTTCCCCGTCATGTCATCTTCTTTGATAGTTATCTGGGTGAAACTTTTTCAATCATTTTGCATCATTCCGCATCTTTTGGTATCTTAGGTCCAAAATTTAGATTTCGATATTTAAGTCTCTTTATACCTATCAAAACGAAGATATTCATCTTCATCTCTGTTAAAGAAACTTAAATAGGGCATCATCATACCCCAATTTTGACCTAAGATACCACCTTACATTCACATCATTGCATAACTAATACTGCATAGATTAATCGTATAGCTTTCACAAGTCAAAATTAGGGTTTCATCAGATTTTCATCTGATTCAAGAGACAATCAATTAGGGTTTGAGTTTTTCTCACCTCATTTGATCTATCTTGATCAAATCATCACCTCATCGATACTCATTTCTCACGATCAATCAAGGATCGACCAATTAGGGTTTTGATCGGGCATGAGTTTTCTCTGACTTTTTGAGCAAGAAATGACTTTTTTGGATAGAGATTGGTCATTATATCTTAGATACAACATCTTGACCTAATTTCGGATTCAAAACATCACGTGTTCACACTTTATCACCAATTTCAAACATCTGATGAATTTTCATCTGCACAGAAAAGTCAAACTTTGACTTTTGGTCAATTTTTTCAAAACAAAACTTTTTCCATCATCAAAATACTTCAAATGATCCATCATGATCATAAAAAATCAAAGAATTTGGAAAAGTCAACAAAAAGTCAAAAGTTTTCATACTTAGAAAATTTTCTAAGTGTTGAAATTTCTTATTTTTTTCAAACTTCATGCCATTTTTTCACCTAGTTCCAATTTGAATTTGAAAAAATTCAAAACATGAAAGTTGTAGCTTGTGAAACAAGCTTTCCAAAATGTCCAAGAACTCTAAAATCCATGGAGTCTAGCCATACTTTTGAAATTGAAACATAGGCTCCATGAAACTTGATTTTCAAAATCCAAAACTTCAAATTATAGGTCATTTTGTGTTTTCTTCATCTAGAAGCAATCTAACCTTGCCAAATGGATGATTGAACTGATAAATATCAGTTAGAGGTAATAATTGAGAGGATTGGATCAAATTGTAAAATGAGCACATGGTGAAAAAGGAAGTTTCCTTTTGGCAAATACCATTCTTGCCCTCTAAGTTATCTTTGATTTTCCAAAAGCATTGTACTCTTGCCTAACATTTCGAACTTGTTGCCTATAAATAGATCACAAATTCAAGTCCAAAACCACACCAAAGCAAATGCAAAATCATGCTTTCATTCTTCTTCTTGAAAATCAAGCAACTTAGTGCAAATTGAGAAACATTGCATTTTGGAAATTTAGTTAAAACCATGATGATCTTTGGTGTCAAACATGTTTCATGATCATTAACAAACTTGTTTATAACTTAAAATCAAACTGAAATCAAGCCAAAACCGCCACTTTTCATATTTTCAAACTTATACAAGCGCTTTATGAATCGAATTTGAAGCTAGGCTTGATCAAATCATGTTCTAATCATTCTAACACCTTCAATATACATCATATGTATGATCCGCACTATAAGCAACAATCAGAACACGATTAACATCAAAATCGAGTTCCATTTTTCACCAGCAGGACTTGGTTGGAAAGATTGAGCAAGCTCAAGCAAGCAAATCATTCACGCTTCCATACATGCCGATGAAGCTCAAATGATCAAGAAATGCTCGAAACGCCTAAGACCTTCTTCGATTCTCACTTAACTAGGTATGAACACGAACTGTGATATCCATTCTCTTTGATTCTTTTGAAAAACTCTGGCCGATCTCTTTCTCGCACTCATAACGATCAATAACCCTCAATAAAATCAAACAATCATTAAACATACATCATTTAATTTGAAAATCGCTTTAGGGTTCTTAGCATTTTCCAAATCCAATTGAGTTAGATCAATATAAATGAAATTAACAAGCACCATCATGTTCGTGATGAAAACCGATCAAGTTTGATTTTTATTTCATTAATTTCATTGAGAAACAAAGATTTGAGCTTGAATCATGATTTAAAATCAAAACCACGAAGAACAATCAAGGTGTTCTTCATTTTCAAATTTTTAAATATTCCAATGCTTTGTCTACACGTGTTCTGAGTCCACTAACACCAGCGCGCGTTTGGCTCAGTGGTAGCCTCTTTGCTCTTAAGTCTCTCTGCCACGTGTGTCACCCTTTGGTCATGGGTTCAACTCCCATCAGGACCATTTCTTTTTTATAACTTTTCATGTTTTTCATAAAACTTTCACAATTTTTTTGACCAATCAAAACTTCTCATTTTGAGATGATTTTTTAAACACTTGTCAATAAATACATCTATTTTATGATAGTGCAAAAATTTTCAGAAAAAACTTTCATCTGATCATATTTTAATCGAGCCGAAAACGACGTTCTGAGCACTTTTTCAAACCTCCTTTTTAGGTGAAATTTTCAAGTTTTCGACTTCCGATTTTTTTCAAAACTTTTCATAAGTGAACCTCACATTTCAAAACACTTTTCAAAAATCATTTTTCAAAACATTTCATCAAAGCTTGCATCTTTTTACCATGATCGATCCGATTTAAACGATAAAATCAAATTCGTTCTTTCTCGAATTTCTCAATCGATAATGGGCCACCCTTATGGTGTAAGTCCCAATCCTTTATGTACATATTTAGTTTTACTTGTACATACTCAATCATCATTGTCAATATTCAAACATAAACAAATTTCGTTCGTTTGTTTTCATTCGTTTGTTTATACACCGATACCATTGGTATTGAAAGGAGCATTATTCCCTGTGAAACTGCTTTCAAACCAATGGGCCTCCCTCACGGTGTAAGTCCCATAACATTCTTTATGTACATAATATTTCTTTGTACATATCAAACTCTCTTCAAATACATACAAATTTTCATCCACATAACACGTATACATTTTATACTCAAGTATGCATAAATTTCTATCGCTTGTTTCACTTCACTTGTATACACAAACCAAACATTCTTTATGTACATACGTATTTTCCTTGTACATATCAAATTCTTTTCATACAAATACATACTTTTCACGATAAAATTCGATCGCTCGCTTCCGCTTCATCTCAGATATACATCAATACCATTGGTATTGAAAGGAGCATTATTCCTGTGAAATCGCTTAAACCAATGGGCCTCCTCACTGTAAGTCCCATAACATTCTTTTCTGTACATAATATTTCTTTGTACATATCAAAACTTTCTTCAAACACATACAAATTTCCATCTGTACATAACACAGATACTTTTTATACTCAAGTACAGACAAACTTCGATCGTTTGTTTTTTTTCATTTTCACTTGTGTATACACAAATCAACATTCTTTATGTACATATATCTTTCCTTGTACATATCAAAATCTTTCATACAAAACTTCCATCCGTATAATACGTATCCCTTTACGTATAAACTTTGATCGCTTCGCTTCATCTGATATTCAATTGAATACCATTGGTATTGAAAGGAGCATTATTCCTGTGAAACGCTTTCGCCAATGGGCCTCCCTTATGGTGTAAGTCCCAACCTCCTATGTACATCCATTTTGTCTCGTACATAAATACTGCTCGTGTACATATTCACTTTGTACAGCTCAAGCTTGTAATAATCAAGTTACGCTTTTTAAACGCTCGCACACACACTTGTTTATATTTCATAAACTTCGTAAATAAACATCATTGCATTGTTTATATTTCCTTCATAAACTCCTCGAATACATATCACACACACACTGTTTATACAAACTGCCTAATTATAACATAACAATTAGACTAATCAATAGGTTCCCATAATTTAGCCTCCGCTTGGCTTCATACAAGACAATTCATCACCAAGATGAGTTAGCCTCCTGGCTTCATACAAGACAACTCATCCTTGAGTCTAGCCTTCTGGCTTTGTACAAAGAAACTCTCCTACGTAGTTTAGCCTCCACTTAGGCTTCATATAAGACAATTCATCACCAAGATGAGTTAGCCTCCGCTTCATACAAGACAACTCATCCCCAGTCTAGCCTTCTTGGCTTTGTACAAAGAAACTCTCCCCACGAGTTTAGCCTCCACTTAGGCTTCATATAAGACAACACTGCTGAGTCCTCCTCTTGGGCTTCGCTCAAAAGAACTCCTCATTGAGTTTAGCCTTCGCATCATACAATGAAAGAGATAGAAATCTCAAACCTCCTATTGGGCTTCCAATACAAAGAATCACCCGCTAAGATAGAACCCAAAGGATGGTTTCGAAATCACTTTCAAAACCCAGAGTAAAATTTCCTGAAATTGCTCTTATTCAAAAAGGATGGTTTCTGAAACCTTTTAACACAAAGCCGCCCATACCCTATAGCTTCCTCTTGAGCTTCATACAAGGACCCTCGATGACCCTCGATGACCCTCGAAATGCCTCCTCTTGGGCTAATACAAGGACCCATGGGCTTTAAAAGCATCCCTTAATCCAATCAATTTCTCCTAGATTTAGACATTTATCATCTCTATGGAAGAAGTATCTCATCTATCATATCACATACATCAAAACTTTTCAAAACTCTTTTCAAACTGTTTTCAAACAAAACATCTCTTAATTGTAAGTGGTAACGCTTGTACACTCAAGCAAAACACCCAATGCTTACGCTAAAAGATTCAATCATCTTTTTCAAACATCTTTCTTAAACATGTAAGTGGTAACGCTTGTACACTCAAGCAAAACACCTAATGCTTACAACGAAAGATTTTAATCAATCAAACTTTTCAAAATGTATGTGATGAAATAGATTAGATACATTTTCATTAAGATGACATTTGTCTCTCTTACTAACATCCCGCTGCTTTCCACTAGCATAAGTGGAACTACGATTGCTATGACTTTCTCAACATCCTTTGAGAATACGAGGCACAAGGTCTCATCCTTGCCGAGCAAATTTCTATCTCCCTCGCACCAAACAAACCATAGAACCCCAGATCCGAGCTACAAATGCTCGATTCCCACTAGGATATGTATGCGTAAGATCCATAGATCTTTGCAGCACAATAATAACAAACATTAGAATCCCACATAATCTATCGTTTCTTAAAATCCCAAAGGAGAAACTTTCCCAATCATAGAAATAGCAATTAAAACACACAAACATATCAAATATATTCATATATAAAGCTATAGATAACTATATATATTTAGGGTGCTCCATCTATTCCCTTATATAACAATCCCCTTACTCGTAATCTCCCCAATACGCTATGCCTAGTTTGCGCTAGTCGTTACGCATACCAATATCAATTGAGGGTATTTCACTTTCCCTTTTTCATAATCATTAAATCATCTTTCTTGTGTTGAAAATAATAAAGCTTGATGCTCATGCATCTTTATAAACCAATCAAAAGATTAAATCGTTTGAGCCGAGAATCCAACTCACGCTTGCATCCTCTAGCCCACCTTTAACGCGAACAGAAAATGGCGACACTGGGAGCGCTGAAATTTTGATTTTCAAGAAAAGAAAACGTACTCGCCCGAGAGCACCAAGCTTTTTTGTTTTCAAAAGAAAAAAAAGGGATAAGCTTTATGTTTTGCATATATCTGCTTTTTCTTTATTGTGTGTTTTCGATTTCATCTCGATGAAAGAAATCCTAACCCGGATTTAAGAAACATTTTAAGATCTAGTGGAGGTATTAATACGTGAGAAGTTCAATGCTTACGGTTAATATCTCCCACCAGGAGGTTGTCTTGAAGGTATTGTGTTTAGCAAGTAATTGCGAAGACGTTGTACTTCGGGAAACTTAAGAAGTCGAGTGGGAGAACACATAAACCATCCCGCCATTAGGATGTAGTGCGAGATTATTCGGTGTAAGCCAGTAATTGCCATGCGATACTACGATCAAAGTAGTTTCTCTTGAAAATATTATTGGACCATCGAGTATTCAACAAACCGATAATATTTCAAAGAGGAGTGTTGAGCTCAGATAGAACCCGTTTCACGTATGAATAAGCCCTTAGAACTTAACCACGTTGATTCTTATCGCTGGCTTCATGCTCGTGACTTCGAACGCTGCCTGTGTATAACTACTAACCATGTTTGCCGATTCATGCATTCATTCATTCAAAACAAAAAACTTCATTTCTCTTCCCATTTCCAAAGAATTTAGAGATTTTTCTTTGTAAAATATTTTAGGTTAGAGTGATGGACGCCAAAGGAAGATTCACCAAAAGATACAGCTTTAGAATTCTAACGAGGAAAGTTGAAAGAGTTAGCATCCTTGGTAGAAGATCCCTGATTTCGAAAACGCTATGGAACTCTTGTAACTCTTCCGAACGCTAACGTTGATGAAGGACTTCTCAAAACTTTCGCTCGCTTTACGATCCGCCATCGCTTCACTTTCCCCGATTATCGCTGATGCCTACTTTGGAAGAGTATGCGATATCCTAGGTATCTCAAGATCGACAAAGTGCCTTTCAATGGTTTGAAGCCATTCCTAAGTCACCAGTCATTGCAACGATGACTCACATAAAGAAATATGAGATAGACAAAAACCTAACTACCAGAGGAAAACTCTTAGGACTGACTTCAAAGTTCCTAATGGAGAAGGCTCTCAAATTCTCTGAAGCTCGTCGGTAGTATGGTAGCCTTTGAAGCTATTTTAGCTTTACTCCTCTACGGATTGGTGTTGTTTCCCAACGTCCCAAATTTCGCTGATATTAACGCCATAAGGATCTTTCTAATTGGAAATCCTGCTCCACTCTGCTCGGAGATACGTACGTCTCTATTCATCATAGGAATCGTCAAGGAGACGGAACTATCGTGTGTTGTGTACCTCTGTTTTTAAAATGGATTACCTCGCACTTGCCTAAATCTCCTATCTTCCGCGAAAACAAAGACGAGTGGCATTGGTCAAGAAGGATCATGTCTCTTACAAACGATTTATATCCATTGGTATACCTTGGCGCAAATGAGATGGAAATCATTGAGAGTCTGGAGAATTTGCCAACGCACTTCATCGGTACGAAGGAGGAATCAACTACAACCCATTTTTAGCAAGACGTCACCGGATACGCAAATTCGTAAACCTTTGGTTTTACAAGAGAAAGCTACTTCTATCATGAAGGAGAGGATTCCTGTGGGTTGAAAGCTAAGATGATCAAAGCTTGGCATCACATCCGAAGGAAAGAAAAGGAAAGCAAAGAATTGTGTAGCCATGGAAACCTACATTTTTGGTAAAGAAAATAGCGAAGGAATTTCAATGCCTTACGCTTATGAGGATCCCATGTTCTCAATCGCCTCCAAATCAATAAATTTTCCCGTCGAAGCTGTGGGAGAATACCAAGAAGCCTTGACCAAAATAAGGTTTGAGAAAGAAACTTTGGAAAACAAAATCCTTAAGGCTAACCTTGAGAATGAAAACTCAAGAAGCAAGTCAAAGATCATGAAAAGACGCCTACTTCCGTGATGAATGGCTCATGGAGAAAGATGAGAAGATTCGCTGAAGGATAACGCAATCCAGAGATACGTCAAGGAAAGGAAAAGAAAGCTTGAGGAAATGACAACCAGCGATCCCGCTCCCAACGAGTGGAAGAGAGTCATTAGCAAGCTAAAAGCCGAGAAAGTCGAACTAAAAGCTCACTATGGAAGGAAATCGTCAAGTCGCATCAAGCCTTTGGATCGTCATCCGACGAAGACGTTTAATTAGTTCAATTTAGTTTGTAATTTTTATCATTTATTTTATCATTTGTGTGAGCAATGCTCCAACAAAAAACAATTGTTGTAATCTTCTTTCAATAATTAATAAAATTCGTGTTTTCCATCCAAATATTTGCCAGAAATATCTCTTTTAGCATTAAATTCTTTGGAAACTTCTTTTCTTTACAATCATATTCATGCATCATACTTTGCATTTAAGTCTATTGTTTAGAGTCTGACACTTTACCAGTTTCATACTTTACCACTGAAAAGCTTAAATAGTTCGAACAGATAGAAAGATCGCTGTCGTCGCCTTAGAGTTTCTCGACCGCCCACGCCAACTCGAACGCACGATACTAGATCAAAAGAAGAAAAGTAATGGAGAACTTTGAGCAAGAGAACGTTGAACTCAGAGTACAAGAACGACGCTACAAGAAGAAGTGGAGACTCACATCTTTGGTCAACTCACTTGCCACAACAAGAAAGTCAACAAGCAAGATCGAGCGATCAAAACCAAGCAAAGAACTTAAGACACTACTACTCCAGCCTCAACCAGCCAGAGCTCGCTTCAAGATGCCGTAAGCTATCCATGGGGCATGCCTTTTAACTTTAGCATCGGAGTTCGCCAACCGACTTCTCAAACAATCTCGCTTGAAATACCTACTTTGCAACAAAACTCTACTCCGCAACGTGGATTAACTTTTCCACAAGTAACAATGCCGGTTTCTCAACCGATCATGACGAACTCGACTTCTGTAGTGCACGCTACCATGGACGAAGAAGTTCACCACACTCCAGGAAGTAACACAAATTCCCGTGGTTTAATGGAAAATCTCCAAGAACAACTCCTCAAAATGCAGCTAGAGATAAAAACGATTCGAGGGAAAGAATTGTTTGGGAAAAACGCCCAGGATCTTTGCTTAGTTCCTCGCGTAAGAATACCCGCAAAATTCAAAGTCCCTGACTTTGAAAAGTACAAAGGAACCCTGTCCGCAGTTATCTCACGATGTATGCCAAAATGTCCACCTACAATGAGGATCATCGCCATTAATCCACTACTTCCGGATGCCTCACCTGCCGCCAAGTGGTACATGGGTTTAGACAAGACGAATATCCAAACATTCAACGACCTAGGCAAAGCCTTTGTCCAAAGAATACAAATTTAACTTGGATATGGCTCCCGATAGGATCAACTCCGCTCCATGTCTCAAAAGGAAAGAGAGACATTCAAGGAATATGCGCAACGATGGAGGGAAATTGTTGCCCAAGTCAACCCACCATTGGAAGAGAAGGAGATGACTAAGGTATTCCTGAATACTCTAGGCTCATTCTACTATGAGCGAATGATCGCTAGCGCTCCCGGAGATTTCACTGAGATGGTGAACATGGGAATACGATTAGAAGAGGGAGTTCGAACCGAACGTCTAACCAAGAAAGTAGGATCTTCTAGTGGTACAAAGAAGGTTGGAACTAGTTTTCCAAGGAAAAAAGAACATGACGTAGGAATGGTATCCCGAGGGAAACCACGTAAGAATGTCATTCAACAACGACAGGTAGCTACCATAGCACTCGCCGTTAACACAACTCCAACACGTGAATTGCTCCGCATTTCAACAAAATCAACAAACTCAACGGCCGCCAACAGGCTTAGCGGTTAACAACCAAACGACGCCTCGGGTCACCTGGGCTCGACCCAATTCCAATGACGTATACAGAACTTTACCCTGCGCAGATAGAAAGGAATCTAATACAGACAAGGTTACCACCTCCGGTTCCCGAAAAATTACCATGGTGGTACAAAACGGATGTATCTTGCCCTTTTCACCAAGGGGCACCAGGCCATGACCTTGAGCATTGCATAGTGTTGAAAGCAGAGGTACAGAGATTAGTGAAAACTAATCTTCTTTCCTTCAGAAACACAAGTCCGAATGTGCAAGCCAATCCACTTCCCAGTCATAGTGACACTCAGTGAATCTAATGCTAAGAAATACAGACAAGTATCTCGTTACAGACGTAAACCTGATCAAAGGAAACTTGGTGCATCTGCATGAAGCATATAGTACCATGAGCACCTTCACTAAGCATGATTACGCAGCTTGCCGCATCTGCTCCAAGAATATTCAAGGATGTTCCACCATAAGAGCAGATATCCAGTATTTGTTAGACATCGGTGATCTACAAGTTTACAGAAACAGAGACGACCATGATGTAAATACAATAGGGCATTTTCCGCATGAGCTTTTAGTCTCAGATATCAACTCGGAAAACCCCGAAGTAAACGTCATCATCCCTTATTTCAACATACCCAAGCATGTGGAGATTGAATGCAACAGTTCTAGCACCTTAGAGTCTCCTTTGGTAATTTTCCTACCTGGTCCTGTTCCATATAGTTCTACCAGAGCAATTCCTTACCAGTACAATGCAACCCTGATAGAGGATGGGAAGGAGAAACCCATGCCTACATCGCCTAATGTCAATATAATGAATCGGACGAGTAACGCGAAGTGGAGTACACACCCATTACCACCAAGACCACTGCGGTTCCCATTGTCAAACAAAACCCAGTTAACATATCTTCTGAGAATCCTGCAACGATTCCCATTGTTAACCCGAGTACAAACATTGGTTCTACTGATGGAACCAACATCAACTCAGACTTTGAAGAGATACTGAAACTGATCAATAAAAGCGAATACCGAGTCGTAGACCAATTGATGCATCCTTCAAAATTTCAATCTCCTTACTCCTCAACTCCAAGCTCACCGAAGCTTTGATGAGAGTACCAGCTTATGTGGATCACGATGTGACTATGCACCAATTTGAGGATCGTCTCCAACATAACACTGCAATAACCTGATTTTTAGTGACGAGGAACTTCCGAAGAAGGAAAAATCACAACTTGGCCTTGCACATCTCGATGAGTTGCGGTCGATTCCTATCCAATGTGTTGGTGGATACGGGTTCATCTTTAAATGTAATGCCAAAATGACGCCGCCGCTTAGCTTACAAAGGAACGTGAAGTTCAATGACATAATAGTAAGAGCTTTCGACGGATCAAGGAAGTCGATTATTGGGGAAGTTGATCTCCAATGACGATTGGCCCGACACTTTCCAAATTACCTTCCAAATCATGGACGTACCGTGCACATTGCTTACTAGGAAGACCTTGGATCCACGATGCAGGAGCAAGAATTCTACTCCATCGAAATTAAAATTCATAGTAAATGGAAAGTTGGTGACCATCTGGTGAACAAGCTTTACTTGTAAGTCATCTATCCGCTTTTCATCACGCTAATGACATTGAAGGACGCATCTCCGGAGCATCCGTTAGAAGATGAATCTGCTAGCAAAAACAGATCATCTATCTCTTCATATAAAGAAGCGGCACAGATTGTGAAAGATGGCAATGCTGAAGGATGGGGACAAGTAATTAAAACTGTCAACAACGGAACAAAAGCCGGACTCGGGTTCACACCTGCTTTTCCCGTAACAAACCAAAGGATGAAGCACTTCCCCATCAAGGAAGTATTTCATGGAGGTCTCTTAAACCCCTCCGCAAGAGGTTAATGTTGTAACCATTGAAGAAGATGAGGACGATCCATCTGAATCTGAAGAGTGGAGCACTTATTTGAATAGTCCTGAATATGTGTCTCAGGAGGAATCATATGCACCGACTGATCGATTCAAAGACATGTCCTTACAACAACGTGAAAATCCGCCAGTCCCTGCTGAAGTTTGGGATACCTTGGGAGAACCAAGTGGTAAATTTGACTACATGGTGAAATACTCTGCGCCAGAAAGCTCGAAAACCGGATCGAAGATATCCAACCTACGGGATGGGGTGATGACTTTGAATACCCTAGTCAATCAGAAGAGGAATACTCGTCTTCTCAACCTAATCAGCAGATCGAGATCCCAAACGAAGATCTCTGTTTCAACACATCTGTGGATTTCACCAAGCCAGATCCTGGTTATCACTACATCAACATGATCACTGAAGATCAAGAGTATGATTCGGGATACGATCTAGAAAGTGTCGCTGACAACGAGTCTCTTCACTCAGAAGACTGGAAGGTACATCCCCAGTATTCAACACAAAAATCAACAGGAAGTACACATGCTACATCTCATACTTCCCGGTCATTAATCAAGAAGATCGCTTGAAGACAAAAGGCAAGGGCCATCGTCCGTAGTCTTCAAACCCGCCACCAAGAATCAAAGTCTACTCAAGAGTTAAACCAAGGGAAAATTAAGAGTACCTCGACTTCCAAGGAGTTCGTCATTCTCGAAACCTTGAAGTTAGGACTAATGTTCATAGCTCTAAGTAGTTTATTTTTGCTTTTTGTTTTGAACTCTCGCTTCGCCCAAAGCGAAGAGATGTTTTATAGGGCTTAGCTTTTAAATAATTTCTCTTTGTCTTGCCCAAGACGAATGAGTTTGTATTTTAGGGCCTTGTTCATATTGTGAATCATAAATAAAACGCGTTGTTTTGTTTCCACACTCTGTGTTTATTTTCATTTTTACCGTTTTCTGGAAATGATAATCCTAAAAAACACAATAAAAAAAAATAAAAAAATCTTCAAAAAAAAAAGTCATAATGAAAAAATTAATCTGCATTAATTTTCTTCAAAAAAAAAATGAAGATAAAAACTTTTTTAAACATAAATCAAAATGCAGATTAAACAGATGGACAAATCCATTAAAAGCAATAACTCTACGCTCTTTCTCAACTCTGAAATCCCCTGTGAATTCGCCGAAGAGGAAGTTGAAGAAGAGATCCCAGATGAAATTTCTAGACTGCTAAGGCACGAGGAAAGGATCATTCAGCCTCATAAAGAACCTCTAGAAGCAATCAACTTGGGTTCTGATAAAGATAGAAAAGAAGTAAATATCGGAGCATCACTCAACAGCAGTGTCAAAAGTAAACTGATAAATCTTCTCAAAGAATATGTTGATGTGTTCGCTTGGTCCTACCAGGATATGCCGGGTTTAGATACCAGCATCGTGGAGCATCACTTGCCATTAAGACCAGAGTGTCCGCCAGTTAAGCAGAAACTGAGGAGAGTTCACCCTGAAATGGACGACAAAATCAAAAAGGAAGTTCAAAAGCAGCTCGACGCTGGTTTCCTCGTTACTTCTGAATATCCTCAATGGCTAGCCAACATAGTACCTGTCTCCAAGAAGGATGGGAAGGTCGAATGTGTGACTACCGATCGAATAAAGTAAGTCCAAAGACGATTTCCACTACCATATCGACATGCTAGTAGATAGCACTACAAAATTCAACGCCTTTTCCTTCATGGACGGTTTCTCGGTTATAATCGATCGAATGGCTCCCAAGACATGGAGAAGACATCTTTCATCACCCTTTTTGCTACAAAGTAATGCCATTTGGATTAAAGAATGCAGGTGCAACTTACCAGAGGGCGATGACTACTCTCTTCCACGACATGATGCACAAAGAAATCGAAGTCTACGTGGACGACATGATAGCAAAGTCTGACACTGAAGAAGAGCATATAGACTATCTCTTAAAATTGTTTCAACGACTAAGGAAGTTTCAGCTTCGCCTGAATCCTAACAAATGCACCTTTGGGGTGAGGTCTGGAAAACTCCTAGGTTTCATCATCAGTCAAAAAGGAATTGAAGTTGACCCTGACAAAGTCAAGGCTATTCAGGAAATGCCTACGCCACATACGGAAAAGCAAGTAAGAGGATTTCTCGGACGGTTAAATTACATCTCCAGATTTATCTCTCAGATGATTGCTACCTGTGGGCCGATATTCAAGCTTCTCCGCAAAGATCAAAAGGTTGTATGGACACCGATTGTCAAAAAGCATTCGACAAGATCAAGGAATACCGCCGAACCACCAATCTTGATCCTCCAAGAAGGAAGACCATTGATCATATACCTTACCGCACTAGAAGAGTCCATGGGCTGCGCTTGGACAACAAGACGAAACCGAAGAAGGAGCATGTCATCTACTACCCGAGTAAGAAATTCACAGATGAAACTTACTCCATGCTCGAGAAAACATGTTGCGCCTTGTGTGGGCTACAAAACGCTCCGCCAATACATGATCAATCACACGACTTGGTTAATCTCCAAATGGACCCGATCGAGTACGTTTTGAAAAGCAACCGGAGAATCGCTCGATGGCGATGCTACTATCCGAATATGACATCCAATACCGCAAAAAGCGGTTAAGGAAGCATTCTCGCCGATCACTTGGCTTATCACCGCTCAATGAACCCCAATCTCAAATATGACTTCCAGACGAGGATGTTATGTACTTGAAGATGAAAGATTGCGACGAACCGCTACCCGGAGAAGGACGGATCCGTAATCCCGATGGGGCCTAGTCTTTGATGGAGTAGTTAATGTGTTTGCAATGGAATTGGGCATCATCATTACTCCCGAGGGTTCTCATATCCGCTTTCCGCCGATTGCTATTTGATTGCACCAACAACATAGCGAATATGAAGCATGCATCATGGGTATTGAAGAAGCCATCGACACGAGGATCAAGATCCTTGACATATATGGAGATTCATAGTGATCAATCAAATCAAAGACAAGTATGAAACTCATCATCTTGGTCTAATTCCTTACAGAGATTATGCAAGACGGTTGTTGACTTTCTTCAACAAAGTAGAGCTGCATCATATCCCTCGAGATCAAAATCGAATGGCACACGCCCTGGCTACTCTATCTTCCATGTTCAAAGTCAACGATTGGAATGATATGCCCAGAATCCGCATCAGACGCCTTGAAAGACCTGCATATGTATTTGCAATGAAGGCTTGACGATAAGCCGTGGTTCCACGACATCAAACGATTCCTTCAAACACGAGAGTACCCACTCGGGGCATCGTACAAGGATAAGAAAACTCTAAGGAGGCTTTCTAGAAACTTCTTCCTCAATGAAGATGTTCTTTACAAAAGAAACTTCGACATGGTTCTGCTCAGATGTGTTGATAGACAAGAAGCAGACACAATCATCCATGAAGTGCATGAAGGGTCCTTTGGAACCCATTCAAATGGGTATGCAATGTCCAGAAAAATCTTGATAGCAGGATACTATTGGATAACGATGGAATCCGATTGCTGTAAACACGTCAAAAGATGTCACAAGTGCCAGATCTACTCAGATAAGATCCATGTGCCTCCGACTCTACTCAACGTTCTCTCTTCTCCGTGGCCTTTCTCCATGTGGGGTATCGACATGATTGGGATGATCGAACCAAAAGCGTCCAACATACATCGCTTCATTCTAGTGGCTATTGATTACTTCACTAAATGGGTTGAAGCAGCATCTTATGCCAATGTTACAAGACAAGTGGTTGTGAGGTTCATCAAGAACAACCTCATTTGCCGATATGGAGTTCCGAGCAAGATCATTACAGACAATGGATCAAACTTGAACAACAAAATGATGAAGGAACTGTGTGAGGAGTTCAAGATCGAGCATCATAACTCATCTCCTTACCGGCCAAAGATGAACGGCGCCGTTGAAGCAGCCAACAAGAATATCAAAAAGATCGTCCAGAAAATGGTCATCACCTACAAAGACCGCACGAATGCGCCATTTGCTCGCATGGATACCGTACACGCACTTCAACAGAGCAACTCCTTTTTCTTTAGTATACGGCATGGGCGGTGCTCCCGTAGAAGTTGAGATCCCATCAATGAGAGTTCTCATGGAAACCAAGCTATCGAGGCCGAATGGTGTCAAAGCGATCGACCAAAACTTAATTGAAGAAAAGCGCTGACCGCTCGTGTCACGGACAACTCTATCAAAGAAGAATGAAGAAAGCTTTCGACAAAAGGTCGACCTCGTGAATTAGAGAAGGCGACCTCGTGCTTAAAAGATTCATCTTTTCAACCGATTCTAGGGGTAAATGGACTCCTAACTACGAAGGCCCACGTCGTCAAAAGAAGCTTTTCGGCGGTGCTATGACTCTCACAACCATGGATGGTGATGAACTCCGCATCCTGTGAATCTTGATGCGGTCAAGAAATATTTTGTCTAAAAAAGAACAACTCGGTAAGTCGAAAACCAAAAAGGGCTTAGGCAAAAATAGCGTCTCGGTGGATTGAAAACACGAAAAGCGATCCAGCAAAATTAGAGACAATAAGCGAAAATATCACGATAGATTGAAAACCTAAAAGGCAATCTAGGCAAAAACAAGGATACACAAAATGACAAAGTAATCGCTAACGATCCATACAAATCGAAGAATTTTCCATCAACGGATCTTCAATCAACTCTTACGAGCGACAACACGGTTGGGATTCAAAGTTGTTAGGGATAATAGCGGTTATTTGCTTTCAATGTAGCCTTTTCCCAATAAATTATCATTTCCAACTCTTGTAAATAGCCCATGGAATCACGCATTTGGCTGATTACCATTCTATCAATAAATTTGAGCTTTGTGTTTTTTGTTTGCAATTCCTACTTTATTCTGTTTTGCAAAATAACGCTTTTTATTGTGAAAATCACTTTTTGAAACAAAAATGTTTAAATGAATTTTTACTTCAAAATTTTGAAACAAAAAGCAAAATTTTCCTTTGAACAATGAACACGGAAAAAACTTCAACAGTTTCTCCAAGAGTGTTTCAATCTCCGAAGGATAAAACAACTGCTACAACAGTCTTCTCCTCAGCATAAATCATCAAAGGACGGTATTCTTATTCCAAAAAAGAATCCCCAACCAAGTTGCCAATGAAGTGCCTTTCTCAGAAAGTTTAAAGCCTGCAACTCAAATTCTTCATTAGTGAACATCTGCACCATTGCTGCAATTTTCACCAAGTATTTGTTCGAACTGTGACGTGGTCCTTTTCCCAAATATCTCTTTAGTGTCTTTGTCAAGTATTGTTAGCATGCATATAACATTCATGACATTCATACATGATAGCATCATGTTACACCCCAAATTTTACCCTGCTATTTTTCTACTTGCATTTGTATTTATATTATAAAAAAAAACAGTCATTTAGTCATTGCATTTGCATCATTACGTCGTATTTAAATTGACCAAAAATCAGTTTAAATCGATATTTGCATCGTTTTTAGTTGTAAAATACCTGTTATGTTACTTCATGCATTTTTATCTCTCTCTCTGTTTATTGCATTGATTTTTAAATTATTTATATGTAGATGATATCGATATTTCGATTTTATAAACAGACTGTTAAAAGCAATTGATCGTTGAAAATTAGCGGAGAAAATATTTCAAGTTTTCATCTTTTACGCACTGCTTTATGAATCTACGTGTCGCGTAGATCATGAAAATGTGTTCTCCCTAATTTTTCGGTACATTTCGAAGTCTCGTTTTTAACTGTAAATGTTTTAAAGTCGGGTTTTCTTTATTATCATTTTATTTCGATTTTAATTATTTTGATAATTTTTCTTCAATCTTTAATACCCGTAATTTATTTTAATGTATTTATTTTATTTTTTTGGACAATTTATTGTCCAAACTTTCACCATTTTTTACGATTTAGGTGTCCAATTTTTATCTCAAAAAAATTAAACAAAAATATTATTGGGCTTTTTATTTTTTACCCAACCCATTTGTGTGGCCCATTTCATGAAAAGGGCGTTTTTGGCATTTTAAAAAATAACTAAACCTAATTTATGATTATATATGTGTCACTGTTAAGAAGAAGGAGGAGGTCAATTTGGAAAACCGAAACAGTGAGGCGGAAAACAAAAACAAAATTATAAAATAGAAACTCATCTTCTTCATCTCCTCCGTCATCTCGAAACCAAACCCATATCTTTCACCCTCACCTTCATAACCACCCACAGTGTTCTTCTTCATCCTCACGACCCCACCGTAAACCTCACTGCCATCGGCTCATCTTCACACCATCGTTCCCAAACCCCCTTTTATCGCCTTCCATTTCAACAACCCACAGTGTCCTCCTTACATTCGCATCATTGCATAACTAACAGTTCAGACAGCATTAATCGGGTATAGCTTTCGCAAGTCAAAATTAGGGTTTCATCAGATTTTCATCTAATTCAAGAGACAATCAATTAGGGTTTGAGTTTTTCTCACCTCATTTGATCTATCTTGATCAAATCATCAGCCTCTGATCATCAGATACTCATTTCTCACACAGATCAATCAAGGATCGACCAATTAGGGTTTTGATCGGGCATGAGTTTTCTCTGACTTTTTGAGCAAGAAATGACTTTTTTGGATAGATATTGGTCATTATATCTTAGATACAACATCTTGACCTAATTTCTGGATTCAAAACATCACGAGTTCACAGACTTTATCACCGATTTCAAACATCGATGAATTTTCATACGCAAAAAGTCAAACTTTGACTTTTGGTCAATTTTTCAAAACAAAACTTTTTCCATCATCAAAATACTTCAAATGATCCATCATGATCATAAAAAATCAAAGAATTTGGAAAAGTCAACAAAAAGTCAAAAGTTTTCATACTTAGAAAATTTTCTAAGTGTTGAAATTTCTTATTTTTTTCAAACTTCATGCCATTTTTTCACCTAGTTCCAATTTGAATTTGAAAAAACTCAAAACATGAAAGTTGTAGCTTGTGAAACAAGCTTTCCAAAATTTCCAATAACTCTAAAATCCATGGAGTCTAGCCATACTTTTGAAATTGAAACATAAGGCTCCATGAAACTTGATTTTCAAAATCCAAAACTTCAAATTATAGGTCATTTTGTGTTTTCTTCATCTAGAAGCAATCTAACCTTGCCAAATGGATGATTGAACTGATAAATATCAGTTAGAGGTAATAATTGAAAGGATTGGATCAAATTGTAAAAATGAGCACATGGTGAAAAAAGGAAGTTTCCTTTTTTGGCAAATACCATTCTTGCCCTCTAAGTTATCTTTGATTTTCCAAAAGCATTGTACTCTTTGCCTAACATTTCAGAACTTGTTGCCTATAAATAGATCACAAATTCAATTCCAAAACCACACCAAAGAAAATGCAAAATCATGCTTTCATTCTTCTTTCTTGAAAATCAAGCAACTTAGTGCAAATTGAGAAACATTGCATTTTGGAAATTTAGTTAAAACCATGATGATCTTTGGTGTCAAACATGTTTCATGATCATTAACAAACTTGTTTATAACTTAAAATCAAACTGAAATCAAGCCGGTTTCACTTTTCATATTTTCAAACTTATACAAGCTGCCTTATGAATCGAATTTGAAGCTAGGCTTGATCAAATCATGTTCTAATCATTCTAACACCTTCAATATACATCATATGTATGATCCAGACCATAAGCAACAATCTGTAACACGATTAACATCAAAATCGAGTTCCATTTTTCAGTCTGTGCCGGTTGACTTGGTTGGAAAGATTGGAGCAAGCTCGAAGCAAGCAAATCATTCACACAGCTTCCATACATGCCGATGAAGCTCAAATGATCAAGAAATGCGTTCTGGAAACGCTCTAAGACCTTCTTCGATTCTCACTTAACTAGGTATGAACACGAACTGTGATATCCATTCTCTTTGATTCTTTTTGAAAAAACTCTTGGCCGATCTCTTTCTGCACTCATAACGATCAATAACCCTCAATAAAATCAAACAATCATTAAACATACATCATTTAATTTGAAAAATCAGTTTTAGGGTTCTTAGCATTTTCCAGAAATCCAATTGAGTTAGACTGAATATAAATGAAATTAACAAGCACCATCATGTTCGTGATGAAAACCGATCAAGTTTGATTTTATTTCATTAATTTTCATTGAGAAACAAAGATTTGAGCTTGAATCATGATTTACGAAAATCAAAACCACGAAGAAGCGCGTGTTCTTCATTTTCAAATTTTAAATATTCCAATGCTTTGTCTACCGTGTTACGAGTCCACTAACACCAGCGTTTGGCTCGATGGTAGCCTCTTTGCTCTTAAGTCTCTACGCCACGTGTGTCACCCTTTGGTCATGGGTTCAACTCCCATCGGACCATTTCTTTTTTATAACTTTTCATGTTTTTCATAAAACTTTCACAATTTTTTTGACCAATCAAAACTTCTCATTTTGAGATGATTTTTAAACACTTGTCAATAAATACATCTATTTTATGATAGTGCAAAATTTTCAGAAAAACTTTCATCGATCATATTTTAATCGAAAAACGGCGTTCGAGCACTTTTTCAAACCTCCTTTTTAGGTGAAATTTTCAAGTTTTCGACTTCCGATTTTTTTCAAAACTTTTCATAAGTGAACCTCACATTTCAAAACACTTTTCAAAAATCATTTTTCAAAACATTTCATCAAAGCTTGCATCTTTTTACCATGATCGATCCGATTTAAACGATAAAATCAAATTCGTTCTTTCTCGAATTTCTCAATCGATAATGGGCCACCCTTATGGTGTAAGTCCCAATCTTTTATGTACATATTTAGTTTTACTTGTACATACTCAAATCATCATTGTCCATATTCAAACATAAACAAATTTCGTTCGTTTGTTTTCATTCGTTTGTTTATACACCGATACCATTGGTATTGAAAGGAGCATTATTCCAGTGAAATTAAACCAATGGGCCTCCTCACGGTAAGTCCCATAACATTCTTTATGTACATAATATTTCTTTGTACATATCAAACTCTCTTCAAATACATACAAATTTTCATCTGTACATAACACAGATACATTTTATACTCAAGTACAGACAAACTTCTATCGTTTGTTTCAATTTCACTTGTGTATACACAAACCAAACATTCTTTATGTACATACGTACCTTTTCCTTGTACATATCAAATTCTTTTCATACAAATCTTTGTCTATACATAATACAGATACTTTTCACAGATAAAATTCGATCGTTCGTTTCCGTTTCATCTGTATATACACTGAATACCATTGGTATTGAAAGGAGCATTATTCCCTGTGAAACTGCTTTCAAACCAATGGGCCTCCCTCACGGTGTAAGTCCCATAACATTCTTTTGTGTACATAATATTTCTTTGTACATATCAAAACTTTCTTCAAACACATACAAATTTCCATCTATACATAACACAGATACTTTTTATACTCAAGTACAGACAAACTTCGATCGTTTGTTTTTTTTCATTTTCACTTGTGTATACACAAATCAACATTCTTTATGTACATATATCTTTTCCTTGTACATATCAAAATCTTTCATACAAAACTTCCATCTGTACATAATACAGATCCCTTTTACAGATAAACTTTGATCAGTCGTTTCTGTTTCATCTGTATATTCAATTGAATACCATTGGTATTGAAAGGATCATTATTCCCTGTGAAACTGCTTTCAACCCAATGGGCCTCCCTTATGGTGTAAGTCCCAACCCTCCTATGTACATCCATTTTTGTCTGTACATAAATACTCGTTCGTGTACATATTCACTTCCTTGTACACAGTTCAAGCTTGTAAATAATCAAGTTACGCTCGTTTTAAACGTTCGTTTCACAGACACTTGTTTATATTTCATAAACTTCTGTAAATAAACATCATTGCATTGTTTATATTTCCTTCATAAACTCCTGTGAATAGATATCACACACACACCTGTTTATACAAACTGTCTAATTATAACATAACAATTAGACTAATCAATAGGTTCCCCACAATTTAGCCTCGCTTTACAAGACAATTCATCACCGGATGAGTTAGCCTCCGGGCTTCATACAAGACAACTCATCCCAGTTGAGTCTAGCCTTCTCTTGGGCTTTGTACAAAGAAACTCTCCCACAGTTTAGCCTCCGCTTAGGCTTCATATAAGACAACACTCCCTGAGTCGCCTCCTCTTGGGCTTCGTTCAAAAGAACTCCTCATTGAGTTTAGCCTTCTCTTGGGCATCATACAATGAAAGAGATAGGAAATCTCTTAACACCTCCTATTGGGCTTCAATACAAAGAATCACCAGCTAAGATAGAACCCTGAAAGGATGGTTTCCCGGTGAAATCACTTTCAAAACCCCAGAGAGTAAAAAGGATGGTTTCTCGGTGAAATCCCTTTTAACACAAAGCCAGCCATACCCTATAGCTTCCTCTTGAGCTTCATACAAGGACCCTCGATGACCCTCGATGACCCTCGAAATGCCTCCTCTTGGGCTAACAATACAAGGACCCATGGGCTTCTTAAAAGCATCCCTTAATCCAATCAATTTCTCCTCGAGATTTAGACATCTATCATCTCTATGGAAGAAGTATCTCATCTATCATATCACATACAGTCAAAAACTTTTCAAAACTCTTTTCAAAACTGTTTTCAAACAAAAACATCTCTTAATTGTAAGTGGTAACGCTTGTACACTCAAGCAAAACACCCAATGCTTACAGTTAAAAGATTCAATCATCTTTTTTTCAAACATCTTTCTTAAACATGTAAGTGGTAACGCTTGTACACTCAAGCAAAACACCTAATGCTTACAACGAAAGATTTTAATCAATCAAACTTTTCAAAATGTATGTGATGAAATAGATTAGATACATTTTTCATTAAGATGACATTTGTCTGTCTCTTACTAACATCCGTTGCTTTCCACTAGCATAAGTGGAACTACGATTGCTCGACTTTCTCAACATCCTTTTGAGAATACGTAGGCACAAGGTCTCATCCTTGCCGAGCAAATTTCTATCTCCTCGGACCAACAAACCATAGAACCACAGAGATCCGAGCTACAAATGCTCGATTCCCACTAGGGATATGTATGAAGATCCATAGATCTTTGCGAGCACAATAATAACAAACATTAGAATCCCACATAATCTACTGTTTCTTAAAATCCCAAAGGAGAAACTTTCCCAATCATAGAAATAGCGATTAAAACACACAAACATATCAAATATATTCATATATAAAGCTATAGATAACTATATATATTTAGGGTGCTCCATCTATTCCTTCATATAACAATCCCCTTACTCGAATCTCCCCGATGCGTTGCGTCTAGTTTGCGCTAGTCGTTACGCATCCCAATATCAATTGAGGGTATTTCAGCTTTCCCCTTTTTCATAATCATTAAATCATCTTTCTTGTGTTGAAAATAATAAAGCTTGATGCTCGCGGCATCTTTATAAACCAATCAAAAGATTAAATCGTTTCGAGCCAGAGAATCCGAACTCACGTTTGCATCCTCTAGCGCGTCACCTTTTAACGCGAACAGTAAGGTATTCAAAAATAAGTCAACCAACTCCCTATCAAGCATTGGTGGTTTAACTCGAGCGGACAACTCTCTCCATCTTTGAGCATACTCCTTGACCGAATCGTTAATATTCAGAGAAAGATTATGTAATTGAATACGGGTTGGAGCCATGGAAAGGTTGAACTCGTATTGTTTCATGAATAAGGAAGATAAGTCTTTCCAATTGTGAACATCCTTTTTCTCCAGTTGTGTATACCAATCCAGAGATGCCCTGTAACACCCCATCTAAATACCCCGAACATATTAATTAAATTAATAACTAAATCATCTTTAATCAGAGTTAACACGGTATAATAAGGGATGTCACAATTCATAATGAAAATAAACCTTCAATTCAAACAGTAGCCATGCTACACTGAGGATCATCATCCAACAATTCAAAACATCATAAGACCATGTCTTACACAGCGGAATACCAAAATCAATCAAATTAATAAAACATGTAGTTCTCAAGGAATTCAAATCCAAAACTATTAAATAATAATAGTTCTCTTAACTAAGCGTTCCCCAGTGTTACAATCTAATCAGAGCATGACACTGACACACGGACTACAAGATAAGCTCTAGAGCCATCCTCACCGACTCCTTAGCTGCTAAATCAATCTGAAATGGTAAAGTAAGGGTGAGACTTCTCATAATTAAAGCATATTATAAGTCTTTCAATCAATAATATAATGCAAGAATATTATTCCACCACTCAATACCAATCAGAATCCAATACACCATCATAGTCATACAATTCAACATGCATTTTCAATCAACAATAAAGGCATTGCAACACTGGAAGACATCCTAACATGTTACAATCCTATGCAAACACTAATGCAGACTCAATGCATGCGGTACCGACTTCGTGACCAAGTCACCTAACACTGATCCATCACCAACCGGATACAGTACCATCGATTCGTCCATAACCACTCGGACACGAATCCAGCCTAACCACCCATCCTCACTCGGGTATCGGTTATCGGCAATCCAAGTCAAATTCCGCACAATGGGAATTAACTTCACCAAAATAATGCATATGCACGCACATCAATAGCATGCAACATTCATCAGTCTATGTATACATTCATTTAACATAACTGAATCACAAACCAACATGATATATCAATAATTCATGCATACATCCACATCAGCATAATCATGCAAATCAATCAACAGGCATACATCTAACCTCAGCATAAACATGCTATTACATCTACACAACACCGGTATCCTTATCGTCAAGTACCTCTACTACACATACATCTTTAATGTGTCAGTTAAAATTCATCATTTTCGAAATTATACCCCTTTCCCAAAATAATCTCAAGTTTACCAAAATATTTTCATTTCATAAGGTAGAGCATTAAATTTAAGAAATAACGTCCAAAACGGCGCTCAAAAAGGACTTACGGTTTGAAAGTTATGAATTTTTGAAGTTTAGAAAATTTTCAAAATGAATCAGGAACCGGTTCCTCAGGAGTAACGGTTCCCAATTTTAAAATCAGCGCGAAAATGTATGGGGAACCCGTTCCTCCAGGAACCGATTCCAAAATTTCACCTCCGAAAATCAATGGGAACCGGTTCCTCCCACAGAACCTTCCCGAGTTCAAAAATCCCATTTTTCACCATTTTAAAAGTGGAACCCGGTTCTCCTGGGAACCGTTTCCACGACGTTCGACCAAAATCTTAGTTTTTGACAGCATTTCTTCCATCCTCAATCAATCCAATTTTACCCACACGAATCCCATCATTGGAAACACCAAAATATATCATTTTGCATCATTCATCACATCAATTATCATCTTTCCATCATTTCTATTCATTAACTGACACCTTAATCATATTTCAGACATATTCTAACACAATCAGACTCACTCTGACACCCACTGACACTATTAGGTATACATCCAAGGAACCCTAGAAATTCCTAACATAGATTTCCTAACATGCCATAACCTATACTATCAACATCAAAACCTATAATAAGCCATAATCAGTTGAAATCACCCCTTACCTGGTGGTTTCTTGAGATCTGACGCTCTAGGTCTTTTCCTTCTTTTCTTCTCTTCTCACTTCTACGTAGCCTTGTTTTCTCCAAATGAATCTATTTTTTCTTCTTTTCCTTATTTCATTCCTTTTATTCCTCTTATTTCCTTTTAATCATAATTAAATAAAATAATATCACTTTCTCCTCCAATTAATCCCATCATAAATCTTAATATTCCAACATATTAAATAAATTATGTTCTCAATTAAATAATTAATTAAAAATCATAAGTATTTAATTATTGAATTATTTTGGGGTGTCACATGCCCCACTGAGACTATCTTGAGAATAATGGATGAGAAACTTTTCATCATGAGCATATGCAGCCATCTTGCAAACAAACATCTTCAAATGAGTCTCTGGACAACTAACACCTTTGTACTTCTCGAAGTTTGGCATTTTAAACTTTGGTGGAATCACGACGTCTGACACTAAACAAAGGTCAACAGAATCCAGACCAATAGTATCGTTTCCATTAAATACCCTCAATTGTTCCTTCAGATCAAGACACATTCTCCTAGCTTCAATATCTTGAGGAGTTCTGGTGTTGACCATTGAATTCGTTCCTTTAGGATTTTGCACGTAGTTGGCAAACCTAGGCTTGTGACACCTTCTTGAATAGTTGATTGTCTTTGGACCGTAGGGATTGTGCTAGATAGAACATTGAGCACCAATTGAGGTTGAATAGGATCATCCACATGCAGAGGAGAATCGTACATTGGATTAGACATAACAGTAAATCCTGACATGGAATCGACATGATCTGTAGCAGCATCCTGGACATTGTTCTCCGAAGAAGCTAGAATGGCTTCAAACATTTGATCCACCTTGTCTTTCACACCTTCAAGGTCCTCTCTTATCACAACTTGGTTATGTTTCAATTGGTCTATCGGACTTGCCATGAGTGCAGGAAATCAGCCAGGAACAAAAGGTGACATGAGATTTGTAGTGGAGGAGAAAATGCATGCATGTTGATGAATGCAAATGCATTATTTTATTTCTATTTTTGAATGCAAATGATTTTTTTTGTGTGAATGCAATGCAATAGCAATGTATGTAAGAATGTAATGTGATGCGATACATATTGATGTTATGTGCAAAATTACAGGTAAAGTTAAACAGACAAGGTTTAAAAGGACGGTTGGCCATGGTTTCGACGTCTACCCAACAAATCCCCATATTGGATAGCTTTTAGGGTTTTTGATATAAAAAACACAAATTCTAATATTGAAGTGCATCACAATTGATACTTGCAATGCTACAATATTTTTTTCAGGAGAATTTGGTTTGAGGGAGAGTTATGTATTATCCGAATAGACAAAGCAGGTCTTAACGATCTAACAAACGTAACCCTCGATTACCAGGATATGAACGGGGTACTCAAAATCATTGATCCCAACTTGGGTATATCATTTTCACCGCAAATAAATTTGTGATTAGATGATATATCCAAGAACGTCTCATTTGAGCATTCTTAAAGCCCAAAGGTTAGGTTTCCTTAAAGGTCAAAACTAGGGGAAAAATCCCTTCTAACAACACTATCGTCAACGCAAAAAATAACTTGCAATTGGCGATAATGTCTTCGAAAGAACCTCCCCTAGGTGTGGTCTTCGCACCAACTTACAAGACATTTCCGTCAAGCAAATCAATACTACGCAACCACTCTAATTTATGTGTTCTATAGCCTTGGTATTGGGCTTTTCCTATGATGCCATCCATTATTCCCACACCAGATAATATATTAACAAGATAATAATTAAAGCAATAGGAAATAACTGATTAAATCATAAACATAAAATAGAGTGATAAAAGAAAGTGAAAATAAACACACATACGAAGAACTAAACTAGGGTTGACACGCTTAGATGTTTATTCCCCAGTGAAGTCGCCAGCTGTGATGACTGGTTTTTTTCATCGGTTGTTTTAAAAACAATGAAGTCGCCACCTAATTTTATTTGTTCTAAAAAGAACGGGGAAATATAGATAAAACCCACAGAATTTGGATAAGACAGTCTACGTGACCAAAAGATGTGAATTCGGGAGTCGTACTCGATGGGACCCATTTAGTTCTAAGTGTTTGTGTGTTAAATTGCTAATTTAAGTTATGATCGAGAAATAAAAGAAACGGGGTTTATTTATTATTATTTTGAGTTTGGCATGGTTTCGAAACCGTGTGCCTACGTATTCCCTTGTGCAATGGGAAAGTCAAAACTCCGTAGTTCCTCTTAAAAAGGTTTTATTAGTTGTGTTGATTTTATAAGAAAAAATCATGCTTTAGACATTTCAAATGCTTGAACTTGGACTTGTTTTGTTTGTTTGAAAAGCTTAAGTCTTCATTCGTGTTTGAAATGGCTATTGCACACTCTTTGTAAGAAAAGAGTTTGATGATCGCATATGAGCGATAAAAGAGTTTGAGTGAGTTGAGTTATTTTTATGTGGGAGACGAGTATTGGACCATAAGCGTTTAATGGCTAATGCCCCAAATACTCGGATGAGTGGACAGAAACATCCTAATCATCTTTTTCTATCCAAAAAGTTTGTTGAGAAAAGGTGAGGTGAAACAAGGTTCACGTTTATTAGATTCATTTAAGAAGCCAAACATACATGAGGGTCGAGATGGCTACCATATGAGTAGAATATTTATTTATGAAAATATTTTAAAAAGAAACTCGACGTTGGATCGAGGTTTAGAAATTTAATTAATTATGAAAGTGTTTTTTTAGGAGGTTTTGAAAATGGTTTTGAAAAGTGAAGGATATTCACAAGAAGTTTTGAAAAGATTTAAATTGGAAAGTTGGAAGAAAACATTTTTTGAAAGTATTGAGAAATACTTAAAATGTCTCATTTTTAACTTAATAAAAACATAATCAAAAGAAAATATTTTTGGATTTTTTGACATAATCTTAAAATAGGTATATTAAATGACAAGTGTGCAAAAAATCATCTCAAAATGAGAAGTTTTGATTGGTTTTTGAAAATGTTGAAGTTTGTTAAAAACTTAAGAAAGTTAGTGATAAAAAGAAGGTTTTGGTCCTAAGGAGGTTTCAACCCAGGACCCTTGATTTAGAAATGAAAAGTTTTACCACTGAGCCATGTGTTTAACTTGTCATTTACACGCTTCTATTTGATTATATTTAAAAACAAGTTTTGAAAATGTTTGAAAATAGTGAAAATGGAAAAGATGAAAAAAATGGTCTCAGTGGGATTCGAACCCTGGACCATAGGCAAGGCAAAGGACATGAAAAGCGCGCTGACTACCACTGGGGTGGCTGTTACATCCGGTCATAATACAACAACTAATAAATTTAAAATAAACTTAGAATTTGAATTTTCTAGAAATCAAAAAAACGCGCGTAACAACTTCATCTTCAACCTCTAGATTCCAATTCGTATCTCTCTAGTTTCTCCATGAAATTGCATGAACCAAACATCAATCTTGCTCGGATTTTCACCAGGAACATGATAATGACATTTGATTTCATTTATTTTAAGTGTAGGGTGATTAATTTTTTAAGAACATTAAGAACCCTAATTCTGAATTTTGATTGGGAAATTGTGTATGTGCACCAATTCAAGCAATTGATTGAGGGTTTATGATCCTCATAAGTGCAGAAACAAAATGGCCAAGCCTTTTTTGGACTGAAAGTTAGAAATCATAGAGTTCAAAGTTTAAGTTTATACCTCTTTAAACTGAATTCGTGTTTCTTGCTAAAGGTGTTCCAGAGGTTTTTTTATGATAGCTACAGCTTCAGTGATGTTTATGGAACGTGTTGGTGTGCTTACCTTGGTTTGAAATGGTCTGGATTGTTCTAACCAAGTCCAACTGCAATTCATTGAAGTGAGTTTAGAATTTGAAGTTGGTGTTGTTACAGATCAATGATGAGAGCTTGGATCACTCATATGAAATGTATGGAATGTGTTTGAACTGGAAAATTGAGATATGCACGAGTGAAATAGAAATTTGGAAGTTAAGGCTCAAAGTTGCAATTTATGGAGTTTGGGGACAATTCTGAGTTTGGCTAGTTCTTGGGCTAGCTTGAGGATTCTAACAACTCTCTAATGATGTTTAGAAAGTATTGGAAGCCTAAGTTTGCTCAGAAATTGCAAAACTTGGAACTTGCACAATTCTCCTTCTTAGAACTTTGAAACTTGGATTTTAAGAAAGAAAGAAGGAAAGCTTGTTTAGGAATGCTTTTGTGTAGTTTTGAATGAAGAAGAACTCCTATTTATAGGCAATGAATTATGAAATGGAAAGGCAAAATAAGCTTAGAGCTTGCAACTTGGAGCTTAAAGCATAAGAAAGGAATATTCCTTCATTAAATGCAAATGGAATCTTGTAATGATTACTTTAGAAAACTCAAGTGTTTCTATCCTTTCCTAGCCATTTACATCAAATTTTTTCCTCTAAAATCCTATCTCTTTTGGTGACAAGGCTTCTAGAAGGGAGAAAGTTGCAAAATAACTTGTAATTTTGATGCATGATTTTGGAAATCCATGGTTTTGGAGCTCTATGTTTCAAAATCAAAACCCTAGCTAGAAAAAGTGTTTTTGCAAGTTCTTGGACTTTTTAGAAATCTTGTAACAAGACCTACAACTTTCATGTTTTGAATTTTTCTTGAATCAAAATGGATCTAGGTGAAAAATGGTCATGAAAGTGAGGAAAAACCATGTTTCTTAACACTTGAAAAATTTTCTAAGTGTTAGAAAAAATTCAAATCTTGACTTTTTCATATTTCTTGATTTTTTATGATCATGATGGATTATTTGAAATTTTTTTATGATTGAAAAAGTTTGGATTTGAAAAAGCTGATCAAAAGTCAAAGTTTGACTTTTTGAGCAGATGACTTAGAATTTGTCTGATGAAGAAACATGGATTTTGCAATGTTTTGAACCAAGAAATTAGGTTAAGATGTTGTATTGAAGATGTTACGACCAATCTTCAAGCAAATAGGTCATCCATCCATTGAGCAGAAAGTCAATGATTCATTATCTCCGATTAAAACCCTAATTGGTCGATTCATTGTAGATCATGAGAAAAAGTTGGGAATCTGAAGATCAAATGTTGATGATTGATTAAGATAGATCAATTTAGGTGAGTGGAAAATCAAACCCTAATTGATCATATCTTGAACAGATGAAATTTTGAAGAAACCCTAATTTTGACTTCTAAGCCACGCACGATCTATCCTGTTCTGAAACTATTAGTGATGTAATGATCTTATGAGAAATATAAGGGAATAAAGTCTTGATCTTGTGCACTTTTAAAAGAGTGTATTCCTTGAAGAAGGGATGTCTCATGATCACTCCTTACAAACTCAAAAGTTGTTTCCGGAAGTTGAAACCCTAAGCTTATGAGGGTAAATTTTGGGGTGTGACAGATAGTTAGATTTCTTTATTCAGTTTGTTCACAAAATTTAGATTCCAATTCAAAAATGTCGAGATTAGACATGCGAATCCACACAAATAAGAACCAAACCAATTATAATTGAGTTTTGGTTTTTGGATTCTCTTTTACTGTCACACTCACTGTGATATATGTCTATGCTTTACAACATCTATTACTGATGAAGGATAACATATTGCCAAGTTAGCATCCCAGAAATAATGTACACTTTAAGCATTTATATATGATTGATAAATGCAACTATAATGCCAATAATCAATATTATATATATTTAAGACTTTTAGCCAACTATTACATGAAATCTCTAGTGATATTTAATTCTCACATTAAAATTTATTTTCCTTTTCAAAACACATTTGCAAGAATTAATATTATTATTTATATCCTTTTCAAAATGATTTTACTGTCATAAGTCAAATCCTGAGTACAATAGCATATTAGAACATGTAATAGAACATTATATTTAAACATCAAAGCCTAACAACATATTGAAGCGATTTATCAAAATGACTTATCAAAATGATGCATCGTTTAAATGAGGAATGACATGTTCAATGATATGTTCTTTGATAGAAGAGCTTACCAAAAATTTGATTATATCATTTTCTTCCTTAACCAATCTCACATACTTACAATACAAAATGAGAGGGCTATAGAGGATCTACCTTCAGGGAAGAGACGACATTTGATGGATTAACTAATGGTGGTGGCGTCTGAAGGCGTGAAAAACACAAGAAATGGGGGTTTGAATTGAGTTTTATACTTTGAAAATTTTTGCTCTTAAGAACCAATCCTCTTGAATATGCTTTGCTTAGATAAAGATTGAAAGATATGAAAGCAATAAATAACACAGTATTTTTATCCTAGTTCACTTGAAATATCAATTGCAAGCTACTCTAGTCCACCCTTACGAGGTGATTTTTCCCTCTCCACCGAGGACTTAATCCACTATAACCAAACTGATTACACTTGCACGGGAAATCGCCGGTGACTAACACATGCATACACCAATTGTGTGTGACTAACAACCTCTAAGATAAATGTCCTAAACTTCTTGAGAAGCAGACACAATTATTCTCTCAAGGAACAATCAAACAATTATTTGATAACAAGTTTGTTTACAAATAAATATGCTTCTACACAAGTTGATTATGTAAACAGATTTTTAGTACAAAATGACTTGAATGAATTTACAACTATTTACAAAGGATAAAGAAGTTTATGCGCAGAGAGTTTCCTCGTGAATTAGCAGATGTTTCTTCAAGTCTTCAAGCTCTTATATAGTGACATGCTTGATGTAACTGTTGGAGGGTACATTTGAAATATGAAACTTGTGGCGGCTTGAAAGAACGTGGGAGACAAGATCGTACACAGCGTCTGTCCTTCATGGTAGTGGAATGAAATGTTTTGTTTGTACCATGTACTGTTGTACCACGTTAACATTATCTTCTTTCCTTCTGCACTTCAAAGGCTTCTGCGAGCATGAGTTTAGAAGTGGAGAATCTAACTTCTGGTTGATCAAAACTTCAAGTCTTCAGAGTCTGCAGATCTTCCTCTTCAGAGACGTCAACACTTGGTTTTGAAGAACCTTGTATCGTAACCAAAGGTTGAAAGAACTTCAAGTCTTGGAATCTTCAGAATCACATTCTTCAGAGTCTTTAGCACTTGGTCTTGTAACCTTGTATCGTAACCTAAGTTCAGAAGAACTTCAAGTCTTGGAATCTTCAGAATCACATTCTTCAGAGTCTTTAGCATTTGGTCTTCAGAACCCTTTGTATCGTAACCTAAGTTTAGAAGAACTTCAAGTCTTTCGAATCTTCAGAGCCACGTCTTCAGAGTCTTCAAGCACTTGGTCTTCAGAACTTTTTGTCTTCTGAAACTTGAGTCTTCAGCATCTTGACATAAGTCACACTTCTGTCTTTAGATCTTCTGACTGGTTTCTTCAGGCGAATCATATCAGAGTAACTAAACTTCAGAGCCTTATGAAGCTTTCCTCGCTACTTTGTTCATCAGAACCTTTGTAGCTTAGAAGCAGAACATTTTCTCTTCTAATGTCTTGGCCACGCCATTCATCAGAAGTAGAACCTGTTTATTTATCTTAAAAATACAACAAACATTAGAGTAACAAAAATTGTTCACTCAAACATACTATTTGTATTCCTTTTATGAATTTTATTTTTTAAAATTTTCATACTTTTTATTTAAAATAAAATACAAGTTGAAAGATTACATACGAAACTATATTCATATATAAGTTTATATTTTAATTTCACAAAAATAAAAAATTAAAAAATATTAAGTAAAACTAATATTTTCATTTAAAATTAAAATTAAAATTAATGAATAATACAGTTCACATTAAAAATTATTCAATACCCACCATTGATATTTAATATATCTTTTATGATTTTTTTATTCAAATTTTTTATATCATTTGTTGATTTTAGTTTTCAATATTTTTAGACGTTTTGTTAAATTATAAGTTTAAGAATTCCATATTAAATTGTATTGAAAACATGAGTTTAAAATTTATATTTTCAAATTTTTACAATAATAAAAAAAATATTATGTAATATATATTTTCTTTAAATAGCGATCAAAGAGTATGACATTGATTTTGGTTTAATAAATTATTCTTATTTCAAAAAAATATTTTCTTTAAAATATTAAGATTGAAATTAAAATTAAAAACTAATTAAAAAATATAATATAAATAATTAATAAAATAGAAAAATTAAAATTAAAATTTTCTAATTAAAGTTTATAAATATTAACAATTATAAAATCTATAAAAATTTCTATTAAATGAGAATAAGAAAAGACAGATGATACATTAATAGTATAAATTAATTTTACACGGTAAATCAATGAAATACTCCAATTAGATGAATATGGAAGAAAAAAATTGTAAATGACTCGTATGATATAGCATAATCACATACTCCAATTAGATAAAAATGTTTAAAAAATTTGCACTATCAATGCATCTTTATTAAACTCATGAGACTAAGATGTACAAAAGTTATCTTTAAAAAATAGTTTAAAATTTTAGAATAATTTTTTTTGGGTAAAATCTAAAGAAAAATTATTATTATTTTTTAAAAATTATTTAAATCTATTCAACTTTTTTGTAAAAAAAACATATAAATCTATTGAACTTTTGAAAAAAAAATCATCTTATTTTAAAAGAAAAATATTTATATTATTTATAATTTAAAATAAAAAATATTTTTTATTCATTTTTATTTTAAACAAATGTTAAACAATAATATAAATAAATCTGCAACAAAATTCACAAAAAAATTTTCTACATAATTACCTTAGAATTCTGTATTGTAGTTTGATATTTTATTCAAAATACAATTTCCACAACAAAATTCGCAGGTGTATATATGTAGATTTTAGTAATAAAATCTACAATTATACCTGCGGATTTTTCTGCGAGAAATTCCGCATGTGAATTGCGTATTTCTAATAATGTAACCAATAAAATAATGGAGTATGAGTGCAGACACGGATATCTTACTATCCACCCCGTCCATACCCGCACTACATATTTATATAGTTTCATTTATATATAATAAATGAAAACGTTTACAATTTTTTTTTTAAAATATCACTATTAAATTGTTACACATTTTAATAAAAGTTTATTTATTTCTTAACTCAACAGTAACATCCATAATTGTTTTAATATTGTTAAAAAACTTAAAATTATATATATTTTGTAATAATTGATTTAATTTTACTATAAACATGGATAAACAAGCACGAATACGGGTATTGAGGTACCTATATGGTACGGGTACAAATATAAACAATGTTGTCCATGCGGGTTTGAAATCGGTCCAAAGATTTTTTTTAAACCACAGATATGAGAACATTTATGTTAATATCTTGTCCAAATCCGGTCTATTGTCATCCCTCAAAACTCACATGTAATACATTGCAATCCTTAAATTTAGAATCAGCAACAAAATATGTATCTATCTATTATCTATTATCAATCTATTAAAAGTAAAGTACCTGGAAATTCCAAGTCTAACCTTTTGATTAAATGTTATAACTTTTCTTATTCCAAGGGTATAATAGACTAATCAACACTATGCTGTTACCATATTCATTTATCAATCTATTAAAAGTAAAGTACCTGGAAATTCCAAGTCTAACCTTTTGAAAGACATCAACGACTCAAACATTTAATTTTGCTGACATGTCAATCTATCATAATTTTACACTATTTTTTATTTATTTGATTTATTAATTTATTTTATTTATATTTGAATTCCAATTCCAATTCCAATGTTTCATTCACGATTAATTTATTTATATTTGAACCATTGTTACCCTGATTTCTATATTTGTTTAATCTTCGTTTTGATTTGTTTAGTTATTTTGTTAAAGTTAATATTGAGGTTTCAAATTAGGCCTAAAAACATTGGCAGGAACATAGTGTATGGTGTGCTAGATTTATTTCAATAGAAAAGTCAATTTCTAATTGATTTATGATGGCATTATTTTGATTTATTAGAATATTTGTTTTCTGCATTATTTATTTGATTATTATCTAATTCATGCAAAAAAAACATATATCATAATTTGCTTAATTAAATATGATTTTAACTAAAAGATAAAATCAAAAGAAATTTTGAAAATAAAAAGCCAATATCATTCTATTTTATTTAAATATGTGGTGGATTGATTGTCATTATAAAATTATTTTACACTTAAATAATCTTTTTTTTCTTTCCATTGGTAAAAAAATTTAAATATTACAATAATATATAATAATATATAATAATATATAATAATACAAAGAGCAATATATGAATGATTTGAAAAACGTTTAAATGGAAAACTATATATATCGCAAAGAAAAAATTCGTTTCTATAAATAAAACATTTCTATAAGATAACTATTAACTTTTCTTTCAGAACATAAATATTTATTTAAAAATATATGCACATTAATAAATATATGGTAAAATACAAAGACGAAATTATATATATATTTTCTATTTAAAATATATTCAATTGAATCTACCCTACACACCATGTACATCTTAAAAATCATATAAATTATGATTTATGATTATAAGGATATTAAAAATCATATAAATTACACTTGATTTATGATTTATTCTAAAATGATCACATAAATTTATTTTAAAATAAATATTCCAAAAACGAGTAATGACTAAACATATATATATATATATATATATATATATATATATTCTGAAAGATTTAAATCGATAAAATTTTGTCTTAAAAATAAGTTTTTATTAATAAATATTAAAAATTATATTTTTAAAAAATATTAATAAAAATAATATTATTTTATTTTATTTCAAAATGTTATTTGTTTAAAATTGAAAGTAAGTACTATTATTGTTTAATTAACATTTTGTTACTAAATATTATTAAAAACCATGTATTTGTATGAAATATTAATAAAATCACATATATTTAAGAAATATCATACAACTTAACTAAAGTATCTATAAAAATCAAGATTACCGAAAAACATATTTTGTAATTATTTAGATCCTTATTTGAAATAAAATATGTTTTGAAATTATTTAGCTTTTTATAGAAAGGATAATAAAGCAAAACAAAATCAATTGAGATTTTGTAATTTCTTTAAACTTATGAAATAACTAAACATATCACAATCTTTTCAAATTAATTTTATAATCGTAATCATGATAAAACAATGTTAAATGATAGTCATGAAAATTTAATGATAAATGATACTCATAAAAAATTAATAATTAAAGATAAAAATTTACTATTACAATCATTTTTATAAATTGTATAAGTTACAATTATTTTTATAAATGGAAATATATCATACAAATAATTTTATAAATTTAACTATTTATATAATTATAAATGAGAATAGGTTACATATATTTTTATAAATAGACAAACGTGTTCCAGATGTTTATAAATGAAAAAAAAGTTACCATAATTTCATAATGGGAAATAAGTTATAATAATTTTAATAAAAGAGAATAAGTTACTAATATTTTTATAAAAGAGAAGTATTAAAACAATTGTTTTTAAAATCAATAAATTAATAATTGTTTTATAAATTGTCACACAGGTTCTAGGCACTTATAAATGTTATAATTTTTCTTATTCCAAGGGTATAATAGACTAATTAACACTATGCTATTACCATATTCATTTGGCATTTAATTTTGCTGACATGTCAATCTATCATAATTTTACACTATTTTTTATTTATTTGATTTATTAATTTATTTTATTTAGATTTGAATTTTATTTATATTTGAATTCCAATTCCAATGTTTCATTCACGGTTAATTTATTTATATTTGAATTCCAATGTTTTTTTTTATAGAATTTGAATTCTAATGTTTGACTCACGGTTAATGAGGAAGGAATTGGAATGGCAAATTAGATCTATTATAATATTATTCATTGCATGATTTAAAAATACCCACTATTTATCATTACACTACAAGATTAAATGTATATTATTGGAATTAGAATGGATTATTTTGATATTCCAAGATATCACAACTTCCCATATAGAATGGATTATTTTGATATTCCAAGATATCACTCCTCAATCTTCTTCATTCTCCATTATTTGAAATAACACTTAACACTATTTAACGCTATTATTATTATTAATTATTATTATTAATAATTAAAATGGTTCACAAAAATAATCACTTGGTATTCTGTTGATTTCAGTATTTTACTTCAAAATCTTGGAACCGTGAATGTTGTATTAACAATTATATTTATTATCATATAACCAAAAACTTTATTCATTTTATGTCTACAATCATTTTATGTGGTTAACAAAAAAAATTGAATTACAACCATACAATCAAAGTGATTTTCTACCCATTCATTTTTACATAGGAAGCAGATTCTTAAAGATAAAAGATTGAAAAAAGGAAGAACCGATGAAAACACAATCAATCCCATTGAAAACTCTCAAAGGTATTATGTTCCAACCATGGTTAATATCAGAACACCACTATCTAATTTAATTTCATCAATCTTTAATGAAAGAAATATGAGTTCACCTTCACCAGCATCTGCATCAAGCAACTCAAGTACAATGAAGAGTTTCAATATTGTTTCTACAAATCAACTGGCTGCTTCAGCACGACAGCGGAGGAAAAGTATTATGGAAGGTAAGATGCCCCAATCTTACAAACTTCATAACAACCTTAGCAATAACAGACCTTAGCAATAATAGTGGGGGTCCTTTCAGGATAAATTCTCCATCCTTTTCGCATTTCAAAACACCATTTTCTGATATAGCTTCCTCATGTTCTAACCAAAGAAACATAAAACCTCATGCACCGCCAAGTTGTTCTATTCAAAAATCAAAAAAACAGTTGACTGTTACACCTCTTTCTGATATAACTTCCTCATTTTCTAATCAAAGAAATATGGAACCTCATGAACATCCAAGTAGTTATGTTCATAAATCAAAAAAAACAGTTGAGTGTAGGTGTTATTCAATCCATGACGGTCAAACTCTTCAATTATTTTGGAAATGAGAATCATAATCTGGCTTTTTCATCCACAAGCAATATTCCTATACAAGAACCCACAACATTCACTTCAACTCGGATGTTAACATTGAGAGTGATTACTCTGGTGATGAGACGGTAACAGATGATTCTCTCAGTGATAGCTCATGTGAATTCAATGCCGCAGATGCAAATTATGACTCAAGTTCCAGCTATGATGACGAAGATGTCTATGACTCCAATTCTACATCATTTGATTCTTTAAATATTGGTATTTATCATTAAAACCAACTTTATTTCTTCTTTAAATTCATTATACATATCAATTTGACGTTGTCCATTACATGTTGCACTTTGATACCTGCTATGATTTAATGTGGATTTTAGTTATAATTTTATTATTTAATATGAACGATTTTAGTTATAATTTTATTATTTAATATAAACCAATTGCTCAACTACGTTTCATTTAAATAGGTTATTCTGATATTGGTGATCCTATAGTTGAATGCACACAATGTGGGGCACTTATGTGGTATCAAGAAAAAACTGACAAGCGAAAATATAGTGCAGTTCCTAAGTTTCAACTATGTTGTGGAAAGGGGAAAGTTGTGTTGCCACTTCTGAAAACACCACCACTATTACTACAACGTCTTTTGTTTGATAATAGTGAGATAGACAGTCGAAATTATCAACAATTTTGTAGAATGTACAACATGATGTTTGCTTTTACGTCTCCGGGAATGAAATTCGACAACAGATTTTTAGCTAGAAGTGGACCACCTAACATAAGAATTCATGGACAGACTTGCCATCGAATTGGGAGCATGTTACCTTTAACTGGACAATCTCCAAAATTTGCTCAATTGTATGTTTACGACACCGACAATGAGATTCAACATAGAATTAAAGGAATTGGGTAATTTTACCAAACTTTGTTTTCTTTACAACATATTAAATATTTTTCATTGTTGCATCATAGTATTTCCTTTTATATGCAAGAACAACCCCAATATTATTCCAGAAACAGTTAGTAGATTGAAGGACATGTTAGATGAGTTCAACACACATGCCAAATCTTTTAGGATGGCAGCAGATAGATTAAAGGATTGTCCTTTGCCTGATCTCAAGCTTAAGCTAATATCGATAGATCAACGATGGAAGGATTTATAACCAACCTCTTTTTTGGGTAGCCTCCCTAATAGTTGGTGATGTTGATACGGGTTCTAAGAGGATATTCTTCTTGAAAGAAAGCGGAAGGCTAAAAAGAATAAGTGAGTTTCATTCAAGTTATCGGCATATCAATATCCATTTTGTTTCCTTATGGGAAGATGGTTTTAGACTTGGAGTTCTTCTTAGAGAAACTAATACCAAAAAAAAATGAAGAGGAATAAGCTTACCATTAGAGAATGGCTTGCTTTTAGGATTCAATGCAGACATAACGAGGCACAAACTATATTGCGGTCGAGAAGGTTGTTTCAACAATTTTGGTTGATGGATTTACTATGATGGAGTCACAAAGATTGAATTATATTCGAAAACATCGAAAAAAGTGCGTGTTTCTAAATATTGCAATTTGAGCTCATCTGAACAGAATGCAAACACTCAAGGATCAAACAAAGGTAAAAGAGTGGTTTTACCTTCAACTTATGTTGGAAGTCGGAGGTTTATGGAACAACTCTATTTTGATGGAATGGCAATTTGTAGCCAAGTTGGATTTCAGATCTTTTTATCACATTTACTTGCAATCCCAATGGCACGAAATTCAAAGGTTGCTTAGCAAAATTAACTTGAATTCTCAAGACCGTCGGATATCATCTCAAGAGTCTTCAAAATTAAGTTCGATGAGTTGTTGTGTGATCTAACAAAAAGCACATGTTAGGAGAGTGATTGCATGTAAGTCAATTTAATACCCTTTCAGTCGAGTTATATTTTTTGACATTAATCTTATTAAATATGTAATATGCATCGTTTTACTAAGTTTAAACTTACTTAATTTCAGATATATACACCATTGAATTCCAAAAGCGGGGTTTACCACACGCCCATATACTATTATTCTTGCATCCTTCAAGCAAGTATCCGACTCGGATGATATAAACAAGATCATTTCAGCAGAGATACCAACGGAAGAAGATGATAGGCAACTCTACCATTTGGTCAAGACACATATGATTCATGGCCCATGTGGTTTAGCAAATGCGAATTCAACTTGCATGAAAAATGGAAAGTGCTCAAAATACTTTCCAAAGAAATATCAAACCGAAACCATTGTTGATCAGGATGGATATCCGTGTAAGAAGAGAAACGTGTCTGATCTTTGAAAAACACGTTCAACTTGATAATGATATGTAGTTCCTTACAATCCATATTTGTTGAATAAATTCCAAGCACACATCAATATGGAGTGGTGTAATCAAAGTACTTCAGTTAAATAATTATTTAAGTATATTAACAAGGGGTATGATAGAATTACTGCCGTTGTTGTCCAAACTGACGGTGATGGATCTCCCTCGGTCAGAATGGTTGACGAAATCAAGCAATATCTTGATTGTAGATATATCTCACCAAGTGAGGCATGTTGGAGACTTTTTTCATTTCCTATTCATGGTAGATCACCCGCAATTGAAAGGTTGTTCTTTCATCTTGAAGGAGACAACTCTGTTTATTATACCGATTATGAATTGATAGATGAGGTGCTTGACAAACCAACTGTGAAAGAATCTATGTTTACGGCATGGATGGAAGCAAACAAAGCATACCTAGAGGCAAAGAATTTGACGTACTCACAATTTCTTTCCAAATTTGTTTATGATAAAAGATACCGTCGATGGAGACCGCGTAAAGAGGAAATACAATTGGCGAGACTTATTTGGGTCCCTCCATACGGGTGAGTTATATTTCTTGAGAATGATGCTAACATCGTCAAAGGTCCAACTTGCTATGAGGATATAAAATTTGTGGGTGGAAAAGTTCAGATTCTTTTAGGGATGCATGCTTGAAATGGGCTTTCTTAACGATGACAAGGAATATGTTGCACCATCGAAGCAAAGAATTGGGGTTCCGGCATTTTTACGAAAGATATTTGTCACTATGTTACTATCCGGTTCTGTCAATAGACCACGACATGTTTGGGAAAAAACTTGGAGGACGTTATCTGATGGTATCCTCTACCAACAAAGGCAAAAAACAAATAGAAGAGGTATGAACACTTATTAAACTTTTTTAAGTCAACAAATATTATTTTCCGAATGCAAGCTGTATCTTTTTTTATTACAAAATATAATGATATGAACTTACTTTAAAATATAATTATTCTTCATCCATATGTCCCTTATTTAATATGTTTCATAAGGTATGTCCATTTACGTAAGAAACATTTTCATATTTGTCATTTGTCATGTATGTAAGTTATTTTCTTAACTTGCACAATGTCTTTGGTTCCATTTAATTTCACGCGCAACATCAATTGTTTGATTTATGTTCAATGTATTTCAACATCACGACATTGCATCATACATATGTAATTATATAGAAAACTAATGATAATTTTTAACAATTGCACTATCGGACAATGAGTTAAAGAATCTCACACTAATTGAGATTGAGAACATGATGCAATCGAATCGAAGAAGTTTGCATGAATTTAAATGTATCCGATCCATTCATACATCACAAAACATGTTGGCAATAGGCTTATTTATGACGAACTTAATTACGATGCCGATACTGAGAAAGCGAAATTCCAAGAACTTTTCATGCCCTTACAGTGATTTATTTTCTTTATACTATGAATTACAAAATGATTTTTATTGTCCTTGCACTTATAATTCTTTGTTTGTATTTTATAGATGAACAACGTTGATATTTGAGAAAATCATGGATCTCATTAACAAGCAGTGGAGGGTATTTTTCTTGCATGGTTACGGAGGGATGGTAAAACTTTCATGTGGAGAACACTATCAAGTGCACTTCGTTCTCAAAAAAATTTTCTTCTTGTTGCTTCAAGTGGGATAGCTTCGTTATTATTGCGGGTGGAAGAACAACACACTCAAAGTTCAAAATACCGTGCGCTTGACAACTCAACTTGCAACATCGACAAAGACAGAACATTCTCAATTATTTGAAGCAACGGATGTGATAATATGGGATGAGGCACCTATGTCTCACAAGAACTGCTCAAGCATTGGATAAAACCCTTAAAGATGTAATGAGCAAAAGGGTGTTGAGAATACTATTTTGGTGGAAAAGTTGTTGTATTTGGAGGAGATTTTAGATGATTCTTCTGTTGTTCCAAGAGTTGGCGTTATATTGTTCATGCATCAATTAGTTCATCTTATGTATGGGATTATTGCGGTTTTAACACTATCAAAAATATGAGACTTCAAGAGGAAGAGACAACACAAGTTCTAATGAACTAGCGAAATTTTCAAAATGGATTTTAAATGTGGGTGATGGTAAGATTTGTGAACCCAATGATGGTTTGGTTGATATTGAAATTCCTCAAGAGCTATTAATATCATATTTTGATGATCCTATAAGAGCAATTGTTGAAAACACATATCCCAATTTGTTGGAAAAATATCAAGATGTTGAATTCTTACAAGGAAAGGCTATTCTTGCTTCAACCATTGAAGTTGTGGACAAAATCAATCATTATGTATTAGACTTGATACTGTACATGTCATTATATTTCTTGTATTATTACAGTCATAATTTATATATATATATATATATATATATATATATATATATTTAAGAACATAGTTTTACTAATTTATTTATGTTTTGCTTTTAAACTTTTTTTTAGGAGAAGAGAAAGAGTATTTGAGTTTTGATTCCATTGATAGAACAAATTCAAGTTATCTTGAAGCATATGAAGTTCTAACTCCGAATTTCTCGAGAAATTAAGAACGTCGGGCTTCCCAATCATAGGATCAAATTGAAGGTTGGTACACCTATTATGCTAATGAGAAATTTGGACCAAGCCGATGGGTTGTGCAACGGAACAAGATTAATTGTTACAAGATTTGCAAATCATGTCATTGAGGCAAAAATCATGTCGGAAAGAACATAGGTAACATTTTTACATTCCACGAATGTCTATGTCACCTTCGATTCACCTTGGCCATTCAGTTGATTAGGAGACAATTTAGATTATTGTCTCCTATGCAATGACAATTAATAAGTCACAAGGTCAATCTCTTGATAGTGTTGGATTGTATTTGCCTACTCGTGTTTAGTCATGGTCAATTATATGTTGCAATTTCAAGAGTTAAGAGCAAAAGTGGGCTAAAATCCTAATTCATGACAAGGAGAATGTACCGTGTTCTACTACTACTAATGTTGTGTACAAGGAAGTCTTTCAAGCACTTTGATAGTTGGTAAACTTTATATCTTATACTTTACGATTCAAATTAAAAATCTATTTTGAATTAAAATATATAGTATGTACATTTTCAATGTATTTCAAGAAGTATATAATTTTTCCTATTTGTTCATGCAGACGTGATTTGTTGATAGGACCGACGCTTGCTATAAATATGGAGTTAAATGCCAACATGATTTACATGAGACATATACTCAACTGAAAACATGGTAACATACTTAATAATTTAATAATCTATAAATGTAATGTGAATCCAGACGAGACCCGTGCGATAGCACGGGTTTGTTACTAGTTATATTGGTAAAATTATATCAAGTGTTAGTTAAAGTATTTTTTTTATCAAGTCGGTCATTTAAATTTTTTTTTAATAATTTAGTCCTTTAGAATGATTTCTATTTCTTTTTTTCATATTTTAAATATTTATAAATATTGATTATTGTATTTTTTTTAATTACAATTCATCATTTTCATACCACTTAATTAATATATTTTCTCTATTAAAAAAAAATAAAGAGCGGACATATTTATTTATTTAAAGGATCGAATTATTGAAAAAAATCTAATCTATTATAAACAAATAACTTTATTATAAACAAATAACGACCTCTATATTAATGTTTGCCTATTATTTTCTAATCAAACACCAAATCACGAGCCACAAGATTATTTAATTTTTAACCGGTCTTTTAAACCAATTACTCATTTGTATTACATTGATTTGATCAACAATGATCAGCTGAAAGCAATTGTAAATCTCTGAAATAGTAGCATCCAAAGCTGCCAACCCACCAGCTGTAAATAAATAAATCACGTTCCATATCATGTAGACCTAATCATGTGCTAATTTGGCTTTGGGACTTGTAAGATGAATTAGTTAAAGATTTAGCACATGTCACACCTCTAAATTCCAATGCAAATCCCTCCGTGGATTATTATATCTAAGAGTTCTGACCAACTCAATTAATTATAGAGGCATCAAGTTGCAAAGATCACAGCTAATGCAATAATATACATAAGAGTTGATGATATAGGGTGTTCCACACGGATAGTTATCATTATTAGTGAGTTTCATATGTAATTTCAAAAATATTCATAGAAAATTAAAAATATACTTTTATTCGTATTTTATATAATTATAATTTGTCGTTTTAAAATATATTTTTAAAAAGTTAAAAATGGAATTGAAAATGTATTTTCGATACAAATTGAAAGTATATTTTTGGTTTCAACCAAAGGAAACATGTTCATCCCAAGTGGCATGAGTCATTTTTGGTTGGTATGGTATCAATTTTACTTATAGTAGAAATTGGAAATATATTTTCGATTAGTAGTGGAAGTGTATTTTCGATTTTTTGTAAATACAATTTAAAAATGTGCGCACCAGAAATATATTTTTGATTTTGTATCTGGTTTTGTATGTATACTAGATACATTCATTATTCAATCAACCTAAAAAAAACTTTAATTATAAATTAGGCTGGAATAATATACTCTGTCCGTTTCAAAATGATGTCACTTAAGTAAATTTATTTTGTTTTAAAATTACTCTCATTTTCACTTTTCAATGTAGTAATGATTATTCTTTTTCCAATCATGTCATTTACTTTTTACTTTCTACACTACTTCCAATACATTAATAAGGCTATTTACAATGGTTTCATTATTCAATACCCTCCTTTTTCATTTTTTTATATTACATCATCTTCTTTTTCTTCTACCTAATAATTCAACACACATTCAACTTTATTCGCTACAATGATTTTATTTAATAAAATTCAACACCATATTCCACCATCATTCACGACACACTAAAAATTTAAACATTCAAAATAACAAACAAAATTTTACAAAGTATTTTGTGGGCCCCACTTTTTCCTCATTCAACATGTTGAATGTTTTCAACACCAATTAATTCACCTCACTTTCAACACCTTATTCAACACCATCATTATAAGTATTCAACTATTGATTTTTTTTCTTCCAACACTCAAATTATACATAGCCTAAACTTAATTTTATAAAAGTGTAATATTTTATAACAATACATTACATTTCTTAATTTGTGTGAAAAACCTTAAATGAGACTATTTTAAAACGGATTGTGGGAGTATATATAAGAGTTAATGATATAGGATGTTCCACACCTCATCATTAAAAACATAGATTGTAAGTGAAAGACATCCCTCAAAGGCCAAGTCGATAGAAGACCAACATGAGATTCTTCTGTACCTTAATCATTGTTGTGATCTTTGCCATAATATTGATCCTTTCATTTGAGGTAAATCTAGTCAAAGCTAGGACTTACCCATCTTCATCCAACGTTTCAAAAATGCTTTCATCATTCCATTCTCTCTCACATAAACAAGGGGCATCAAAATCACCTCAAGAGGTAGCTGCTAGCCTTAAATTCATACCACCTACCAGACCAAATTCAACACAGAACAAGTAATCCACTTTCTTCATTTCTTCATTAAGTGCGTCTCTAATTATGTTGTGTTTTCTTTAACAGTCCAATTTTAATAATTAATTATATATTTTATTATTTAATTATATATATTATATTAATTAATTATTCGTATAATTTTGTGTATAATTGATTTTATTTGAATTATTTGATATGTGTTACGTGATGGATAATCAGATTAAATATGTTAAACTATAAAATTATAATTAATAATAATGTTAGTGTATGATCGAATTATTTTATTAATGATAATTATATAGAAATAATATATTGGTAATTGAACATATTTGGTGAGAATGAGAAGAGTAATATGGGGGTGTGTTAGTAAACCAATTAGTAGTTATTAGAGTTAGTGTTATTTTGTAAGGATGACTTTTTACTTAATTATGAGAATTGTATCATAATGTATGATGGGTAGAATGTTGAATATAATTTTTTGTGTCAGAAAATATTTGATTAGATTTGATTTAGCATTGTGGAAACAATTTGTTACACACATATTTGATTTTAGATTTAGATAGATTTGATTTAAATCTAAAACAGAATATATTTGATTTGGCTTCGGGAACAAATCAAATATATTTGGTTTGGCTTAGGTAGCAAGCTAACCTAAATATATAAATAGAGGGAGTAACCCCTATTTTTTGTAATTGAATTCATTCACAGTATTTTGCAGTTGCAAAGTGAATAATAAAGTTTTCCACAGTTTGTGGGCAGAGAGAAATTCTGTAGAAAATAATTCTTTCTTCTTCTTCTTCTTTCTTTAATTGTTCATTATCATTGTGTGGTGATATCAATCTTGTTGATCAAGATTGGTAGAAATTCATCATAGATTTTGGTGGATTTTCAACATCTGATATCAAGAGCTCCGGTTTATCGATTCAAGGGAAGATCAAGAACGATCGTAGAAAAAAAATTCACGATGGTAGTGAGTTATGGGAATGCGAATTATCCAGCAAGTCTTCCAATTCGAAAGTAGATAACTATGAGAATTGGTGCAGCGGTGAAGGTTTTATTTCGTTGTCAAGGTTTGTGGGATCTTGTAAAGAATGAAGTAAAAGAGTTTTAAGAAGGCGCTTCAGAAGAAGAACAACAAGAACACACAGAATCAGAGAAGAAGAGTTATAAAACTCTCTTTATAATTCATCAATGTCTGAGTCCGATAACTCGAAAAGTTCGATGATGCAAAATCGCAAAGAAGCTTGGGATATTCTTGAGAAATCTTTTGGAGAGAAAGGTGAAAGAGGTGAGGTTACAAACTCACAAGAGAACGTATGAATTGCTTGGATGGAAGACAACGAAAGCATATCGATTTCTTCACTAGGGTTACAAAACTAGTGAATAAAATCAAGATATGTGGAGAAGCATTAACAACAAGAGTTGTTGTTTCAAATATTTTGAGATCTTTGGCTCCCAAGTTCGACCACGTGGTGGTGGCTATCGAAGAAGGGAAAGATTTGTCGAAATTGACAAAGGAAGAGCTTCAAGGGACACTTAAATCTCATGAACAAAAGATGGATGAAAGATCCGCGAGCAAGACAAAGAATGATGTGGCTTTGCAAGCTCAATCAGCAAAAGACAAGAAAGGCAAAGGAAAGTGGTTCAACAAAGGTAGAGGTGGATACAACAATTTGACTGGCAGAGGAAACCAAAACGAAGGAAACGTGTCGAATCAGAGAAGACCATACCAAGGCAACCAAAGAGGTGGTGTTGCAAATAGAGGAAGAGGTGGTGGTCGAAAGCCTGACAAGACTCACATTCAATGTTACAATTGTCAGAAATATGGTCACTATTTTAGTGATTATTCAGAGAAGCGAAAGAGTCAAGAAAGTGATGCAAAGATCGCTAAGTATGAAGAAGAAGAGATGATGTTGATGGTCACAACAAGAGATGAAGAAAAATTCAAGGATCAATGGTACTTGGATTCAGGATGCTCATCACATATGTCTGGAAGGAAATATTGGTTTGTCAATCTAAAGCCCTCAAATGAAGAACATGGTGAAATTTGCAAATGATAATACTCTAGAAGCTGAAGATATTGGAGATGTTATGTGTAACACCTCAATATTACCCAAGGTTTTATATGCAAAAATCAGAGTAATTTAAAATTTCATAAATTCAATACTGAGGCGTCACACCTTCAAAACCAAATCACTTAAAACAATTTGCTTTGAAGTATAAATCTCGGATACATAGCATCGTCGGAAATCATAAATTGATTCTTAGAAATCAAAACATCTTCTTTATTAAACTTCCTCATCAAATCATGTTTTCATAAATTATGATTCTTATTCACAAGGAGATAACAACAAAAGAACAACAACAAGACAACACAAATATTCCCCCCGAGTGCTACGTATCAGAGCGACACCTACTCGACTAACAGCAGCTATAAACTCCGTCTTCATAACGCGTTACCAATAAAGGTAACGCGAAACAAGTAAAGGGTGAGATACTCCAAAACATATAATTAAAGGCATGATAACATATATATATATATATATATATATATATATATATATATATATATATATATATATATATATATATATTGGAATCATAAAAGGCATAGGTTAATAAGTGCATTCCAACACATATCCAAATCTCACTCACTTCGATCGTCATTCTAATGTGTATAATCAACACTTTATCGCCATAACCTCATCGACATAAATCATCACAACAACACATAAAATTTCATCACCACGAAATCATCACAAGTCAATACGTCATTAATCAACACGGAAATCATAAACAACATCATCAAACAATGCTAATAACATAAGCAACATAAACAAAATCATCACAAATTGGCTAAAGCCCATCGTCGCTTTTGGCATAAAAGCCCATCGTCACAAACATCATCACATCATATTTGCATTAAGCATTTCATTAAAGTCAAATCATCGCAAAACTCATCATTTATATTCATCGCATAGTTATCATGAAATTATCACATCATATTCATTTCATGTTCATCATAAAGATCATCACTAAACAAAACATCATATATCATCACAATTCCACATAATCCATCAATTAAAACCCAACGCCAAACAACTCAAACATAAACATAACCGACTCCATGAGACACGACTATGTTATGCATGTGGTACCCGTCGCTTTATCTATAATTAGGAACATTTGGCATAAATCCCATCGTCACTTGGCATAAAAACCCTCGTCGCTAGGCATAAAAGCCCTCGTCGCCAATGCAATGTGTGTGACTCGACAATAAAAACAACAAAACAAAAAACATCATCATCGCTCATCAAAATTGACATAAATTCCACGTCGTCATATTCATCCACATCAAGATAAACATATCATCGCATCGCATGTCATCAAGTATTCGTTAATAAATACACCGTCGCAAACATCATGTTTAATCACACCACATCATTATCAATTTATTCACCAAATTCCAAATACGGAAAATAGTCAAACATCAATAATCGTCGCGAAAGCCATTCCTTATAACCGACATTAATCATAATCGTCAATATCGCAATCGGATTGTCCATACGTGTCTTAAATCGGCTAAAACGCAATCCGATTCAATTTAACCGTAATTTAGCCTATTTCGGGTTGTTTCGTAAAAACTCGTAATTTCGAAAAACTAACCTCACCACTACGTTCTACACGTCGAACTTAGCTAGCACGTCAATTTTCGTTGAATTCGGAGCAACTTGCTATGTCGCCGAAATTATCGAAATCGGAAAATTGAAACATAATCGGGTTCCAAATTTAATCGGCTAATTTATGTCCTAATTATATTTTATTAATACCAACTAGTATTATATGGAATTTATGAAATTGAATGAAACAGAAGCTAATTATGCAGGAAACCATTATGCAAAAAACAGAAGTTCCAAAATACAGAAAACAGAAACAGAAAATGGGGCGAAACAATTTCCTTCATCCTATCACCCAGGGACGAACGTCCCAAGCCTCAAAGAGGAAGGAGGTGGGCGCCTGGCTAGTGGGGACGGTCGCCCCTCAATGTGAGGTGGGCGCCTCCCCTTGCCACGTCCTCTTCCATCTTCTTCTCCACCTACTTCCATTGCAGGCAGTATGTTTTCATGGTTTTCTTCACAGTTTTCTTCATTTTCTAATCTTACAATTTATTCCTACTAGCCATGGTAATAGGACACCTAGATCAATACTCCTAACTCAACTTTCCTAATTTATTCCAACAATCACACACAACTCATAAACCACAACACCAATTTGTTTTAAATCCAAATATATCAACCAAAACCCTAACTATATGAGATGGAGAATAAAACCCCTTACCTCATCTTGTTCTTGCAAAGCTTCTTGATTTTTCTACCACTTCCAACCATAGCTTCCTCTCTTGTTGCTCTTGCTCTTCTTCTTCTTCTTCTTCTTCTTCCAAACTCCCTATTTCTCTCTATGTTCTAAGCTTCTATGTTTGGCTTTTTGGTGTTGGAATGGAAAGAAAATGAGGAAAAGTGTTTTATAAAGTATTCTTACTAGCCAAGGGTGTACATCCAATCCTAAGCAATTAGTCCTCACACCCCTAATTTATTTTATTAATTAACACCTTAATAATATCTAATAATATTATTAACTCAATTAATTAAAATAATTCCGGGGAATTAAATATAGGTCCGAATAATATTTTACCGAACCGAACGAAACGTCGCCAAATATATTAATAGATATAACGATTAATATAAATATTCTCGTCGCTAAAACAATCGTCAAACGGTAACTCAAAAATATTAATATAATATAATATTAATTAAAACGGGGCGTTACAACTCTCCCCCACTTATAAACTTTTCGTCCTCGAAATTACGGCCAAAACGAACAATTCGGGACATGCCTACACATTCGTCCACTCAATCCTCGCGTCAATTAAACAACATACGAAAGACACCAAATACAAGGGTATCTCCCTAACCACAACGTTCAGTCAAGAACATCCATGCCGAGATGCAAAGCCTATACAATGCACTCGAAAACCAACTAATCACCCAACAACCAAACCAGTCGCAGACACACCGGTTCACTCGAGAACCAAACAAACAAGATCGATACCATCCTAACGCCTCAACCATGGAATTAGTCACATACTCGAACCGATACCTCGGAAACGAGTCATCAAAGATAGGAACATAAATTCCTACGACACAACACCGACTCCATCGCTAAAACGAAGACAACAAAAGGGTTATACAAACCAAAACTGAAACAATCAGAATAGGATGGTACCACGCGTGCTACACAAACACGAAAAAGGTGCCTTCATTCACGCATAAGCATGAACTCAAGAATCACACTTGCAGCTATCGCTTTCATTCCAGAAAATCACAAGGTGACATCGTCCTTGTAGATTACCAACTTACAACCCTTGAACAATAACAAGTTACTCAAACATAACCGAACTGCGATACACTACGCATTCTAGGGCGTATACTCACGACTTGTGACTATAACTCACTAGTTCAAATCCAACAATCTCGCATACTCGCTAAAAATTCAATGCTCGATATCTAAACCAAGCTGCATCACTTTTACGCATATGATGCCAACCGTAAAACAACTTGGTTAATCCTCAACTTCACAATTACACATAATGGATACGTTCAAAGCGTACACCCATTAGGACACCTCGTAACATCAGTCTCATCAACTCGAAAAAAAAATTACTCTTTCATTCTTGATTGATCAACGTCCATTGATCCTCTAAAATACACGACATAGTTTGACCTTTTCAAATATTGTCCAAATATTCACTTGTGAAACTTTGACGTATACACTTGACTTCAACGAAGTCTTCCCTTATAACAATTCAATTCCAAAAATTTATATTAAGTAATCACCATCCTCGCACTGTCGCAACGATCAATACACAGGTTTCTTATTCGAAACACCTTTCATAACTTTCAATCTTCCAAAGTGGTAATTCAAACCAAAACAATCTCTCAAGAACTCTACCCATCAATATCGTCTCATACTACTGTAATTACAAAACAGGTTGGACTTAGAGCCATAATATAAATTTTTTATGGAATCCAACATGAACACCGTCGCGACCGACTCCAGTCACAAATAGAACATCTTCCTTTATAAAACATCAATCATCTTAAGGTACCTGTGGCTACCAACCCATCTCAAACTTCTTTACCGTCAAGACTTATCTTAGTCGTAATCTAATAATCCACCGTGGCCATTAGTATCCGACGAAATCCATATGTTAGTAGTGAACAAAATCCTTAATAACCTTCTGAACTTAATCTCAACAAGTGTCCCAAAACAAACATGCGACATTCTTCAAAATAATAAATCCCAAACCAGATATTCTTGGGTTATCCGCGATATCGACATACTAAACTCAACACCAGACGAAGTCTCTTTATAGATCGTACTCAAACTTTCAATTTTTTTCAACAATTCCAATCTCCTCGTCATTAACATCTGCACCTTTAAGATTTCAAATGAGCACAACCGCATCAAACTCTAACTCACGTGTCCGACAATTTTTTTTTCCTTATGAAAATCAAATCGTTCCAGGGTAGCAATACACTTTTCCAACTCTATGTCGAAATACATCTTAAGTCCAAAATGAAATATCACAATACACCACACAAGGTTCTTCAGTACTAAACAAGACCAAAATCAAAGCATTCGCTAAACTTTTCACTGGCTCAAACAAATTCGCTTCCCATTGCGAAGTCCAAATAGCGACTTAACCATCTCAAGTCAAAGTACCCACGATCAATACCAACTTATAAAAAATCTTCCATCAAACTCACAAAGCTAATCCTCCAAAACAAAGGAACTTCTAAGCTCTGAAATAACCCCTCGAAGTCTTCTACAAGATACAAAATAAATCTTCGCGGAACTGTCCAAAATATCACCGTCTAAGTCGCTTACTTAAGGCATTCACGTCCAACAGTTCAAAACTCGTTCTTTAGAATACTCGACATGCACTGGTCTAACTTCACGACTGATAACGCAAAGCTCGAATGCTTGCTACAATTCCTTAACTTGATGTGAACCAAATAATATCCATGAACACGAAATAACTCTTACAGCTACTCATGGTCGAACATTCAAAATCATACCTGACGCATTAGTCACACTAATGACATCAACAAATACTCGCCAGGACCATACACTATCTTGAAAAGCATTGTCTAAACATCTTCAGCTCTCACACTAACTCGTAGACAGCCAGACTTCACATCGATCTCACTAAACACATAAGCTCCAAATGAATGATTCATCCAAATATCAATCCTTGGAAGTAAATACTTGTCCTCAACATCCACTTCGTTCCTTTGTCTGAAAACGACACACCAACTTAAGCGACCTTCGTTCCTTTCGAACAACACAATTGGAGCACTCCATGGCGACCCGCTCGAACAAACAAACTCTTCTCAAACCAATCCTCAAGTTGACTCTCCAACTTTAACTCAGAAACAAACACCCCTTAAGGATACTTTGAATCACAACTAGTTCCAGAAACTAAATCCATCAAAACTTCACTTCGCACTACAGCGGTAACTCACTCACACCTTCACAATATGCTTCAGAAAAGTCACAACAAGATGTTCGCTTGCCAAAATCTTGTTTCTCACCAAAATCCAAATTCGCCCACAACTCAAGTAACCATGCACCACCTTGTGCTAACTCATCTGCTTCATACACTATTAAGCTGGCAAGACAAGTCTATCCTAACCAACACAAATCCCGACTACTATCAACAAGAGATTAAGGGTATTTAGTTCCTCAATTTGTCAATAGATAGTCGACAATCATGATGGTGACATAAACCATCTTTACCAAACTACAACAGCGTCTTCAAACTTACACTTCAAGTTACCAAAGCGTAACACTGCTTAAGGCTCCATCTTAAGCCACAAGCGCCACCAGGAAGTAAAACTCCTCCCCTACTTGCATCACACTCATCTCTGCAGAAAAACAGTTAGAAGCAAGCAAGTAAAGACAGTGTTTCACACACATGTCGCATACAACAGGGTTAAACACATTAATAACCTAGCCGACAGATCGACCTGCTTTGATACCACTAATGTAACACCCCAATATTACCCAAGGTTTTATATGCAAAAATCAGAGTAATTTAAAATTTCATAAATTCAATACTAAGGCGTCACACCTTCAAAACCAAATCACTTAAAACAATTTGCTTTAAAGTATAAATCTCGGATACATAGCATCGTCGAAAATCATAAATTGATTCTTAGAAATCAAAACATCTTCTTTATTAAACTTCCTCATCAAATCATGTTTTCATAAATTATGATTCTTATTCACAAGGAGATAACAACAAAAGAACAACAACAAGACAACACAAATATTCCCCCCGAGTGCTACGTATCAGAGCGACACCTACTCGACTAACAGCAGCTATAAACTCCGTCTTCATAACTGCGTTACGGTATAAAGGTAACGAAACAAGTAAAGGGTGAGATACTCCAAAACATATAATTAAAGGCATGATAACATATATATATATATATATATATATATATATATATATATATATATATATATATATATATATATATATATATCATAAAAGACATAGGTTAATAAGTGCATTCCAACATATATCCAAATCTCACTCACTTCGATCGTCATTCTAATGTGTATAATCAACACTTTATCCCCATAACCTCATCGACATAAATCATCACAACAACACATCAACTTTCATCACCACGAAATCATCACAAGTCAATACGTCATTAATCAACACGGAAATCATAAACAACAACATCAAACAATGCTAATAACATAAACAACATAAACAAAATCATCACAAATTGGCTAAAGCCCATCGTCACAAACATCATCACATCATATTTGCATTAAGCATTTCATTAAAGTCAAATCATCGCAAAACTCATCATTTATATTCATCGCATAGTTATCATGAAATTATCACGTCATATTCATTTCATGTTCATCATAAAGATCATCACCAAACAAAACATCATATATCATCGCAATTCCACATAATCCATCAATTAAAACCCAACGCCAAACAACTCAAACATAAACATAACCGACTCCATGAGACTCGACTATGTTATGCATGTGGTACCCATCGCTTTGTTTATAATTAGGAACATTTGGCATAAAGCCCATCGTCACTTGGCATAAAAACCCTCGTCGTTTGGCACAAAAGCCCTCGTCGCCAATGCAATGTGTGTGACTCGACAATAAAAACAACACAACAAAAAACATCATCATCGCTCATCAAAATTGACATAAAGTCCAAGTCGCCATATTCATCCACATCAAGATAAACATATCATCGCATCGCATGTCATCAAGTATTCGTTAATAAATACACCATCGAAAACATCATGTTTAATCACACCACATCATTATCAATTTATTCACCAAATTCCAAATACGGAAAAATAGTCAAACATCAATAATCGTCGCGAAATCCATTCCTAATAACCGACATTAATCATAATCGTCAACATCGCAATCGGATTGTCCATACGTGTCTTAAATCGGCTAAAACGCAATCCGATTCAATTTAACCGTAATTTAGCCTATTAAGGGTCGTTTCGTAAAAACTCGTAATTTCGAAAAACTAACCTCACCACTACGTTCTACACGTCAAACTTAGCTAGCACCTCAATTTTCGTTGAATTCGGAGCAACTTGCTTCGTCGTCGAAATTATCGAAATCGAAAAATCGGAACATAATTGGGTTCAAATTTAATCGGCTAACTTAATTCCTAATTATATTTTATTAATACCAACTAGTAGTATATGGAATTTATGAAATTGAATTAAACAGAAGCTAATTATGCAGGAAACCATTATGCAGAAAACAGAAGTTCCAAAATACAGAAAACAGAAACAGAAAATGGCACGAAACGATTTCCTTCATCCTATCACCCAGGGACGAACGTCCCAAGCCTCAAAGGGGAAGGAGGCGGGTGCCTGGCTAGTGGGGACGGTCGCCCCTCAATGTGAGGTGGGCGCCTCCCCTTGCCACGTCCTCTTCCATCTTCTTCTCCACCTATTACCATTGCAGGCAGTCTGTTTTCATGGTTTTCTTCACAGTTTTCTTCATTTTCTAATCTTACAATTTATTCCTACTAGCCATGGTAATAGAACACCTAGATCAATACTCCTAACTCAACTTTCCTAATTTATTCCAACAATCACACACAACTCATAAACCACAACACCAATTTGTTTTAAATCCAAATATATCAACCAAAACCCTAACTATATGAGATGGAGAATAAAACCCCTTACCTCATCTTGTTCTTGCAAAGCTTCTTGATTTTTCTACCACTTTCAACCATAGCTTTCTCTCTTGTTGCTCTTGCTCTTCTTCTTCTTCTTCTTCTTCTTCCAAACTCCCTATTTCTCTCTATGTTCTAAGCTTCTATGTATGGCGTTTTGGTGTTGGAATGGAAATAAAATGAGGAAAAGTGTTTTATAAAGTATTCTTACTAGCCAAGAGTGTACACCCAATCCTAAGCAATTAGTCCTCACACCCCTAATTTATTTTATTAATTAACACCTTAATAATATCTAATAATATTATTAACTCAATTAATTAAAATAATTCTGGGGAATTAAATATCGGTCTGAATAATATTTTACCGAACCGAACGGAATAAAAACCGGACCAAACGAAAGGTCGCCAAATATATTAATAGATATAACGATTAATATAAATGTTCTCGTCGCCAAAACAATCGTCAAACGGTAACTCAAAATATTAATATAATATAATATTAATTAAAACGGGGCGTTACATTATGATCATGAGGAAAGATGACAAAAGGTCAGGAATTTCGAATGTGTTATACATTCCAAGCATGAAGAGCAACTTGCTTAGCATAAGGCAGTTGAACGAAAAGAATTACAAAGTGAATGTCGAAGACAAGATGATGAGATTCGTTGTGAATGAAAGATTAATCTTGAAGGCCCATATGTCCTATAATAGAACCTTCAAGATCAAACTTAATGCGATGGAGCACAAGTGCCTTTCCACTGCAGCTAGCAGAGACAAATGGATATGGCACTATCAACTAGGCCATCTCAACTTCAGAGACATCAGAGATTTAAAGAGGAAGAATATGGTTTCAGGATTGCTAGAAATTGACATTCCAAATGAAGTGTGTAAAGAATGTGTGCAAGCAAAGCAACATAAAAATAGCTTCAGCAAGGATGCAAGAAGCAAGTCGAAAGCCGTTCTCGAAGTCATATACTCTGATGTATGTGGGCCAATCTAGGTGGAATCGTATGAAGGTAATAAATATTTTGTCACATTCATAGATGATTTTAGTCGAAAACTATGAACCTACCTAATCAAGAAGAAAAATGAAGTGATAGAGGTATTTACCAAGTTTAAGTCTATGGCCAAAAGACAAAGTGGACGAAAGCTCAAAATTTTGAGAATTGATGGTGGAGAGTATGTGTGGAAAGACTTGACATGTTATGTGAAATGAGGGATTGTGCATAAGGTGGTGTCACCCTACACTCCACAACAGAATGGGACTGCAGAAAGGAAGAATCGAACCATCAAGAATATGGTTCCAAGTATGTTAAAAGGAAAGAATTTACCTAAAGAGTTTTGGGGTGAAGTTTGAAGGCTTGGAAAACACTTAGAAAGGGGGTTTGAATAATTTTTTCTTACTTTTTAGATCTTTTACCCAAACAACAAATAAAATACTCAAGTATTTTTATCACAGTCCGTTTGACACTCAAACTACTCCACCACCCGCCAAGGTGATTTCTCCTCTCAACGAGGACTTAATCCACTATAATCAACGATTACAGTGCACTACCCAACCGGTGTGACTAACTTCCTCTAAGACTCACTAGTCCTAGCCCTTTCAAGAATTACCCAACTGGTCTTCTCAAGAAACAAACCGCAAACCAACGTGAATAACCTAAGACTCAACTAGTCCTAGCCCTCTCAAGAATTCGACCCAAACCGGTCTTCTCAAGGAAAACTATCGAATGTTAAATTACATCGTGTACAAAAGTGATTCTAGAAAAGCTATTCTTCACTAGGTGAAGTTTACACAAAATTTAAGCTCAAAACAAAAACTAATTTACAAAAGGTAGTTCTTTGTACTTTGCAGCAAGTTTACTTTTGGAATGGATTTTGCAAGTTGTTAGAAGTAGATGTGAGTTGTGTTGGTGTAAGCCCTAGAGGCCAATACTTTTTGGTACTTGTATCGAATTATTTATTAAAATAATAAAAGACTTTTCTTTATTATTTTTTCTTTTTGAAAAATAATAAAGTCCCTAGAATAGCTAGTCTGTTGAATGCAATGTTAAGTGTGACTTAATCATGAGATCTATTAAACACAAGGACACTATTCTTAAAGTATCCATAATCCAGCTTTATTGTGAAGTGGGATAACATTAAAGCATTGAGATTATTATGAAGATAGACTGATGATCACATCTCATGGATCATGGATAAGGAGTTATCAAGTCTTGACATAGGTATAAATATTAGGACTAATATTTATACTGGATTGACCCGTTATGAGAATACTACATAGAATGTTATGCAAAGTGTCATAAGTTATTCTCATGATGATAAGTGGTGCATACCACCCTTCGACCTGAAACCACTATGGACCCTAGATGTAGAGTCAAGTGCTTTATTGCTGATCTAACGTTATCCATAACTGGATGATCATAAAGACAGTTGATGGGTACTTCACAAAGCATGCTGAGGGGCATGAGTGACCTAGATGGAATTTGCCCATCCTGCGTAACGGGATAAATGTTTGAGGGCCCAATATTGAACTGGACAAGGATGACACGGTCTATGCCTTGTGTTCAATATAGACATAAGGGCAAAAGGGTAATTATACACACAAGTATTATCACGGAAAGGTTTTGTCAGATCACATGAAATTTTCATGACTTGGGTAGCAATTATGTGTTGCTAGATAGCGCTCACTGTTTATTATGTTAAATGTGATTTAATATAATTGCCAACGTCGCGGAAACCTACAGGGTCACACACATAAGGACATATTAATGAGAGATAGTGTAAATAAGGAACATCATAGGGTACGGTGTACTTAAGTGGAATACGGAATGTGGTAAGGTACCACATGCTTAAGTGATATCGATACATCATAATGTATGATATTCGTGTGCTTTATTGGGCTTTTAGTTTACAGCCTTTATTGGGCTTTTAGCTTGCATCCCACACTTGTGGTCTTATAAATAGAACCCTTGTGATGAAGCTTTTCACTTGATGCAAATTCGGTCATGAATCCCTGCCGTGAATTCGCTCACTCTCTCACGCAAAGCTTCATTCGTGAGTAACCGTGATCGGGCGACACTTCGGTGTCGAGTAGAGACGTTGTTCTTCATCAACGTTTGTGATCACAGAATCAGAAATCCAAATTGCCACAAGAGGTAAAATATTCTATCACTAACCATGATCATTCGTAAGGATCACAAAGGAAAATTGTTTTCATGCAATTTTATGTCATAATTTTCCTTCGGTTAAATAAAACTTGCGTAAGTTCTTGTAAAATGTTATTTTTCCTTCTTTGAATTTGAATCCTTAAATAGTGCTTCTAGATTCTGCCCGTTGCTAGTAGCGTGTCTTGAAGAATGGAAAAGGTAATTATTACTTGCTTAGCTTCACGTGACTTTGCTTAACCTTTGACGTAAATAGCTTGCTAAATATTTCTTGGAAGTTGAACCACTCAAGTATTTCTTTTCTTCGCTCAGTGGGTCTTCGTTACTGTTTGGCAGGTTTTGTCTTTTAGAAGATAACGTTCATATTCAAAAATATCTTCTAAATATTTTCTCATCAGAACTTCTATTGGTGCTTCCATCAGAAGTTTACTCTTGCCTGCTTCTGTCAGAAGTTGCTTCTATCAGAAGTTGCGTTGTGCTTGCTTCTATCAGAAGTTGCGCTGTTCTTGCTTTTATTAGAAGTTGCACTATGCTTTCTTTTGTCAGAAGTTGCGATGTGCTTGCTTCTGCGTTGTGCTTATACGTCTTGTGCTTGCATCTTGCTTATACGTGTTATGCTTGCTTCATGCTTTCTTGACCAGAAGTTCTATTCTCATCAGAACTTCTAATACTTCATCTTCTGTAAGCCTTGTTATACATCTTCTATTTAGAACATATTTTTGGTGCTTTTCATCAGAGGTTACACTTTGCTAGCTTCCATCAGAAGTTATATTTTACTCTTTACTTCAGAAGCTTTCTTTGTAGCGTGTCTTCCAGAAGTTCTCACTCAGAACTTCTAAGGCGTGTTTCTGTCAGAAGTTGCTATGAGCGTGTTTGTCTCATTCAAACTTCTAATGTGTGTTTCTTTCAGTAGTTCCTTTGAGTGTGCTTTGTCCAAAAGTTCTTCTCTCATTAGAACTTCTAACTTCAACTTCTGCTCAGCATGATATTTTCCATTTTTGCACTCGAGTCAGAACACCTTCTGAAATAAAACATGTACACGTCAGAGTATCCTATTCAATTATACAAAATTTATTATGCTTGTTATCATCAAAACTTTAATATATATTATAAGAAACAAACTTTGTTCTAACAAAGTTGTGTCTATTGCAACTTATATTTTGAACAGATGCCCAACGAAGAAGCTAGAAGGAATTACTCCAGAAGAATGTTGGTCTGGTGTAAAACGTAGTTTGAGTCATCTGAAGGTATTTAGATCTAATTCACATAGACATATTCTAGATCAATTGATAAAAAAATTTGATGACAAGTCGAGTCAAATGATTCTAGTGGGATATCATTCGACAGGAGGTTACATGTTATTCGAACCAGTGAACAAGCAGATTGTGATCAGCAGGGACGTGATCATAAATAAGCTGAAAGAATGGGAATGGACTCAAAATGTCAAGAAAGATTCAGTAAGAATCCTACTTGAAGAACCAGAAACTCAAGTCGAAAGAGAAGTTCAACAAGAGGAACCAACATTTATAGATCAACCAAGTACAAGTACAAGCAGACCTTAAAGAATAAGACGCATGCCAGCAAGATTGCAAGATTGTGAGGTTACATCAGATGATGTGGTTGATAACGAAGGTGAGCTGGTACATTATGCTTTCTATGCAGATGTGGAACCTAACAATGCAGATGAAGCATTGATGGATTCGAAGTGGGTGAGAGCAATGAACGAAGAAGTGAAATCCATCGAAGACAACAACACTTGGTCACTTGTCAAATTTCCTCAAGACAAGAAAGCAATTGATGTCAAGTGGGTATACAAAGTGAAGATGAATCCCAAAAGGGAAGTAAGTCAGCATAAAGCAATAAGGCACATATGTCAGATGGATATAAAGTGTGCATTCTTGAATGGACCCTTAGACGAATAAGTTTATGTTAAACAACCAGTTGGGTTTATGAAACATAACATAGAGAGAAAGGTGTACATGCTTCGTAAATCCATGTATGGATTGTGTTCGCGTTAAAAAGTGACGCGCGAGGGAATCGAATCGGAATTCGGATTCTCTGGCTCTAAATGATTTACTCTTTTGATTTGTTTAAAAAGATGTCGCGAGCATCAAGCTTTATTATTTTCAACACAAGAAAAATGATTATTAAAAAGGGGAAAGCTGCAGTACCCTCAATTGATATGATATGCATTACGACTAGCGCAAACTAGACGCAACGCATTGGGGAGATTTCGGGCAAGGGGGTTTGTTATATAAAGGGAATAGATGTGGCACCCTAAATATATATAGTTATCTATAGCTTTATATATGAATAGTTTGATATGTTTGTGTGTTTTAAATTGCTATTTCTATTGTTGGGAAAGTTTCTCCTTTGGATTTTAAGAAAGGTAGTTTATATGGGATCCTAGGTTTTGTTATTATTATGCTTGCAAAGATCATTGGGATCTTCTGCATACATATCCCTTAACGGGAATCAGAGCATTTGTAGCTCGGATCTAAAGGGATCTATGGTTTTGTTTGGTTTGAGGGAGAAAGAAGTTTGCTCGCCAAGGATGAGACCTTGTGCCTACGTATTCTCAAAGGGAGGTTGAGAAAGTCAGAGCAATCGTAGTTCCCACTTATGCTAGTGGAAGCAACGGGATGTTTTTAAGAGACAAAGACGAATGTCATCTTAATGAAAATGTATCTAATCTATTTCATCACATACATTTTGAAAGGTTGATTGATTTAATCTTTCATCGTAAGTTATAGGTGTTTTGCTTGAGTGTACAAGCGTTACCACTTACGAGTTAAGAAAGTTGTTTGAAAAAGATGATTGAATCTTTTCATTGTAAGCATTGGGTGTTTTGCTTGAGTATACAAGCGTTACCACTTACAGTTAAGAGATGTTTTTGTTTGAAAAGTGTTTGAAAAGTATTTGATTGTATGTGATGTGACAGATGAGATACTTCTTCCATAGAGATGATAAATGTATAAATCTCGAGGAGAAATTGATTGGATTAGGGGGATGCTTTTAAGAAGCCCGTGGGTCCTTGTATTGTAAGCCCAAGAGAAGGCATTCCGAGGGTCATCGAGGGTCCTTGTATTGTAAGCCCAAGAGGAGGCATTTCGAGGGTCATCGAGGGTCCTTGTATGAAGCTCAAGAGGAATCTATAGGGTATGGATGACTTTGGCTTTAAGAGTGGTTTCATCGGGAAACCATCCTCTTAGGATTCAAGAGTGATTTCACCGGGAAATCATCCTCTCAGGGTTCTATCCTAGTGTGGGTGATTCTTTGTATTGGAAGCCCAATAGGAGGCTGTTAAGAGATTTCCTGGTCTCTTTCTTGTTTGATGCCCAAGAGAAGGCTAAACTCAATGAGGAGTTCTTTTGAACGAAGCCCAAAAGGAGACTAACTCAGCAGGGGAGTTGTTGTCTTATATGAAGCCTAAGCGGAGGCTAAACTCAGTAAATGAGTTTTCTTATATAAATACTAAGAGGAGGCTAACTCAATAAATGAGTTTTCTTATACGAAGCCTAAGAGGAGGCTAAAGGGAACCTAGTTGTTAGACTAGTTGTTATGTTATAACTGAATAGTTATATGAACAAGTGTGATATGTATTCACAAGAGTTTATGAAGGAAATATAAACAAGTGTATGAAACGAGCGTTTAAAGCAAGTGTAACTTGAATATTTACAAGTTGGAATGTGTACAAGGAAATGAATATGTACGCGAAAGGGTGATTATGTACAAGGAAATAAATATGTACATAGGAGGGTTGAGACTTACACCGTAAGGGAGGCCCATTGGTTTTAAGAGATTCGAGGAAAGGAAACTGGTTCAGTTTTATCTTCAAATTGAGTCGACCATGGAAAAAGGTGTGTAAGTTTGTTGAAAAAGTTTTTGAAAAGGTTTGGAAAATGATTTTGAAAAGTGAAGTATATTCACAAGAAGTTTTGAAAAGATTTGAGTTTTGAAAGTTTGAAAGAAAACATCTTTGAAAAGTATTAAGAAATACTTGAAATGTTTCATAAAAATATAATCAAAAGAAAATATTTTTGGATTTTTTTGACATAATCATAAAATAGGTATATTAAATGACAAGTGTACAAAAAATCATCTCAAAATGAGAAGTTTTGAATGGTTTTTGAAAATGTTTTAAGTTTGCTAGAAACTTGAGAAAAAAAGAGTTTTTGGTCCTAAGGAGGTTTGAACCTTGGACATTTAGCTTAGAAAATGAAGATTTTTCATTGAGCCATGTGTTAAACTTGTCATTTAATCACCTTGTTTAGAAGGAATTTTGAAAAAAAGAAAGTTTTGAAAATATCCAGAAATTGGATTTCTGAAGGGTTCAGAAGTTGGCTTGCTTCTGGAGGATCAGAAGCTAGCTGGCTTCTGGAGCGTGAGAAAGAGATGCTGGAGCGTGAGAAGGAGCTCTTGGCTGCAGTTTCTGGGGCGCTTTGGGCTTAGCATGTTGCTTCTGGCTGCTTGAGAAAGCTTGTTTCTAGGCTAGAAACATTAGAAACTTGAGGTTTCTAAGGATATAAGTACTAAGTACTTGAACATAGTGTAAATGGGGAGCTGGGCAAAGCTTGAAGCACTTCGAGGTCGAGCCCAAGGACTTCTGGAAGAACAAGTTCCAGAAACTTGTATTTCCTTTTAATAAAAAAAGGTTCCAGGGGGATTCGAACCCTGGACCTATGGCATGGCAAGTGATTTGAAAAGCGCGCTGACTACCACTGGGGTGGCTATACATCCATTGTTTTATTTACTTCCATGTTATTATATTTTAAACAAACTATTTGAATTTCTGAAAAAAAGAAAACGCGCGTATCTCCATCTTCGTCTTCCTCAACCTTCATCAATCCATGGTTTCTTCATTTCTCAATGAAATTGGAAAATGTAAACATCAAAGTTGCTCGTTTTAAACCCAGGAACATGATGGTGATGTTTAATTTTATTTATTTTGAGCTTAAAATGATTAATTTTAAACGTGACCAGATGAACCCTAATTTTGAAAATCAACATGAAATCGTGTTTGTGCAACAAATCAAACAATTGATTTAGGGTTTATGATCCTTAAAGGTGCAGAAACATGATGGCATGGTAACTTTTGAACTGTAATTCAGAAATCAAAGAGTTCCAAGTTGAACAACTTACCTCTTGTAAGGAGAAATCGAATTCTTGCTTATAGTGTTTCCAGTTGTTGTTTGATGATTGCTACAACACCACTGGACCTTATGGAACGTGTGGAAGTGCTATGCTTGCTTTGAAATGGTCTAGAACTCTCTACCCAAGTCCAACTGTAGCCACTTGCTATGAGTTTCGATTTTGGTGTTGGAGATGTTACAGGTTAGTGATGATGATTTGGATCACTCATATGAAGTATATGGAAGGTTTTTGAAGTGTTAAATCACACTAGCTCGAGCAAATTAAGAGATGGCAAGATAAGGCATCATTTGCAAGCATTTGGATTTTTGAAAATGATTCTGAGTTTGGGCAGTTTTTCTGGTGATTTTAAGTGTTGAACAACTTCTAATTGATGTTTAAAACATGTTAGAAACCTAAACTCTCTCAGATTTTGCAAGGCTTGAAGATTGCAAAAATTCCCTCTTTGAACTTTGTAACTTAGAATTCAAGAAAGAAAGAAAGAAAGAAATCTTGATTATGATAGCTTTGGTGTGATTTGAATTTGAGGAAATGACCTCTATTTATAGGCCAAGAAATCTGAATGATATGGAAAAGTTATAATTGAGAGAAACTTGCAACTTGCTTAAGAGGTAAGAAGGAATCTTTTGCATTTAATGCAAAAGTAACTTTCCTAACCATGGTTAATTTTTTCTCTTTGATTCAATCCACTTCTCAATCATTCAAAACTGATATTTATCAGTTATAATCTACCTCTAGCTTGTGACAAGACTTCTAGAAGGGAGATTTGTGAAAAAAGCCTTATAATTTTGAAGCATGAACTTGAAATTCCATGGTTTTGGAGCTCTATGTTTCAAAATCAAAAGTATAGCTAGACAAAGTGTTTTTGCAACTTCTTGGACTTTTTAGAAAGCTTGTAACAACGGATACAACTTTCATGTTTTGAGTGTTTTCTGAATCCAAATGGATCTAGGTGAAAAATGGCCTAGAAAGTAGGAAAAAACCATGTTTCTTAACACTTGAAATTTTTTTTAAGTGTTAGAAAATTTTCAAATCTTGACTTTTTGTTGACTTTCTCACATTTCTTGATTTTTTTATGATCATGATGGATTATTTGAAATGTTTTTATGATTGAAAAAGTTTGGTCTTGAAAAAGTTGACCAAAAGTCAAAGTTTGACTTTTCTGAGCAGATGAATTTTCATCAGATGATTCAGAATTTGTCTGATGAAGGAACATGGACTTTTTGAAATGTTTTGAATCAAGAAATTAGGTCAAGATGTTGCATTTAAGATGTTAAGATCAATCTCCAAGCAAATAGGTCATTCATTGAGCAGAAAGTCAATGATTCACTATCCTCGATCAAAACCCTAATTGGTCGATTCATGGTAGATCATGAGAAAAAGTTGGAAATCTGAAGATCAAATGTTGATGATTGATTAAGATAGATCAATTGAGGTGAGTGGAAACTCAAACCCTAATTGATTAGATCTTGAACAGATGAAATTTTGAAGAAACCCTGATTTTGACTTCTAGAAGCCACGCACGATCTATTCTATTCTGAAACTGTTAGTGATGCAGTAATGCATATGTAAGGTGGTATCTTAGGTAAAAAATTAGGGTATGACAGATTGAAGCAAGCTCCAAGAGCTTGGAACAAGAAGATTGATAGTTTTCTAAGGGAGAAGGAATTTGTGAAGTGCACAACTGAACATGGCGTAATTACAATGAAGATCGACAACATGTCAGCTATCAACCTGGAAAAGAACCTGATAGATCATGGTCGAAGCAAGCACATCGAAATGAGGTTCCATTATCTTTGAGAGCAGGTAGCTGATGGGAAGATGAACTTGGAACACTGCAAAACTGAGAACCAGATTGCAGATATCATGATGAAGGTGTGCAGGTCGAAGTATTTCGAAGACTAAGAGCTATGATGAATGTAGATAGCTTAGACACAATGAATTAGGTGTAGTGTTGAATATAATTCCTCGTGTCAGAAAATATTTGATTAGATTTGATTTAGGAGTGTGGAAACAGTTTGTTACACACATATTTGATTTTAGATTTAGATAAATTTGATTTGGCTTAGGATACAAATCAAATATATTTGATTTGTCTTAGGTAGCAAGCTAATCTAAATCTATAAATAGAAGGAGTAACCCCTATTTTTTGTAATTGAATTCACTCACAGTATTTTGCAGTTGTAGAGTGAATAATAAAGTTTTCCACAGTTTGTGGACAGAGAGAAACTCTGCAGAAAATAATTCTTTCTTCTTCTTCTTCTTCTTCTTCTTCTTCTTCTTTCTTTAATTGTTCATTATTATTGTGTGGTGATATCAATCTTGTTAATCAAGATTGATATAAATTCATCATAGATTTTGGTGGATTTCCAACATAGAATCATGCTTAGGATGAAATTTATCAATTTTTAGATTTTGTAAATTCTTGGTTTTAGAAAGAGAAATCTTGTATATGATATTGATTTGTGAGTAGGGATTAATTAAATTTTTGGGTGTTGATAATTTTAGAATAAAATATTATTTGACTCAATTTCATGTATATGTTATTATTGAGATTTCAAAGGTTTTAGGTATAATGCAAAATCATTAAATTATTGAATAAATATATTTTGATTGATGAATTGTGTGAACATTGATGCATATATGTTGGGTTGATGATATTGGATTGTTGATAGGAGGGGTTTGGGTTTTAGAAATTGGGTTGTAATTGAGTTTCATAACATAAAAATATGGTTTTTTCAATCTGGTACAATGGTAATCGGTTACCAGTATTTGATAACTGGTTATCGCTTGAAAATAGTGTTTTTGACCATTTTGGTAGGGTATAACCTGTTACCAGTATTTGGGTAACGGGGAACATAGTAAATAGGTAGAAAAATAATGATTTTTAAAAATCCATAATTTTCAAACCGTGAATCCGTTTTGAGTGTCGTTTGAAGCGTTAGAAAGTTAGCGCGATAATATTTTCAATAAAAGTATTTGTGTTAGCAGTAAATGATTTAATCATTGTATGGTTGTGTAAAATGACATGTATATGTGTTATGTGTGTTTGTGATTGATGTTGCATTGTAACGATGTTTTGTATGTTGTTTATTATGTGTTGTGAGGATGTTTTGGTGTAGGGATACTATGAATATGAATTATATGTGAATAATTCATGAATATGTGTATGTATGTGCAAATGTGTGGTAATTCAAGTGTGATGAATTATTGAAGATATGCATGAATGTTAAGCTTAGAGAATGGTTTTAATTGCATATAGTTGTTGTAATTACACATGCATCATTTATTGAC
>CM038796.1:29699309-29854274 GCA_021764765.1 Vicia sativa | reverse complement strand
TTATTATTATTTTTTTAATTAAGTTTTTTTTTTAATAAAAAGACAAAAGGTTTGTATAAAAAGAAAGAAATTTGATATTGTCACCTTTAAAAGAAATGAGTGAAGAAAAAACAAAGAGAGAAAAATTTGAATGCAAAAAGGACGCCCTTCATTAATGATAAACTTGAAAGTTAAAACATGGTGGCCCTACAAAGATGATCACTACGCCTCGGGCATAACGTAGGAATTATGGAATGACATAAAATGTAAAATTACTCTTCAAACTAACCACAAGAATATCTTCAACGAGCCAATTTGAAAGCTCACGCCCGGACCTGGTGATCCACTTGTCCACATCATAGTCACCGCCCCGCTTCACCATCCACAAGATCAACATCTTCAACTGGATTCCACCTTGACAAACTTGACAGAGACACCCTTGCTCACCGGGTGGAGACGAGATCTTCATTCCGGGAGCAAAACCTAACCCCTCTTATCCCGTCTGGGTAGGAAGTTCTAGCACTCTTCCCCACCCTTCAGATGTCCTCGACTGACAATAGCCCGAGCCTCGCTTCAGGATGCCATGGAGACTTCACCTTTTGCAAAGGATCTTATCGACCGACACGGCCTCAAAAGCTTGGCATGGAGTTTCGTGATCTCTCCTTCAACTTCAACATACCGAAGTTGCTCAAATGACCGACGACATAATCTTCTTCACCATAAATGGTGACCACCTTCCCATTAATTAAGAACTTCAACTTGGTGCAAGGTGGATGTCACAAAGACCGCCCATGAATCCAGGGCCAAGCAAACAACAAATAGAGAGGGATTAATATCCATGATAAAAAGTTGCATCAAAACCCGTGGGCCTATCTTAACGGGCAGTGTCCACCTCGCCAAACACCACCTCTTCGACCCATCAAACGCCTTAACTATCAAATCACCGGGTCTCAAAGACAACCCTTCATAATCCAACTTCAAGAGAGTAGACTTGAAGAACGTTGAGGGATGATCCCGTGTCAACCAAAGACACGGATAAAGTAGTTTCGCCATTCCACTAAACGTAGCGCTTTGTTATGCTTCCTTCCTCGAGGTAAATCAAGTCAAGAAACCGAGACCATTACTTCACGAAATGTTGTTCACAATGCTCCAAATGGTTAACCGAGATTGGGAACGAAAGACGCTCCTAACAATGCATCGAAAGGCTATGGTGAGGCTCTAATCCTCAACAAAGCTAAGATAGAATCTTGGCGGCGCCTGGCCGAGCTGGTCGATTATCTTGTAATCGCTTCTTCCTTATATACCTCATCAATTCTTCAACATCTTTGGTCAACTCGTGGCTCGTACAGTGTTCGAATCTTTGGTGTCGACTCACCCCAATCATGACTCCTTCCTTTGCTTTAGCCTTGGCCAAAGCTTCGTGATTTTTCTCAACTAGATCGCGAGAGAAGATTCGCCCACTCGTAATCCGACTTTCTTCCGCAATGTCATGCACCGCAGCTCAAATCTTCCAATCTTCTTTTCATCGACTTTCCTCCTTCGTAGGTCTCCACATTCAACTTCTTGTCACACGGTAGACTCGGACCCATAATTCCACCTGGACGGGCCTTTTCGCTAGGGTAATCGGACCCGAAAGTGATAATCACAGAGGTTTCTTAGTCGGCACGGGATTGTAACGGAATCCTTCTAGAAGTGACGGATAGTGACCACGCCAACCTCATCTTCAACATTCTCGCATATCAAGTTCTTTTCTCGACGAACTAAAGAGTCCCTTCAAGAATCGACACAATCTCGCTCTTCAACTTATCACAACCTTCAACTTGAATTAAACATTGTTTACAACCATCATCACAACCAGGAAATCTTCCTCAATAATTGTTTTTATCCACCACAACGGGTGGCCGATCATTAACATCCATTATCGTTCAAACCTCCATCTTCGCAATCGAGATTAATAAAGATTTCCACCATGAGGAGGTAAAGGGTGCTGAATGACATTAGGTGGGAGGAGGTCCAAAGTTGATTGCCTCGTGTCGTCAAGTGTTCAACCTTATATTGAAGGCATACGCTTCAATGTAGCGCCCGGCATCGAGTGGTAGAGGCAACGAGCATTCGCATTAAAGTATTTTCAAAAGTTATCCGGGTCAATCTTCAGTGCGCACCAATCATATTCAAACTTTGCAAACGAGCAACACATCCGATAAGACATTGGTGCGGATCAAACTTCTTCACGGTCTCTCATGGTGGTTGTTTGGAACAACATCTTGTTTTGGAACACCATGAATAGTTACAAAGAGAATCACATGATCAACCCTACGCTTCTCCCTTCCTCTTCGCTCATACAAGGCACTCGACTCACCTTCTTCTTCTTCCGTAACCACCAAAAGCCTTCGCGCCACCAACTCGATTTGTCAACACCAACATCTCGAATCTTTCCTAACTTGATCCCCATCTCAACTCTTTTCACCAAACATCACCATGTCGAAAGCACCGGTCGACCGCAAGAGGCATAAAGGCCCATCTAGTGTGCCTAGAACATCTCCACCATCTCGCTCCACCATAGGGTTGAACCTTAGCAGCCACACCGCCACCTTTCAAGCTGCATCTTGAAAGATCTGGCTTTCTCCGAGCTGTTGTGCAACCGGGTCCTCAGAGGCCATATCTGTTAAAGCCATGTGTTGAACAAAAGCTACAACCAACTCTCTCCAAGTTCGCACTGAGAATCAAGGCCCATATACCAATCCAATGGTCCATCACCAAACTATCTGAAAAGTGCATCAAGAGCTTCTCCCTTCGATAGGCGACATCCTCCTAAAGTAGTACCTCAATGAGTTTTAGGACAAGAGTTGCCCTTTGTACTGAAAGCTCGATTTTAAATTTTGAGGAATCCTCACCCTTGAACCAATCCCAAGTTGGATGTCGAAACCCAAAACATCCCGATTCTCAAAGGTCAGACGCCCCCCCGAGCATCTTCAACTTCCTCGTCGGGTTCCTCAACATTGAAAACCAATCTTCAAAGTTATCTTCATCACCGAGGAATCGAATCAATAGTCCTTCCGCCTGTCGAGGCACCAACATGTGTTCTCGTCACCGGGCGACGCTAGGTAGGCGAGGAGGAACCACCGAAGATGATCCGCTTGAGCAGCCCGGTTCTCCTACGAGATCATTAAGACCGCGCTAATCTCCAAGCTAATTTCGCACAAAGCATTCTACGCGGGAGGAAGAATCAACTTCTTCAAGAGTGACTACAAGAGTTCACAACCGAGCTCCTCAACTCCTCTTGTTGCAGAGCCATGTTCTCAATTATCTCCATCAATTGCCCCATACGAGTATCCATTCTGTCCCTAGGGCGGCCATGTCGCCTTTCCATCTTCCATCGCTTTCAAGTTACTTGCTTCGTAACGATGAACCATGAAACCTCAGTCTCTCGCCCATGGAGAAGAAAACCAACTAGCAGAAGTAAGATGACCGATCTCAATACCTCGTTATGTATGATATATGGAGTATGATGCATGCCCATGATATGTTTTTGTACATTTTATTTTCAGTGGACTCTTTGAAGACTGTTAGTTAACAATAAACATTAGAAAAAACCGATTAAACTGCAATTCAACTAAATCATAGAAACTCAAATTGTTAGTCAGGACTACAATGTTTCAAGCTCAAACAGAGCAATAAGATTCATACCGGAATTTAAATCATTAATAATAATTAGATTCAAATATTCAAATAAGATAAGTGGCTAAAACTAGAAATGCCAGTCCACCACAGGCTTCAAATCTCTAGTTTCCGCCAACTCTGTTTCACCGCCTCTTGATGAGGAAGAGGAAATCACCACACAGAGGTATCCGTCGCTTTTCGAGGTCTTCTAGGGCCGACTCGAGTCTCCAAGGTACGCCAACAATCAAACCACACATGTCAACCATTTCACCGCATTTCCAATAAATGCCCATTCGCTCTTCTAGAAAGGACACTAGTTCATCCTTTTCATCTAATGCATTTATCTGCCTTTTGGATCTCATCAATCCAACCTTGGCATTGCTCTCTAAGGCCTTCGTAGCATCCCTTTGCTATTTTTCTTCCTCAGAATGTTCAATTTCTCGAACTTTTCACTAATTCGATTGCTTCCAATTTCTAAGATGCACTCTTTCTTTGCAGCTATCTCATTTCTAGCATTTTATTGGTTCGTGCTAGAAGCTTCTAACTTTGAAATCTTTGCTTCGAGACGGCTTTCAATGCTCTTCTTCAACGGCCTTTTCTTCATCTAGATAAGCCTGGCCCTTTGATGCGAAAGGGCCTTCAATTGTCGACGAGGTCCCTTGCCCCACTTGCAAGACTCCTCAAGTTTTCGTATCTCATCGAGCTCTTCATCCTTTTCATTCCGTATCCTTCTCCCTCTAATTCTTCTTTACCTCCTCGAGGTTAGCTCCAAATTTTCAGCCCGAGAAAATGCGAGAGAGCTGAGCCCAATCTTCCTCCTCCATCTTTCCGATAATTTCCTCAAGCCTCATATTCTCCTCTATTGGCACATGAGTGATTACGTCTGGATGATCAAAGGTACCCCAAAGTAAGGGCTGATTTCTTGACTCTCTCTATCACCCATCGCGATAAGACCTTCCATCAATTCCGCCTCTCGATTAATCCCTGGCTTTCCCTATGGATTTGACCCTCAAGCTCTTCTGATCTTCACTAAGGTCCTTTTACCAAGTTCGCACAATGAAGCTTTCCAAGTGCTCAAGCCTCGTTCGCTTTCTCCATCGGATACCCTAATTGTCTTGTGCAAGTCTTGGGTTATAATTGATGCAACCCATAGACCCAATCAAAGGAACATTAGAATATCCACCAACAGTGATAACATCAACGTAATCCCCAACCCGAGAATGCCACATCACACCACTCCACGTTAGGAAGCCACTTGAGACCAAGATAAGTTTCTCGTGATCTTCTCCCACGGTCCACTGGGATATGAGAAGTCAACCATAAATACAAAGAGAGGAGAACAACACGTAACCACCCTCGCTTCTTCGATTTCTCTCATGGAGATGGTAAAGAACATCACCAACAATGCGAATGTGGTTCTTCGACATGAATACACCAACAACAGACGGCTCAAGTAACCAATTTCATTAGTTGGAAACAAAACCACCCCAAAGATGAGCAAAGCAAGAATGGAGTCGAAAGTCGCCAATCGCCTCAACACTCAAACCCAACAACTTATCTTCCAAGTTTTGCCTAAGAATCCTTTGTCTCAGAATCCAAGGTGCCACCTCCTTACAGAAGAAACAAAGTGCAGCCACCTTAGCCTTATCGAGGTCTTCCCTATGTTGAGAAAAAAGGGTGTCGCCCTTCAAAGGCCAATTAAGGATTCTCGAACTCTTCAATTGTAGGAATGTCGAAAGTCTCGAATGTGAAGCATCAAGAGGATCATAGTATTGCCAGAGCAATCAAAGCTTCCATGTCCACATTGGTAGTCAAAGATCTAGGATGTTCCCAAACCTTTTCCCAAAATAAGCTCTAATCGAAAGCGGAATTCTTTCACTTTGAGTTATCGCCTTCCCCAACTTCGCTCAATTTGAGACATGGAACCATCTTCACAATTGATTCATTCTTCCTTTCGCCATCGCACCAACAAAATCTATAAGGTTCCCTAAAATAAAAGTTATATGCTAAATGGTTTTGTGCAAATGTATGCAATGATGTTGCAAATTAAATAGAATCGTTCATAGGATCGGCCGGTCATGGTTTCGACGCTCACCCAACGATTCCCGTAAGGCTAATCTTATGTTTTTATTAAATGTTTCGGGTTCAGATCCCTTTACAAACACTATCATCACGAGAGGCCCACGTGGCGATAGTATTTGTAAAAGTATACCCCAAGAAACGGCCTAACAGATGCTCAAACCAAAATTGAGCTGCCTTTGGTCTCGTTAGACAACATGAACAAACTTAGAGTTATAGGTCATTTGTCCAAAGATTGATGTCCGAGGCTAACGGGCCAACAACCTCCTTAAACAACCAACTCTAAGCCGAGTCTTCGCTCGGGCCAACAAGACAATGGAGTCAAGTGGACCTAGGCTACGCAACCCTCTATTTAAAAAGGTGACCTAGAAGCTCGGTAGTGGGCTTATCTATGTAACAATGCCCATGAATTCCCATCACAATAATATATCAACAAAATAATATACAAAGTGTAAGGAAAATAAGCAAATAAACAATAGATAAGCATAAAGAAGAAAGCGATAAACAAACACACAAACATGCTAAGAACTAACTAGGGTCGACTCGCTTAGTCAAAAAGATTTTAAATTTTCCCTGATGAAGTCGCCAACTACAACTGATTTTCAAATCATCATTTAAAATGAATTTTCAAAAACAATGAAATCGCCACCTAATTTTATTTGTTCTAGAAAGAACGGGAAATATAGATAAAACCCAAAAATTGGATAAGGCTCCAAGACCAAAAATGAGATTCGGGAGCTCATAAGCAGGAAGGTATTAGCACCTCTTTACGTCCATCGTAGACTGATGGGACCCATTTAGTTCAAATGTGTTTGTGTGTGTAACGCTAATTTCTAAGTTATGAAGAAAGAATGAAACGAATTTGTTTATTATTATTTTGAGTTTGACACTTGCTTGAAACCGCGGCTCACGTATTCCTCGCAATGGGAAAGTCAAAACCCGTAGTTCTTGTTGAAAATGTCTTGGATTGGTTGTATTGATTTTAGAAGAAAATTTTTTTGATTTTGATAATCGATATGAGCGAAAAAAAGGATTTGAATGGGTCGAATTGATTTTAATTGTGGATGACAGTACCAAAACGCTCGGATATCCTCTAACGATTCGACACTCGAGATTGGTGATTGAGGTCAACCAATCTTCTCTCATCCAAAATCTTTATTATGAAAGGAGTGAGGTGAAACAAAGTTCACTTTTATTATGTTATGGAATAAAGTATTTAAGTCATTGTTACCCTCTAATGGCCCAAATATTTTACATTTTAATTAAATCATCGGGCTAACCTCTAACAATTTAATTAAATTCCATATCACTATGTTTTTTTGTTTTTGTAGAGAAATTGATTTTTGAAAACAAATTCAATTAATTAATTTAATTTGAAAGTGTTTTAAATGTTCAAGTAATGGAATAAAGTATTCGAAGTCATGGGTTTCCCTAATGGCCCAAATATTTTACATTTTAATTAAATCGCAACCTCTAACAATTTAATTAAGTACCATAACACTATTTTGAAAATTGCTGGACGAGAGAAATGATATTTTCAAGTTATGGTTAACCAAGTATATGGACTTGATTAATCATGAGACCTCGTACGGTGATGGTATATGGACCAATTATTTTTCGGGTTATGATTAATCAAGGCAACGAGGGCCTTAATTAACCTCGTGAGGATGGCCATGCCCATCCCCAACCATGAGACCCTTAGAGAATTGGTGTGGGTAACCAAATAAGAGAGAGCGAGGCGTTGTTGTTTTTATATTAATGTGAATGGAGTGTTCGACGTGAATAAACATGCAAGCGGATAATGTAATAGCGGATAAATAAAGAAAATAAATTACACACAATACAATATCGAATTTAAATAATTATTAGTATAGATATTCTTTTACTTGATGAAAAATCAATTAACAATTTAATTGGTAATTCAACAAATAAAAACTACCATATGCCAAAGTATTATTTAATACATCATTATATAATAAAAAAAACTTGTATAATATTAATTTAAAGAGGGAGTTTAGGAATGGGCCTGATTGAAGCTTTAAGTCTGGGGGTGCAAACAGCAAATTGAGCCCAAGCCCAAAAGTGCTGATCTTGTGTGGCTCCACGAGGCACGCCGTGGTCCAACTTATTCGATCCTGATCGGACTTCATCGATCCGATGGCTTGTAGGAAGTGCAAATAGATACAATACACATCTACACCAAATTCGAAATGAACCAAACAGGGTGACAAGTGTCACCACCTGGACTAACCAACAAAGCCAAACATTTTAAGACTAGTGCTAATGTAGACCCATTTTATATTATATAAAAAAAAACTAATTCTAATTAAAAAATAGAAAAAAAAACTAATACTAATGTAAACGGAAAATCAGTTTGCTATGTTTTTTTAAAACTAAGAAACTAAATCGGTTATATTATTAATAACATTTTTTATTCTAAGCTAAATACGTGAATAAAACTAAACTTAAGCTAAACAACTAATCTTAAGTTATTTTTTATAAAATAAGAAAAAAAAACAAAAATCAGTTTTTCTTAAACTTAATTATATTAAAATTAACTTATCAATTAACAAAACTGAAGAACACTTGAACCACTATCTCTCACGGTCCAATCACGTTACACTCATCTCAAACGAACTCTCACGAACTCTCTCATCTCTTACTGATGCATGCCGCCGTAATCGTCCTCACCGTTCCGATCTCGCTGTCACTCTCGGTCTCTCACCGCGATCTCTCTCATCAACGCTCTCACTGTCGTCCTCTCGATCTCGCCGCGATCTTGCTTGCGATCTTGCTTGCGATTTCGCAGTGAAAACCTCTCTTCTCTCACGATTTCGCAGAAATCGCTTCTCTTTCTCTCTGTTACCTATGCTATCTGATTTCTGGAAAAACCGCTTTTTTGATTTTGTGTTTTCTATTTACAGATTGGGAATGGAAAGGGGGTGAAACCCTAACTCCTAACGGTGATGATATGAGAAAAAAAAGAATGCTGGAAATAAGGAAAGGACGAACAAAAGACGGTGGACGGCGGCCTGACCGCAACCCCGGTGAGATCTCTCCTGTTTTACCTTGCTTTCTGCTTCTGTTGCCTCGTTATAACTTTCTGAAGGATTTTCTTTTCTGGAAAATGATGATGTTAGTTTTTAGGATATTATTCTGGGTTTGGCTTTGATGAAAATCGTTCTGGGTTTTTGTTTTGAAGAATCGTTGTTTTTGGTTTTGACAGTGTTAGTATGCGGCTAGGGTTTATGATTGCCGATGAATTTCTCGCTAGGGTTCTCGTGAATGATTGTCTCGCTTTGAGTTATAAACTTTTGTTTATATATCGTCATTGCTTAGGTTTCTTTTGTTCTCGATCTTTGAAAACAAACCTTTCTTTGCTTGACGGGCTTCATCAATGGTATCAATGATAGTTTTGATTCTTTCCGGCCGCTGCGGTTGTATTTGATATACCGGTGTATTGATGTCTTGGCTGTAATGCTGCTTTTGGTAAACATTGCCTTTTCTGTGTGCCCACCACGCCCGCATAAAACCACGATCGCCATGCCAAACTGCTTGAAAACTCGCTTCCTCTTCTTCCACACCTCCTGTCAGGAACCAAGGGTACACCTGAGGATTTGCAATAGCAGTTTTACGGCCGATGATTCGCCATGAGGCCTTGGTCTTGATCGAAACTACCACACAACCCGATTCCTAAAGAAATCCTAATGATGAGATTTGTATCTTGTATCTTGTTCATGTTTGAATTCTTTGATCATTTGCTAATTATTTCTCTTCTTGTTTCATGTAACTCGGCATTGGATGATGAAAGCAAAGTGGCAGGACGAACCCTAGTGAAGCCTTTGGCACAACAATCAAACATGGATAAAAGCAAACTTGGAGGAATCGATGGGAAAGCTTGAAGATGAAGTCAATAACACAATCATGAAACATTGGCAAGCTTGAAAATTTCAAAGAGTGTAGAACACACTAGTATCAATAGGAACTGTGACTTGTATTCAAGATTTGATAAGTTGTAAATACATGTCTTTGATTTGTTCTTACATTCTTGTACAAATACAACTTTGAAGAGGTATCTTTGTACAAATACACCTCGTGTTGCATTCTTGTACAAGTTCGAATAACCAACAGATTGGTGAGCTTGACGCGTAGAGAAACCTTGGTATACGATGTGAAGAGGTATCTCGAGACTCGTGAATATTCCGCAGGGCATCCGTTAATGATAAGAAGTTCATGAGATTCGCCCAAATTCTTTCTCAAGAACGACATTTTATATAAGCGAACCACGACCAGGCTTACTCCGTAGACCGAAAACAAAGAATGCGTATCATGGAAGATTTTACACGAAGGCTTAATTTGGTACCCACTCCAAAGGGACATAACGATGGCTAAGAAGATTTTGAGAATGTTACTATTGGTCCACCATGGAAGTCGATTGTCACCGCTACGATCTTGTCACAAGTGCCGATCTATGCCGACAAAGTACACGCACTCAAAGACCTCCGAACGCTTTAACTTCTCCTGGCCTTTGCAATGTGGGCATTGACATGATCGAGAAACTGCCCACCGCCCAATGGACATCGCTTCATCCTTGTGGCAATTGATTATTTTACCGTCAAGTATACCGTATGCATCCTCATATAAGAATGTCAGGCTCGATTCATCAAGCATAATCTATCTGCCGATGGCACTCCCAAAGGATTATCACGATAACGGTTCCAATCTCAACAACAAGATGATCACCGAACTCGCATCGCAGCTCAAGATCAAGCATCATAATTCTTCTCCATATCGGCCTAAGATGAATGGTAAGTAAGTGGAAGCCAATAAGAACATTAAGAAGATCACATAAGATGACCGTGACTTACAAAGATTGGCATGAAATGTTACCATTTGCTCTTCATGGTTATCGACTTCAACATGAACATCATCAGGGCAACCCCCTTCTCTTGTATACTGTGATGGAAGCCGCCTTACCCATCGAGGTTCGTATACCCTCAACCGTAGTCCTCCAAGAGGCGTAGTTAGGCTAAGACGATCGATCCGCATCGCCTTGACCGTATTAACTTGATTGATGAGAACGACTCACGCCCATCCGCCATGGATGATTTATCGAAACGATCAGAGCATTTAACAAGAAGGTCAAGCACCGAGTCTACCATGTTGGTGACCTAGTAGTCAAGCGATCATCCTTCCACAAGGTGATCCTGGGAAAATGGACTCCCACATACGAGGGACCGCTTGGTCAAAACAAGGTTTTCCACGGAGCTATGATACTTAGCACCATGGATGGTGAAGACTTCCCACACCCCGTGAACGCAGACATAGTCAAAAAATACTACGACAAAGAACCCGCCAGGTCGATTTAACCCAGGCAAAAAATAGGGCATCCCGCTAACCAAAAGGTTCGGGCAAAAGTTAAGGATATATACAAAAGATGTACACCAGCAAGTCGAAACCCGAAAGGCGGGCTTGGGCAAAAAGGGTATCCCTTAGAGACCGAAACCCGAAAGTATTGTCTAGGCAAAGTTAGGATTTAAGCGTATGACTATGTCTCTTCCTGATCACTTGCTTCCTGACTACTATCGCATTCAAGATTCAAATGGCGAAAAATCACCACTCACTTTCTACCGATGCAAGGAGACGATAGTCGAAATATATGAGTACTAGCATAGTTGGAACTTAACGAGATCGCTTCTCATAGCTTTTACCTTTCAGGTACAAACTACTCGCCATACGCCACCTTTCAAATAAATACGCCTTCTTTCTTTACAATTTATGTTGTTGTTATTTGCAATAAGTCCAACGCTTGCTCGAATGACTATAATGATTTGACAATAAGAATCTCTTCACAAACATAATAAAAGTGAACATACAAAATACTTACTATGTGCTCCGTGAATCGAGACGATTACTAAAGTCACCAATACATTTCCACAGCATGATCCCCACAAAGGTGTCACTCACAACATGCCTTCCCAACGGAATATTCGTTAGTCTCGAGCAAAGGATTCCACTCAACCGAGCAACGTTACATCGCCTCCAAGGAACACTTCATCCCTCAATGGATATTTCTCAATCCTCCCCTTCTCCCCAAGGTGTATCCAGACTCAAAACTTGGTCGACAGTGCATCGGAGGAAGCATACACCTTTATTCCCAAAGAGATTACAACGACTCTGCACTTTCTAGCCCTGCCTCAACAACCATCAAATGCTCTCCAAGAAGATCTACACTCTAATCCCCAAGAGAGCCTCCTAAATTTCCCCGCAGGTCTATATACAAGGTCCTCAATAGATCGCCTCCCGCACTCTCCTCAAACAGGTCTATATGAGCCTCTCATCTCTACCTTCCTCAACAATATCTAGGCCCAAGACTTGGTCGATAAGGCATCGGAAGAATCCGTGATATCTTTCTTCTTTCAAAAGCGGGTTCTCACTCACCAATTCCCCAAGGTCGAAATCTTCAAAACAGTAACATCCCGACCTTCTTCAAGATGGATATGTTTTGAAATATCACAACATTCATCATCCATATTTCATAAAATCATACTTCATGCATGTCATTCATATACACTATGATGCATCATACTTTGCATAAAACTAACGATTATTCTATCAAAGTTTCTCTTGTTTTCTCCAAAACAGGTGAAAGTCACTTCTGACGCAAATGTGTCCTTGATTAAGCCCCGAACCGACGGAAAACTATCCGAAGACCGCTCTTGGTTGTCCTCCCATCGTCCAGATTGCCCCAACCCGACGGAAAACTATCCGAAGACCACCTCCGTTATCCTCCGATACAGTGCAATGGATCAACGATGCACAACAGTGAAGCTATCCACATTCTGCCAACTACAATCTCTCCTGTAGTAATCACGTAAGATTTATTCGATTATCAACAGAACTACAGAGTCAAGTGCATTACTAGCTTGTTTGGATGGCATCTAAGCCCATTCCGACTATTTGTCAACATCTCTTCACTTTCGCATCACGCATATATGGTTAAAATCAATACAAACCAATAACCTCATTCAAGGTGAACACGAAGTCTAACGCACGACTCCTTCGATGGCATCTTAAGCCCATCTCCTCCGCTCCAGAACATCTACAGAGTCAACATACGACTCACTCCCCAAAGACGACCTTTCTAGATGGCATATTAAGCCCATCTCCGCCGCTCTCCATCGACAACCTCGAGTCTAGCGTGACGACTCTGCCCCCAGCAAGTCTCCAACTTCTCAAATGGCATCCAAGCCCATTCCCGCATCGCCAACAATAGAGTGCAAATTTTCAGTTGAGTGTTCAATCATCTTCTACCCCTGTCAAGAAGACAAGCGCATGTCAATCTAACCTCCCAGATAAGAAGATTGAACAGGGCGTCATACCCCAAAATTTGCCTCCATCTTCTCAAAAGATTTCATACATCTATGCTCAAGGATTCCTCAAGAGTTGATCAGACAAACTCTCTCCTAGACAATCAACCCAAGCTAGGGTTTGGTATCTCTCAGGTCAAGCTGGATTTCCAACATCTCCAATGGTCTTCATGCCTCCTCATGCTTCAAAGATTCTCCATGTCAAATTTCAAGCTTCACAAGTCAAGTTTCCTCAGGCAATTGCTCAGATGGTTGAAAATCGGGTGTATTGGACAAAAAGTCAACTATGGTCAACATGCAGTCAAAACTTCTGATTTTTGGTCAACATCCTCATTTTGAAGTTACATTCATCATTTGATCAAGGGTTGATCATGATTCATCAAGAAAACTCAAGATTTGCTCAAAAGTCAAACTTTCTAAATTAGGTTTCTAGATGAAAGTCAATCGAACTTTGACTGATCATAACTTTCTCATACTTTCTAAATTTTCCACCACCTCTTGTTTTGAAGGAAATTCAATTCTCTAACACTTCATGTCTCACAAGAATGTCCAAAAATGCTTCATTTGAGAGGTATAGCTCAAAACATTGTGTCATTTTCAAAGTCAACAAAAGTCAACTTTTGTTTTGAAGATATTGAGCATGGTAACTCCAAATGAGATGAGACCAAAGACATTGGTTAGAGGACTCTTAGAGCTTTCTAAAAACCAAGAACACTCAAAATGTGGAAAATTGAGCAAGTTACACCATTCACAAGTTGGGCAATTTTGGAAGAATGCACAAAGAGAGATACTTCAAAAAATCAAATCTTTTGCAAATGGGCCTATTTTTTCTTCATCCTAACTTGTTCCTCATGCAATTAGGTATATCCAAGCCCAATGCCACGAATTTTTGATTTATTTTTCTATTTAATTTGTAATTTATTTATTTAAATGCAAATTAAATCTTAAAATAAATTATAAAATCAAAATTAATTGGAAGATTGATTTTTATTGCTTTCTTGTGATCCAATCAACCCATAAATAATTTCGAAATTAGATCAAATTTGGCAAGATTGGATTGAAATTGGACAAAATTTGAAAATTTGATTTCATGAGAATATCAAATTTGATTTCCATTGAATGTTGATCAATTCTTTCCAAAACCATTCCAAATCCATCCAAAGATAAATATATGATGCATACCTATCAAGAAAGAACGAAAAATTGCTCCACAAACCCTATTCCAAAGCTCAAAAACCGTGGTGCACAAGCAAGTGGTAACCCTAGTTCCTGCTTTCAATCGATTCTAAGGTGTCCATTGCATTCCTTGATACCTCCAGAGTGAATCCAGACCTTCACTTTGCCAAAAACCATCAAGAATCACGAAAACCGAATTTGGTTTGTTCTTGAAATTTCAAAATTCGATTTCTAACATTCATGCATTATTAACTTGTTTTGATTGTTTGTTTGTGATTAGAATCAAGTTTGCAAGCGATCTCGGCAAGCCAATCGTGTTTCCATGGCCTGAATCGAGATATACCATATCTAGGGTTTCTGAGCTCGAATTGGGGTTTTGTTTAAATGGAAAAATTGGACCATAAGACCCATACCAGTGCATTCGGAATAACACCCTGAATCGAACCATGGCTTTAGAATTAATTTATATTATGTGTGCTTGATTTTTGAATTAGCCAGGGTTGTAGCATCGAACAATGGCCGACGCTGAGTTTTTAAAAATTCAAATTGGAGAAGACGAAGTCTGGCGCGAGTTCGTGGCAATAGGAGGACGACGCGTGCTTGTATTTCACTCGTTCCAGTTTTCAAACACGGATGCACACATGGCGAGTGGTCGGTGAAGGATCTCAAGGTTTGAAGGCCAGGGCGCGAGTTCGAACCATGCCAAGGCTAACTCTGGTTTCTTTTTACAAAACTCAATATTTTCCATATTTTCATATTTTTCAATATTTTCATTCAATTTTAATTCTTTTCATATTTTTTATTCTGCATTAAAAATTACCAGAAAACATTTTTTCTTTTTACATTATTTTCATAAAAATCTTTATTTAATTTAATAAATTTAAAAATATAATTTTTGCATGCATATTTATTTTATTTTTATTTTAGCATTTAATTCACTTTTAATTACATTTTAATTATTAAATCTCTTCTAAAAAATCCCAAAAAATTATTTTAACTTATTTATCTTATTTCCAGCATATATTAATTTTCTCATATTAAAATTTGCATTTTTCTAACATTTTTCCTCTTATTCAATTCATCTCGTATTTTAGATTTCTCATTCTTTCACAGTTGTTCTTTTATTGCACGCTTTACTGTTTTTCTATTTTTCCCAATAATGTAATTGCTCATGGTTGTAATAGTTAATTAGGCTTTTACTTTCCATAAGTTTAAATTATGTATCGCCCCAAAGCCATGTAATAGCGTAGGATTTATTTTCCGCTTTACATTTCCGCTATTTATTTTCCGCACCCTATAAACATTAGTAACTAGGCGTGTATGGCAAGATAATAATTGGACATAGCTCACACTAATTTCAAGATAACATATTCGAATTCAACACACTTCTTTCACACACGCTTTAGGGTAATTCTCTCTCGATGCCTTCGATTCAAAATGGTCATGTCCCTCGAACGTAGAGGTATTCTAGCACCGTTGCCTTCCAAACAAATCATCATAGTCCCTTCGATACAAAGATCATAGACCCACGATGTCGCCTACGAATACATGATCTCGACCCTCGATTGTCGCCTACGAAAAAATGATGATAGTCCCTTCGAATGTGCTAGGATACTTCCTACAAGTTGCCTTCTATGACCATCCAATGTCCCTTCGAATGTCCCGTTTACATCCAACGAATGGAGCTACCTACTAACTAATGGTATGGCTAGCGCTATTCTAAAGGAATGTAGAAGTACAATAAAATGACCAATTCTGAGTGGGTAAATAAGTCTTTTAGTTGCTTGCTCAAATGCTTTTCACACTACACACTTTTTCAAAGTTCAAATTCTCTTTCAAAAACAAAACATTTCCGAACACTTTGTATACACTCCTACATGAGTCATTACAAAGTCAAAGCGAAATGCCTCTTTCAAAACATCTTTGTCAAACACACAGAAAGCAAATTTTTTAAAAAGTGATCTAGAGCAACTAAGAGCCCGTAGATAACTGCGGATGGAAAGGGGTGCTAATACCTTCCCTTTTCATAACCATTCTCCCGAACTCAGAATCTAACGAAGGTCTTTTTCTGTTACTTTTACCTTCCCTTAATTGGATAAAAAATAAAAGTCGATGGCGACTCTTGCTATCCGCACATTTGGATACAAAAATCCTACAAAGTCAGTTCACCGTATCACACACCGGCAGTACAGAAAGCTTGTATCTTTGGGCGTATAATACTATTCCTACAGGGTTAGATTTTCATTCTAAGTTTATTCTAATATTTGTTTATTTTGCGTAGAAAATTTCCATATAAACTTTTGTTTTAATTTATAGCGATATACTTCACCATGAAATAGTACTTTCCACTTGGCTTCCACAAGGTATCCCAGAATTCTGGTACGACTTCATTTACATTTTCGATCTTCAGACTTTTAAAAACATCTTCGCACAAACTCTCTATCGACGGAGCTTTTAGGAATAGCATTTCTCGGTTGTCCATCATGCGTTGAACACGTCTCTTCAACCAAGCACATCCATTGGATTCAGATGCGCACCAACACCAGTTGTCAGGACATCCTGGAAATAAACCGACTTGAAACAAATCCTTCTTGACAGTCATCAGGGGTATGGTCAGCTCATTCACATCAAAGACATAGGAGTCATTGTCAATGGCGTTGGCACTTTTACCACGGTCAGACATTGGTGCGTTGAGCACATTCGAAGTTTTGACAGTAGGGCCGAATTCAATTTCCCGGGCTTTAATCATGTCTTGAATCTTGTTTTTCAGGGCCCAACAGTTGTTGGTGTCGTGCCCTGGGCTGTTGGAGTGGTATGCACACCTTGCATTAGGATTGTATTTCGGAGAAGAAGTGTTGACGTGCTGAGGAGGATCCTTCAAAGTAATTAGCTATGCTTTCAACATGTGTTGTAATGCTTGAGACAACGACATGTTGATCTTCATAAACTGTCTTCTTGGCACGTTCTGCCTACGCGTGTTGTCTTATTGAGATTGTACTAGTGTGGGATTGGAGATCAGGACTGCCCCTACAGATTGATTGTGATCAACTTTGTCACGTCCCTTCTGACCATATACAACATTGTATTCTTTCTTCCCACCAAAAGATCTTTTTGCAGCACTTGAAGATGACTCGACTTGAATCTTTTTGCTCTTGATTCCAACTTCAATATGTTCGCCTGTCGATATTAGCTCAGTGAATCCGGATGAAGAGTTTCCAATAAGATGATTGAAAAATGGGCATGTCAGTGTTCCCATGAACATGTCAACTAGTTTCCTATTAGACAGGGGTGGTTGAACTCTGCCTACTAGATCTCTCCATTTTTTAGCATACTCCTTGAACTTCTCGTCACAGCCCATAGACGTGCTCTGCAGTTGCATGCAAGTTGGTGCCAATTCAGCATTGTACTTGTACTGTTTGTAGAAAGCATTCGCTAACTCATTCCAAGTATAAATGTGAGTATTCTCTAGATGGTAGTACCATTCTAATTGTGCTCCGAATAGACTCTCTTGAAAGAAATGCATCTACAACTTTCTGTCAGCAGTGTGGGGTTGAATCTTCTGAACATAGGACTTCAGATGAAGTTATGGACAAGAAATACCATCATACTTAGCAAAATTAGGAACTTTGAACTTGTGGGGAATGACCACTCCAAGAACCAGGCTTAAATCATCAAAATTCAAGCCTGACATTTTCAGATTCTCCACAGCATTCAGGCGGTCCTCAAGTTGCTTGTACTTTTCGTTGTCAGGAGGATATTGCTCGCTCATATGGTCTTCCTCTTCGTTTTCAGACTCATTACGGCTTCCTTCATTATTTTTTACGCTTCCTTCAGTTTCTCCGCTCTTTTCTGAGAATTCAAGTTGTCTGACTAATTTGATCGGACCTCTGTACTTTCTTTCCAGGTTGATAATGCCAGCAATCTTCTTCTTTTTGGTGATGAGCTTTTTAAAATCCTTCTGACCTTGGGCCAAGTTAGTGAATATTTCTTGTAATTGAGTGTTCTGAGCCTGGAGATCTTTGATAGTTTGTTCGAGAGTCATTTCTGGTGAAATAAACAGCGAGAGAATGATAAAACCGGTCTTTGGAGTACTTGTTATGAAATGATATGCTATGATATGCAATGTTATGCAATGTTATGCAATGCTATGCAATGTTTTCAAGGACCTTATGAATTTAAGTTTGGTAAACAAGCAAGAAACAAACTTTTTTATTAGTCTGATTAGCAATACAAAAGAAAATTCAAGTACAAAGTAAAAACTCCTAGTGCTTAAGCCTCTCATGGACGCTTCCTCTTTGTGTTGACATAGATGTTAATGCATTATTCTTCGTGGAGTAGCTTCATCAGCTCCAATACTCTTTTCTCGCTTGCATATCAAATCGTGGGGCCTTATTTAAGTCATCTTGGAGGCCCAAAATACCAGTCTTGAGAATCAAGAAACTGAGTTAGCATGGTTGGAGATGATTGAGGATCAAAAAAAGCAAGATTGAATATTGATTTCCAATCAAATATTTTGCATTCAAGACAAGATATTTTCTCCAATTTGATTAACCTAATTCAGTCTCCTATATATGAACAAGGATTCCAGATGCTTAGGGACGAATTCTTGCAGCCTCAAGAACCATAACCAAGCTTGAAAAAACCGTGAAGACCAAGCAATTGGCAGTCCAGGATTTCCATCGATTCAAGTCATTCCAAAGGTGTCAATCAATTCCTCATTGCCTCCTGAACCGTTCCAGCCTATCACCATCAATCAATACGTCCATAAACGATCCAACCATGATCACGGTTTGCACTTTCTTTTCCAAAATCGATTATCAAGTTTTACGCATTATAAACATGTTTCGATTGCATATTTGTGTTTAGAATGATGTTTGCGAGATTTTTGGATGGTTTGATTTAAGTTTTAGCACAGGTACAAAGAAACACCATGGTTAGGCTTTCTGAGCTTCGATTAGGGAAAACATGATTATCAGTAAAATTGGACCAAATCGAGGGTACCATCATACTCAGAACAAAGTTTCCAATCGAAACATGGTCTCACCATTAATTTATATTGTGTGTTCTTGATTTTTGAAATTTACAGGTGTTTTAGTGATGGAAGAAGCCATCACTATAGGTTTTAGCAACAAAACGTCCGTAGGTAAAATTCCCAGAATTTCAAATCGGGGACGAAGACCCCCTTTGCGCGCGTGTTTTGAATTTAATATATTTTAAATTTATATTTATTATATATTATTTCTATCCCACTAACAATTTAGGCACGTGGTTCAGATGGCAAGCGTGTTAAAACCTTTCACCCAGGGGACCTGAGTTCGATTCCCAGCGCCTCCCACCTTATTTTTGGCATTTTTTCCACTAACCCTTATTTCCTTTCTTTTTTTTCTTATTTCTATTTTACTTTCCAAATTAATTTCTTTTAAAATAATTTTCTAAATACAAAAAATCACAAAAATAATTTTATTTTTAGAATTAGGTTTTAAAAATACTTATTTAATTTTTGACACCAAATTTTTTTTTCTTTTCTTTTAATTAATTGTTTAATTAACCATAAAATTAGACTTTTTAATTATTTTCTCAAATCAATCCAAAAAAAAATACAATTTTTTTTTCTTTCTAGAAATTAGGGTTTTTGTCAATCTTAAACTTTTAAAAAAAAACTTTTTTCTTACTAACACAAAAATCTTTTATTAACGTTATTTCCTCTTATTCTGATTTAATCCTCCTCGCGATGTTTTTCCGTTTATTGTAACTATTTCCAAGTTGTAATAGCTAGGGTTTAATTTCTCACATTTTTCCAATATTATGTATCTACTCACAGGATGTAATAGCTTAATTAGGGCTTTATTTTCCGCATTTACTTTCCGCACCTCTTATTATGTAACTGCCCCAAAGCCATGTAATAGTGTAGGACTTTATCTTTCCGCATTTACTTTCTACACTCTCTTATAAATTGTATATATACTACTTAGATGTATGGCTAATAGGATTGCATGGCAAGACTAATTAATCAATCATAGATCACCCTAACAATCAAGATAACATATCTGAATCAACATATTTCTCACACTTGCACCCCTTAGGGTATCCTCTCTTGTTGCCTTACAAATAAAAATAGTCATGTCCCTCGAACATAGGGGTACCATTAGCAAAGTCCCTCATTTAAATCATCATAAAGATCATATTCCCTCGATGACCCTCGATGTTGCCTATGAATATATGATCTCGTCCCTCGGTTTTTGCCTACGAACAAGTGATGATCGTCCCTACGAATTTGCTAAGGTATCCTTATATGTTGCCTTCTATGACCATACGATGATCCTACGTCTCTCCCTTCACATCCAATAGATAGAGTTATCTACCAACTAATGGTATGGATAGCACTATCCTAAAGGAGAAGGAAAATAACAAGAACGACCTTCTGAGTAGGTAATAAGACTTTTAATTACTTGCTCCAATCAAAAAATGCTTTTCACACCTCACACTCTTTTCAAAAACTATTTTTCAAACAAATACTTTTAAACATTCCAACGAGAATCATTACAATGCTTTAAACTTTCAAAGAAACATTTCCAAAAACTTCTTATACCTTCTTGAGGACTGATACAAGAATCATTACGAAGTCAAAGCGAAATACTTTTCAAATACTTTTCAAAATACTTTTCAAATCACACACACAGAAAACAAGTTTTCAAAAAGTGAGCTAAAGCAATTAAGAGCCCGTAGATAACTACGGATGAAAAGAGTGTTAATACCTTCCCTTTTCATAATTACCTCCCGTACTCAGAATCTATCAAAGGTCTTTCCTGTTCTTTTCACCTTTCCTTTATTAGATAAAAGAAAAGTCAGTGGCGAATCTTGATAACCGTAACATTTGCGATAAAACGCAAAACAAACAAGTAAGTTCTCTCACCGTGTAACAGAATGTCACTGATTTGTGCCTCGAAGCCTATAGGCAAGAAGTTTATTTTACTCACTCAGAAGCTGTGAAGCAATAAGTGTAGTTGTGTCCTTGGAAGAAACTGTGAAGTAATTTCAAGTTAGTTTGTGTCACAAGTTGACTGGTTTGTGTTTAAACTGAGGTATCTTCAAACTGTTTTGAATTGTGTTTAGAGTGAGGTATCTCCAAGCTGATTGTATTAGGAGTCAAACCATTGATGCAGTTGATGGGATGTAATTTCTAGACATCACTGAGGTGATTGGAAGTGAGCAGAAGTTCTCATATTTAAGTGTGGTATCTTAGGTAGAAGGGAAATTGGGTAGTCTGATTAAGTGAGGAGTATAAATAGGGAAGGTTTGCCTCTGAATTAATACTACTGATAATGGACTTTATTCCTGGCTTGGTATGCCCCCAGATGTAGGTTGGTTAGAACCGAACTGGGTGAATAATTTTGTGTGTTGTTTATTGTTTTCTGCTTTGTTGATTGTATGCTCTACCTTGTCTGTTTTATAATGTTGGATCAGATGTCACGATATCCTGAGTCTGATGACACCATAATTTTAATTGGTATCAGAGCAAGCATCCTGTCTGTTTCTGGATGAGATCCATAGGGGATACTTTCTAGTTGTGTGCAAGGTAGATGATCGTTTGAACAAGGATTGTTCATATTATATGGTCCCTTGAAGTGGAGGATGGATCTACTTGTGGAGAGCTAGACCAACCTGACCATAACTATTGTACCTTCTTGAAGAGAGAAGATAATGAAGCTGGAACAAGAGAGTTAAATTCAAAGACATCATGCGGGAGTGAGGATTTTGGATTAAATTTGTCAGCCTGTAATCAGCATAGAGAAGAGATTGTCAAAACCTTCATGCGGGAGTGAAGATATTAATAAGGTAACTTATGTTCCTATGTTTTTCCATATTGGTCAGGGTATTGGTTGGGTCTAGTTTATTGTTTGGTGAAGAAGCAAGCATGTTGTAGGGTTGATATACTTTCAATCCTTATGTGTTATGCTTACAAGTGAATTATGGAGTAAGCATTGTATAAATTTTATTGAAGTATGGTTATATTTCGCTGCATAGCCTCTAATGCAAGCCTTATGTGAAAGAAGGATCCTAGGGTTATTTTTATTCAACAAAATATTGAGCAGATTTTACAACATATTAAAAGTGTCAAAGATACTTGAGATTTCCTCAAGTCCACTGATAAAGGCATTTGTTAATAAAGTTGATGAGTATCAATTGATCAATGATTCTCATATACATCTGCAAATTGTTTGAATACCTTGAAGACTATCAAGGATGATGTGTTCCAAGGAGATGGAACTGATGTTCTATGGGATGTTAGAACATTATTATTACTGGTATGTGAAGCAACTCGCTTTAGTTCAAAAAAATCATTTAAAATGAATTTTCAAAAAAAACAATGAAATCGCCACCTAATTTTATTTGTTCTAAAAGAAGAACGGGGAAATATAGATAAAACCCACGAGAGAAAAGAATAAGACGGTCTACGAGATTAAAGAGATATAGGTTCGGGAGTTGGTTATGTAAGGGGAAGGTATTAGCACCCCTCACATCCATCGTACTCGATGGTACCCATTTAGTTCAAAGTGTAGTTGTGTGTTAGTGTGAAAAATTTTACGATCTTCTAAGGTTTGAAATGAGAAAGAAAGAGAAGAGATATGTTTTTATTATTTTTGAGTTTGACACGGTTTTGAAACCGTGTGCCTACGTATTCCCTCGTGCAATGGGAAAGTCAAAACTCCATAGTTCTTGTAAAAAATGATTGTTTGTTGATTGATTTTAAATGAAAAGACAAGTCGTCATTTTTAAAGGAGAAGACTCGTCTAACGTCCACAAGGTGTGATAAAGAATAAAGGACTACGCACCAATATGAGGGAGGGTTTGAGAACACCTCTAGTACTCAAGTGGAGAAGTCGAAAACCTTGGGAATAGAGGAAGAAACATCTCATTTATAAATGAATCATGTCTAATCTTGAAAAGGGTTTAAAGGTAAAAGGTGCTTGGACGCACAAAAGATATTGAATGTGTTGGAATTGATTTTAAATTGTGGATGACAAGTACCAAAACGTTGGGATATCCTCTAACGATTCAATACTCGAGATTGGTGATTGAGGTCAACCAATCATCTCTCATCCAAAATCTTTATTATGAAATGAGTGAGGTGAAACAAAGTTCACTTTTATTAAGTGTATGGGATAAAGTATTTAAGTCATTGGGTTACCCTCTAATGGTCCAAATACTTTACATTTTAATTAAATCGTCGGGATATCCTCTAACAATTTAATCAAATACCATAGCACCATGTTTTTTATTTTAGAACATGGATTTGAAGTTTCTCAATTTATTGGGTTACCCTCTAATCAATTAGAAACTTCAATTTGTTTTAATCGTTGGGCTAACCTCTAACCATTAAAACAAATCTTATCCAAGTGTTCTTTTTTGTAGAAATTCATTTTTGAAAATAACTCGACGTTGGATCGAGGTTTGAGAAGAAGACTCGACGTTGGATCGAGTTTTTATTGAAAGTGTTTTAATTTATTTGGTGAATGGAGAAAGAATAAGATCGAGATAATTGTAAATAACAAATAAAATTGACAAAGCCCATACAAGGTGGCCAACCTAAGTATAAAATAATTAAATTACATGTGTACTAGCAAAGTGGGGCTAGTCTACTATAACGACTAATTGGAACAATTAATCGAAATAGGCTCACTGTAAGAAGGCCCAGGATCAAGCGTACATGTGTGCATGTGTGGTCATCGCGACGCTTCGTAGCTTTGTCGACTTACGGGTTTAAAAATGATTTACAAATATTAGTTTAAAAAAGATTTTTTGGTTTTGTGTAAGTGACAGTTAAATTAAATAAAATAAATGTGCACTAGATAATTATTACAAGATTTGTTCTTGGGAGAGGGATACATGAAATATAAATGGGAATTAAACGGTAAAATAAAAAATAGAAAGTGGTAAATTAATTACAACGCAATAAGGGGATTGGGATACTTTTTTCGAATGGGGATGAGTTGAAATTAAAAAGAAAACGGTAAATTGATAAAAACATACAGATAGAAACTAAATGCGGTAAAACTTAAATATCGATTATTGTATTTTATTTTATTAATTAGACTAAACTATAAATATTAATTCTAAGAAATAAATATAATTCGAACTTATTATGAATTAATATGATAGAATATAATAATGACAGTATGTATATAATATATTTACAATACTAAATATATGAAATAAAAATAATACGTATAAAATATATTTACAGTATAAAATATAAAATAAAAAAAATAATACTAAGTATAATTATATTTACAGTATAAAATATAAAATAAAAGCATTATGTATAATTGATTTTAAAGTATTAAACATAAAAATAAAAGTACTAAGTATTTTAGATACACATTACTAAATATTAAAGAGTAACATAAATATAAATAACAGTATATATAAAAAATATGTATATAAATGCAACAGTATAAGATGTATGCTCGGATTATTCTTGAATGTTTGGAATGATCCTTGGATATCTCTTCACAAGCAACAAATACATTAGTAGCATAGTGGTATAAAAGAAATGAAATTGCGATAAATTAGAATATGCGTTAGTCAAAAATGTAACTAACATGAACTATGTGTACGGATAAGCAACGAATTGTAATTGACACCAAAGAAGTAATGAACAACTTAATATTTACAAAGTAATAGAATTAAAATGAAACTAGTATGTATGTACATGAATGGAAGGACTAAATCAATTAAATATGCGAGTAATTCGATTTACAAAGGAACCAAAACCAAAGAAACATACACTATTATTCAATTTAAAATCGAAACAAACTAAAAATTAAACCGAACAAATCCGACAGCAACTATAAATACTTAATAATGCTCAAGAATTCATTTCGAAAAGTGTTCAAGACAAATAAAAACGCAACGACATAAACAAACGGGTGCCCCATAATTTCTCGGTTAAATTCACACGCAAGAACGCGGTATAATCATTAAACTATCATCGAAACTATACAAACATCGCTTTACTCAAAATTCCAATTGAAATTAAAACGTGGATAATACAATAATGTGGCGTTGGCACCGATAGCTTCTCGTTCATATCTCACGCAAGTAAAACGTGTCAATATTGAACCCTCATCGAAACTACGCATAGATACCATTCAATCACAAACTTCAATCGGCATTAAAACAAAAAAACTACATAGTAGACACGATGTCCCAATAGTTTCTCGGTTAGATGTGCACGCGAGTAAAAACGGCATCATCGTCAAACCATCCTCGAAACTAAATCTGAATATCAACCAACCACAAACTTCAATCAAAAATCAAAAGGATAGTGACATAAAACATGGTGTTCTAACATGTTCCTCGGCTAGATTTGCACGCGGATTTACACGGCATCATCATTTAGCCTTCATCGAAACAACACTAATATTACTTTACTCACAATCCCAATTCAAATTGAAATAAGACATAGTAACACGGTTAGAACTTTAATAAAAATGATGTTATGATAAATATTCTTGTTCAAAATTGCCTCAAAGGACACAACAACAAAGCTGCCCCCGTAGTTTCTCGGCTAGGTTCCTCGCGACTAAACGCAACATTACCATTTAGCCTTCATCAAAACTCAACATAGATATCATCTCCCAAACTTCAATCGAAATGACACAGCACCTCGTTACTAAACAAATTCAAATTCATGAAAGCAAATAACGTGATAATCACGCGGACTCGACACAAATAGAGCAAGTAAAAACCAGTTTCATTACAAATTTAAGCAGTGTAACGGTTATAACTCGTAAAAAACAACGTATCAACCATTATCAATTAGCACCGACTTTAGAGCAAAAAAACTTTTATACAAAAGAAAATGATCAGCACCTGTTCTTTACAAACAACTTAAACAAATCAGTAATAAACATGCTGTTATCAAAGGTTAACTCATGGCAGCAAGTCAACAGCAAGATAGAGTTAACATACCAGAGAAAATATCTTATATTTCACAGCATATCGGTTTACAGCTATCAGATATGTATAAGGGCGAAAAGAATGGCTTGAAATCTTACCGAAGAGGCTGAAAACGTGATGATGATGATGAGTGAACCGAATCCGAGCTGGTGCGAGGCGAATGTTTGCTGCTTGTGGAGTGGATTCGTTCTGATTGGAGGTTGCTGTGTGGTTTCTGGTTGACAGAGGAAGTGAAACGGCGGCTGATGAAAAACAGAGACGAGGCAGATTCGGAGGGAGTGTGAGCAGAAAGTTTGTAAGGGTTACGGCACTGAAGGTGTGAGGAGAATGAAGAGAACACGGTGAGACGGAGTAAAGGGAGTATGTAGGTTTGGAGCGGTGAAGATTTTTTCGAAAGAGGAAGGAGGCGTGAGGATGAGTTACGATGGAGGATGCTGGCTGAACGGTGGCGGATGATGGTGTGGGTACAGCAGCGGTTTTGGAGAGTGACAGAGGGTTGTTTGGTGGTAACAGGGGGTGGGTCGGAACGGCGAGAATGGAAGGTTGAGAGGGACGGCGAGGTAGCAGGGGGGTTTCGGTGAGGAAGAGAGACGAAGGGTGGTGACGGCGTGAGAGCGAAACAGTGAGAGGAATGGGGTGTTACGAAGAAGAAGAGGGGGTTAGGCAGCGAACAGAGGATGATGAAGACAGATGGAAGTTTGGGATGGTGACGGGATGTAGCGAAGAAGAGAGGAAGACGGTGAGAATCAAGGACACGGCTGGAAGAGAGATTTTTTTTTATAATTTCCTTTTTGTTTTCTGTCCGTAGCCGTTACCAATTTCCAATTTTGGTCTCTGTGTTTTTGTCTCGTTTTCAATTTGGATCCCTATCTTTTCAAACCCGCCTCTATTTGTGTTTTCAATCTCGCCTCCTCTAGCAGTAACAAATAACCAAGTATATATACAAAGGAAGTAGGGTTTATGTTATTTTTTCAAAATACCAAAAATACCCTTCATGATTAATTGGGCCACAAAAATGGATTGGATAAAAAATAACAAGTCCAATAATATTTTTGTTTGATTTTTTTGAGACAAAAAATGGACACCTAAAATTGTCAAAAATGGTCAAAGTTCGGACAATAAAATATCCGAAAAAATAAAAATGAGTAAATTAAAATAAATTACGAGTCTTGTAAATTAAAGAAAAATTATTGAAATTGTTAAAATCGAAATAAAATGATGATAAAAAATACCCGACTTTTAAAAAACTTAAAGTTAAAAACGAGTCTTCAAACTTTATCGAAAAATTACGGAGAGCACATTTTTACGATCTACGCGACACGTAGATTCATAAAGCGGTGAGTAAAAGATGAAAACTTGAAATATTTTCCCCGCTAATTTTCGCAAGATTGAATTGCTTTTAACACTGTTTATAAAATCGAAATATCGATATCATCGACATATAAATAATTTAAAATCAATGCAATAAATGTAGAGAGGTAAAATGCATGAAGTAAGATAACGGTAATTTATAATTAAAATGATGCAAACATCAAATTAAACCGATTTTTGGTCAATTTAAATCGACGAATGATGCACATGCAATGTGAATGACTATTTTTTTTAATTTTAAATATAATGCAAGTAGAAAAATAGCGTAAAATTTGGGTGCAATTGCCCCTATTTAAATATCTTCGACCAGATGATATGAAGATGATCAAGCTTCATATTATCGCAGTGGGAGATAGTTAAATATCAAAAACCCAAAATTTTACCCTGAGATGCAATGGGTATGCTGTGAATAAAATATATAATGAGAAAAGTGCTGAATGCAATTTTTTGACATGTTTTTTTTTTTGAATGATGTATGATATGAGACATACTCTATGGTAATTTGTGGTAATTATAGGGAGACTTTGAAACTAGAAATTTGTGGTAGACAATCAGATTTTAAACAGATCTGAAGCTACATCAGGGAAATAAACTGGAAAAGACAATCAGATTTTAAACAGATCTGAAGCTACATCAGAGAGATAAACTGGAAAAGACAATCATTTTAAAGATCCGAGCTACATCGAAATAAACTGGAAAAGACAATCAGATTTTAAACAGATCTGAAGCTACATCAGAGAAATAAACTGGTAGGACAATCAGATTTTAAACAGATCTGAAGCTACATCAGAGAGATAAACTGGAAAAGACAATCAGATTTTAAACAGATCTGAAGCTACATCAGAGAGATAAACTGGAAAAGACAATCAGATTTTAAACAGATCTGAAGCTACATCAGAGAAATAAACTAGTAGGTACCAAGTATGTTGGATTTTGACCACAAGGTAAGATATTGACTGCAACAAGACCTCGGGAAATGCAAATGAGGATAAAACACTCTTGCTATGCATGATATGTGAATTTTCTGATGCATGATATATGAATGATCTATGCATGTAGTATGTAATGCAGACGTTTATGACAACGGAGATTGGCTCTTTTATGGAGGTAAGATGGGAACTCTGATTCCTCAACACGGAGAACACTACCAACTCTGCTTGGAGAGAAAACGTCTTGAGAAACACTTCTAACATACTTGTGAACTGTGTCAAAAACGATGATCCTTGGAGGAAGGACTGAAGCGCTGCATGGGGGTTGCCCCTGATTAGTTGATTGTTGAAGATAAACCGATCACGGCTTCAACTCTTGAAATGACTGAGGGGAAAGGAGTGCCCCGGTATAAGCTTTGAAAAAGATCCTCTGATTAAAATAATTCTGATAATGACTTGCACTGAGCAACAAATCTTGAACTGATTCACAACAGGATTTGAAAGATACTTGCCCTTGATTAGGATCACCGACCAAGTTTCCTAACAGTTTGGACTTCCTTGATGAGGAAAACTTGTTTGCAAGCAAAAAACTGTTTATTCAAACATGGTAAATTTAATGCAAAGTTCATACAAAAGTTTTGAAATGAAAATCATTTTTTGAAATGATGTAGTTGCTGTATAGAAAAAGAACCACTGGTTAAAACACAGCGGTTTTAAAAAAAATTAAAAGTAAAAGAGAAAACAATGGTGTAGATATACCAAGACAATTGTTTTACAAAAGACTTTAGGAGTCATATTACGCAACCTTGCTGTAGTATACTTTCAAAAGAAACCTGGCTTCAATTAGGTCTTTTGAGGGTTGTAACGTGGTCTGGTTCACGGTTTAAGAAATAAAGGATAAAGGCTCAAAATTTATTTGTACCCAACCCAATCTTCGCGATGTTCTTTAGTCCTACACTCAGTTAAATTAGATTGTGCATCCAGGTTCCAATATATTTTGAACTTGTACACTGATAGTGATGATGGCTCAGAAACTGAGGAATTCTTGAGATAACAGTCACTTCTTTTTTGAAACATTTGTTGTTCGAGGACTTTGGTCAACTATTTTTTTTTGAATTTCGTCATCCCTAACTTTTGCCTGAACCGTTCCGCTTTAGATTACGGTCAGCGGGATGCCCTAATTTTTTATATATATTTTTGGAAAGACAGTGACTGCTTGACTTTTATGATTACGGAGAACCATCATCATCACTTTTTGACTTGTATGACATCTCCAACACTTCTTGATGTGTGTGAAGGAAGCTTGATTGAATACAACCTTTGTTGAAAGGCATCTTGAATAAATGCACATCTGAATTAACTAAGAACTACCCTGCCCCAGGTTAAAAATTGCGGGTTTTTTCGTATAGAAAGAAACTCCAACTTCTAGGCTCGAATGGGTTGACAAGGGATTAACTTCCTTATTTCTCCGGTGTTTGGGAATTGAAACAATGCAGATATCATCAAGAAAGTTTTATTCGAAAGCATACCAACAACAATTATGGGTATCTTGTTTTTATCATCCTCCCTCCAATCTTTGCAAAAACAAGAGTTTGGTAAAGAAAATAAAATAGGGAAAATATATATTTGGAAAGAAAGCAGTAAATAAAAATTATTTGAATCAAAACAGTGCAATGCTCATTTCATTAAAATTAACATGGAATTACAAACAAAGATTTGAAAGCAACAGTTTAACATAAACAAAGGAAAATGCAAACAGAAAGAAACATGGCCTAGTGACTAATCAGTTACAAGGATGAGCTGTCATGTCTGAAACACTGGCTTTAGGAAGTGACATGGGATATTTTGACCCATTCTTCAGCCACTTTTTCCTGGCAACGGATTGTTGATAACATTTGGCGGAGGATCTCCGAAATTTATCTCCTTGCTTCTGATTAGCTCTTGAACTCTAGCCTTCAGTGGGTAACAATGTTCCAAATCGTGACCAGCAGCTCCCTGGTGGAACTCACAATGAAGATCAGATCTGAATCCGGCTGGGACAGGATCTGGAGGAGTTAGAGGCCTAGTTGTGATTAAACCTAGTTCAACCAAGTGAGGATACAATGCGGTGTAAGTCATTGGAATAGGGTCAAACTGATTCCTATTCCTTGCATTATAGTTCTGATTTTGTCCGCCAGCTTGGCGTTGAGGAATCTGAATTTGTTGAGCCTTGACTGCAGGAGTGATGGCATCTACTTGCGGTTGGTCATAGTATTGAGGCCTACGACGAGGTCTTCTCTTTTCAATCGAGACAACATTAGTTTCACCATCTTTCTTCTTATGGAAGTTTCCAAAAGATTTCTTGGCACCACTAGAGGATTCACCAAGAATGACACTTTTCCTCTCTTGATTCCTCTTCTAGCCTTTGGCCAATAGTCACTAAATCTGAAGCGAGAGGACACACTACCAATCATCTTCTCCCAATAGAAAGGGATAAGGTATCCATAAACAAACCGTGAGCTCCTTCTCGGATAAAGGTGGTTCAACTTGTGAAGCCGCTCTCCACCGTTGAGTATTCCTTAAAAGATTCCTTATCACTCGAGACATATTTTGCAATTGACGCGATCGGAGCCATGTCAAGATTGTAGTGGTATTGTTTCATGAAAGCATTAATCGATCCGGAAGCATTGAATATGGTCTTTCTCAAGTCCCATATACCATTTCAATGAAGCTCCACTCAGGCTGTCTTGGAAACAGTGGATAAGAAGCTTGTCATTCCTCGTATAAGCAGACATTTTCCTGAAGTACATCAGCAAATGACTTTTTGGACAAGTATGCCCCTTGTATTTCTCGAAATCAGGAGTTTTGAACTTATGAGGCATAACCAGATCAGAAACCAAACACATGTTCTCTGCAGCAATACCAAAGACATTGTTGCCTTCCATAGCTCTCATCCTTCTTTCCAGAGTCTGATATTGCTCGCGGACTTCTTCAAGTTCATCAAAATCTTCTCGACTCACACTTCGGGGAGCGTCACTACGGTAATCAAAGAGAGGATTCTCATAAGCAACTTGCAGAGGTTGATGCACAAAAGGCCAAGAGGAGCATGCATGATCGGTTGAGGCTCGAAAACGGAGCTGGAAAAGCGGTCGGGAAGACTCGCCAACCATTGGAGTAGTTACAGTAGGTGGAACGTAATTTCGGGGTAACCCAAATTCTGGCCAAGTAGTAACTGGCATCTGAGAAGACTGAGGATCAACAACAGCAGCTGAGACTTCAGAAATTACAGTCCTTTGAGGTGGTTCACCTCTGGCGATCAGAACTTGCATCATTTCAGTAAGTCTAGTCATGCCTGACTTCAACTCATCGATTTCCATTCGGACTTCTACATCGTGTTGCTCTTGGTATTCCATTCTTCTCTTGACGTTGGCTCTAGTTCCGTGCTTGTGCAGAGGAATCAGATTGACGGCAGGCAATCAACTGAAGATGGAGACAAAAGAAATGAGTGTTTTTGACAACTTGAGTGTATGAATGAAATATGCAGATGGATGCAATGAAATGTAATGTCATCAATGAAAAAGATGTGATGAAATGCAATGTCACATATACAAATGGAATGCAACATAGTGGTAGTAACAGGTTTACAGAGACGTGAAACAGGGATGATACAAGTAATCAGAACAACTTATTCAGGTGGGCTCCTACGATAGGATGGCTCTAAGTTTTCTACCCAGATTCCCCATGGGATGGTTTTAAAGTCTTCTGCTAAGTGTTTCTTGGAGTCTCAGATCCCCTTTTAACAAATACTATCATCACGCGAGAGGCCTACGTGGTAACGATATTTGGAAAAGTATACCCCAAGAAACGGCTCTTAACGGGATACTCAAAATCCAAAATTTGAGCTTTCGGTCTCGGTTAGGACAACATGAACAAACTTAGAGTTATAGGTCATTTGTCCAAAGATTGATGTCCTGCGCTATCGCGGGCCAACAACCTCCTTAAAAGAACCAACTCTAAGCCGGAGTCTTCGCTTCGGGCCAACAAGACAATGGAGTCAGGTGGACCTAGGCTACGCAACCCCTCTATTCCTAAAAAGGTGACCTAGAAGCCTGGGTAGTGAGCTTATCTATGCATCAAATGATCCCATCAAGAATTCCCACACAATGGATATATAAACAAGATAATAAATGAAGCATAGAAAAATAAATAACCGAAACATAAACATAAGATAAAGTACAAAGAAGAAAGTAAAATAAAACGATAAACACACAACCACACAAAGAACTAAACTAGGGTTAACTCGCTTGAGAAAAACGTCCCCAGTGAAGTCGCCAACTGAAGCAACTCGCTTTAGTTCAAAAAAATCATTTAAAATGAATTTTCAAAAAAAACAATGAAATCGCCACCTAATTTTATTTGTTCTAAAAGAAGAACGGGGAAATATAGATAAAACCCACGAGAGAAAAGAATAAGACGGTCTACGAGATTAAAGAGATATAGGTTCGGGAGTTGGTTATGTAAGGGGAAGGTATTAGCACCCCTCACATCCATCGTACTCGATGGTACCCATTTAGTTCAAAGTGTAGTTGTGTGTTAGTGTGAAAAATTTTACGATCTTCTAAGGTTTGAAATGAGAAAGAAAGAGAAGAGATATGTTTTTATTATTTTTGAGTTTGACACGGTTTTGAAACCGTGTGCCTACGTATTCCCTCGTGCAATGGGAAAGTCAAAACTCCATAGTTCTTGTAAAAAATGATTGTTTGTTGATTGATTTTAAATGAAAAGACAAGTCGTCATTTTTAAAGGAGAAGACTCGTCTAACGTCCACAAGGTGTGATAAAGAATAAAGGACTACGCACCAATATGAGGGAGGGTTTGAGAACACCTCTAGTACTCAAGTGGAGAAGTCGAAAACCTTGGGAATAGAGGAAGAAACATCTCATTTATAAATGAATCATGTCTAATCTTGAAAAGGGTTTAAAGGTAAAAGGTGCTTGGACGCACAAAAGATATTGAATGTGTTGGAATTGATTTTAAATTGTGGATGACAAGTACCAAAACGTTGGGATATCCTCTAACGATTCAATACTCGAGATTGGTGATTGAGGTCAACCAATCATCTCTCATCCAAAATCTTTATTATGAAATGAGTGAGGTGAAACAAAGTTCACTTTTATTAAGTGTATGGGATAAAGTATTTAAGTCATTGGGTTACCCTCTAATGGTCCAAATACTTTACATTTTAATTAAATCGTCGGGATATCCTCTAACAATTTAATCAAATACCATAGCACCATGTTTTTTATTTTAGAACATGGATTTGAAGTTTCTCAATTTATTGGGTTACCCTCTAATCAATTAGAAACTTCAATTTGTTTTAATCGTTGGGCTAACCTCTAACCATTAAAACAAATCTTATCCAAGTGTTCTTTTTTGTAGAAATTCATTTTTGAAAATAACTCGACGTTGGATCGAGGTTTGAGAAGAAGACTCGACGTTGGATCGAGTTTTTATTGAAAGTGTTTTAATTTATTTGGTGAATGGAGAAAGAATAAGATCGAGATAATTGTAAATAACAAATAAAATTGACAAAGCCCATACAAGGTGGCCAACCTAAGTATAAAATAATTAAATTACATGTGTACTAGCAAAGTGGGGCTAGTCTACTATAACGACTAATTGGAACAATTAATCGAAATAGGCTCACTGTAAGAAGGCCCAGGATCAAGCGTACATGTGTGCATGTGTGGTCATCGCGACGCTTCGTAGCTTTGTCGACTTACGGGTTTAAAAATGATTTACAAATATTAGTTTAAAAAAGATTTTTTGGTTTTGTGTAAGTGACAGTTAAATTAAATAAAATAAATGTGCACTAGATAATTATTACAAGATTTGTTCTTGGGAGAGGGATACATGAAATATAAATGGGAATTAAACGGTAAAATAAAAAATAGAAAGTGGTAAATTAATTACAACGCAATAAGGGGATTGGGATACTTTTTTCGAATGGGGATGAGTTGAAATTAAAAAGAAAACGGTAAATTGATAAAAACATACAGATAGAAACTAAATGCGGTAAAACTTAAATATCGATTATTGTATTTTATTTTATTAATTAGACTAAACTATAAATATTAATTCTAAGAAATAAATATAATTCGAACTTATTATGAATTAATATGATAGAATATAATAATGACAGTATGTATATAATATATTTACAATACTAAATATATGAAATAAAAATAATACGTATAAAATATATTTACAGTATAAAATATAAAATAAAAAAAAATAATACTAAGTATAATTATATTTACAGTATAAAATATAAAATAAAAGCATTATGTATAATTGATTTTAAAGTATTAAACATAAAAATAAAAGTACTAAGTATTTTAGATACACATTACTAAATATTAAAGAGTAACATAAATATAAATAACAGTATATATAAAAAATATGTATATAAATGCAACAGTATAAGATGTATGCTCGGATTATTCTTGAATGTTTGGAATGATCCTTGGATATCTCTTCACAAGCAACAAATACATTAGTAGCATAGTGGTATAAAAGAAATGAAATTGCGATAAATTAGAATATGCGTTAGTCAAAAATGTAACTAACATGAACTATGTGTACGGATAAGCAACGAATTGTAATTGACACCAAAGAAGTAATGAACAACTTAATATTTACAAAGTAATAGAATTAAAATGAAACTAGTATGTATGTACATGAATGGAAGGACTAAATCAATTAAATATGCGAGTAATTCGATTTACAAAGGAACCAAAACCAAAGAAACATACACTATTATTCAATTTAAAATCGAAACAAACTAAAAATTAAACCGAACAAATCCGGACAGCAACTATAAATACTTAATAATGCTCAAGAATTCATTTCGAAAAGTGTTCAAGACAAATAAAAACGCAACGACATAAACAAACGGGTGCCCCATAATTTCTCGGTTAAATTCACACGCAAGAACGCGGTATAATCATTAAACTATCATCGAAACTATACAAACATCGCTTTACTCAAAATTCCAATTGAAATTAAAACGTGGATAATACAATAATGTGGCGTTGGCACCGATAGCTTCTCGTTCATATCTCACGCAAGTAAAACGTGTCAATATTGAACCCTCATCGAAACTACGCATAGATACCATTCAATCACAAACTTCAATCGGCATTAAAACAAAAAAACTACATAGTAGACACGATGTCCCAATAGTTTCTCGGTTAGATGTGCACGCGAGTAAAAACGGCATCATCGTCAAACCATCCTCGAAACTAAATCTGAATATCAACCAACCACAAACTTCAATCAAAAATCAAAAGGATAGTGACATAAAACATGGTGTTCTAACATGTTCCTCGGCTAGATTTGCACGCGGATTTACACGGCATCATCATTTAGCCTTCATCGAAACAACACTAATATTACTTTACTCACAATCCCAATTCAAATTGAAATAAGACATAGTAACACGGTTAGAACTTTAATAAAAATGATGTTATGATAAATATTCTTGTTCAAAATTGCCTCAAAGGACACAACAACAAAGCTGCCCCCGTAGTTTCTCGGCTAGGTTCCTCGCGACTAAACGCAACATTACCATTTAGCCTTCATCAAAACTCAACATAGATATCATCTCCCAAACTTCAATCGAAATGACACAGCACCTCGTTACTAAACAAATTCAAATTCATGAAAGCAAATAACGTGATAATCACGCGGACTCGACACAAATAGAGCAAGTAAAAACCAGTTTCATTACAAATTTAAGCAGTGTAACGGTTATAACTCGTAAAAAACAACGTATCAACCATTATCAATTAGCACCGACTTTAGAGCAAAAAAACTTTTATACAAAAGAAAATGATCAGCACCTGTTCTTTACAAACAACTTAAACAAATCAGTAATAAACATGCTGTTATCAAAGGTTAACTCATGGCAGCAAGTCAACAGCAAGATAGAGTTAACATACCAGAGAAAATATCTTATATTTCACAGCATATCGGTTTACAGCTATCAGATATGTATAAGGGCGAAAAGAATGGCTTGAAATCTTACCGAAGAGGCTGAAAACGTGATGATGATGATGAGTGAACCGAATCCGAGCTGGTGCGAGGCGAATGTTTGCTGCTTGTGGAGTGGATTCGTTCTGATTGGAGGTTGCTGTGTGGTTTCTGGTTGACAGAGGAAGTGAAACGGCGGCTGATGAAAAACAGAGACGAGGCAGATTCGGAGGGAGTGTGAGCAGAAAGTTTGTAAGGGTTACGGCACTGAAGGTGTGAGGAGAATGAAGAGAACACGGTGAGACGGAGTAAAGGGAGTATGTAGGTTTGGAGCGGTGAAGATTTTTTCGAAAGAGGAAGGAGGCGTGAGGATGAGTTACGATGGAGGATGCTGGCTGAACGGTGGCGGATGATGGTGTGGGTACAGCAGCGGTTTTTGGAGAGTGACAGAGGGTTGTTTGGTGGTAACAGGGGGTGGGTCGGAACGGCGAGAATGGAAGGTTGAGAGGGACGGCGAGGTAGCAGGGGGGTTTCGGTGAGGAAGAGAGACGAAGGGTGGTGACGGCGTGAGAGCGAAACAGTGAGAGGAATGGGGTGTTACGAAGAAGAAGAGGGGGTTAGGCAGCGAACAGAGGATGATGAAGACAGATGGAAGTTTGGGATGGTGACGGGATGTAGCGAAGAAGAGAGGAAGACGGTGAGAATCAAGGACACGGCTGGAAGAGAGATTTTTTTTTATAATTTCCTTTTTGTTTTCTGTCCGTAGCCGTTACCAATTTCCAATTTTGGTCTCTGTGTTTTTGTCTCGTTTTCAATTTGGATCCCTATCTTTTCAAACCCGCCTCTATTTGTGTTTTCAATCTCGCCTCCTCTAGCAGTAACAAATAACCAAGTATATATACAAAGGAAGTAGGGTTTATGTTATTTTTTCAAAATACCAAAAATACCCTTCATGATTAATTGGGCCACAAAAATGGATTGGATAAAAAATAACAAGTCCAATAATATTTTTGTTTGATTTTTTTGAGACAAAAAATGGACACCTAAAATTGTCAAAAATGGTCAAAGTTCGGACAATAAAATATCCGAAAAAATAAAAATGAGTAAATTAAAATAAATTACGAGTCTTGTAAATTAAAGAAAAATTATTGAAATTGTTAAAATCGAAATAAAATGATGATAAAAAATACCCGACTTTTAAAAAACTTAAAGTTAAAAACGAGTCTTCAAACTTTATCGAAAAATTACGGAGAGCACATTTTTACGATCTACGCGACACGTAGATTCATAAAGCGGTGAGTAAAAGATGAAAACTTGAAATATTTTCCCCGCTAATTTTCGCACAGTATTGAATTGCTTTTAACAGTCTGTTTATAAAATCGAAATATCGATATCATCGACATATAAATAATTTAAAATCAATGCAATAAACAGACAGAGAGGTAAAAATGCATGAAGTAAGATAACAGGTAATTTATAATTAAAAATGATGCAAACATCAAATTAAACTGATTTTTGGTCAATTTAAATACGACGTAATGATGCACATGCAATGTGTGAATGACTGTTTTTTTTTTAATTTTAAATATAATGCAAGTAGAAAAATAGCAGGGTAAAATTTGGGGTGCAACAGTATGCAGCTGCCAGTTGAAGAACATATGTTCTGGGTGCTAAACAAATATAGTGTGAGCACATATGTTTGGAGCTTGCTCCTGATCTGGAAGAGGAGACATCTGTATTAGTTGATCAGGACACGATCAACAAGCTCTTATACTCCAGATGTCAGTTTATTTCTGACCTAAGCTTATCGGAGTATATAAGTTAAGCTCAGTACAATTAAAAGACTCATAAAGGTATACCCCTCAGTCCCTTTATATAATATCAAGATGAGCTTATATCTGGTACATTCTTCTGATCAAAGGAACCAGATATGTGGAAAATTATTCACGACCATAGAAAAAATATTATTTGGAGTTGAATATTGTGTCTCAACCACAATGAATCATGGTCATGAATGTTGATTGCCCTAAATATTGTCCTGGAAGAGTATTGTCTAAGAAAGATCAAGGGATCCAGATTGCTTTGAAGAATCTGCAAATTATTTGTGTCATGCCATGAGTAAGTCTGTTCTAGAAAACTAGTTGAGGGAATCTCCTCTGTAGGTACAGACTATGGCATCCATCATCTCAAAATCAGAATAAAAGTCTGAAGAAAAACTTAATGGGTCATATTATTCCATGATATGTAAATTGTTTGGATGGAAAGTTGGTAGTCGTTGTACTTCTTATGTCCCCCGAGTTTTATGAATAAAGTATTATGGATGTTACCCCCTGAATCATAATGGATGATGTCGTACCAGATGTTGAAACATCATCTTAATGTCTTCAATTTTGAATATATGTTTTTTCCTGGAAGTAAGAATAAGTGTGAAGATGTAATCAGTCAGGATGATCTAGCATGAGTAGTTAATTCCAACTGACTAACTGGTAGGTACTTAGACGGGAGACTAAGTACTTATTAGATGTGCAACCTTAATACAAAATTCATATACTTTGTCGGGAGCTGAGTACTTGTATGATGAATTCATGGCATAGTGTGAACTAAATATCAAAATTAAAGTTCACTGTTATCTTCATAAGTTTAGGAAATGTGGCAATGTTATCTGGTGATTATTTGAAGAACTGGTCCAACTTGGGAGATTCATACAAAGACTTACAAATATCTTGATGTGAGCTGGATATTTGTGTGATAGATGTGTTGAAATTTGAATCAAGAAGAGATGAAGTGTGTGATGTATAAAAGAGAATGTGATAGATGTGTTGAAATTTGAATCAAGAAGAGATGAAGTGTATCACAACTATTAAAGACACTAGAGATTGAAGAAGGTAGATAAGGCTCAGACGTATCTATGGTTATACGCATGGTTAACTATGAGGTTTCTTCTATTACAAGTTACAAAGTGTGGCAATCTAAATCTTGTGTAGCAAGCAAACTAAGGATTCCTAATTTGGAAACTGTGGCAAATTCCAAATAAAGAATACTTCAAGTAATATACAACATCAAAGAAGTCCTTATTTTTTATAACTCAGGGGGAGTAACAACATAAGCTTCATCTTATAAGCTAAAAAGGAAAATTTCTAATATTAAGGGGGAGCAACAGTCTATTTGAGAAGCAACTAATAATTGTCAATTGTAAAATTTGCCTTGTCTAGTGCAATTGGATATGTTTATTAAAGAAGGCGCAACTGTTATATATGTTGATGACTAGCTTAATGTCAAGGGGGAGATTGTTCATTAGCTGATGTAAAGGGGAGTTTATACTGAAAATCTTGAATAAGCGGTATTATTGTTATCTCAGAGCCAAAGGAAGATGCACTCTGTGTGAATGTCCCAAATGATGTTGAAACATCAATATCATTGAGAATCTGAAGTAAATTTAAAGCATGTTGATGGGTTCAGATTCTTTTTTCATGGCCACCTAGAAAGAAATTATGGAATTATATGGACAAAAGTGAAGAGTCACACGAAGTGAGTGGACAATGTCTGACTAAATGTCAAGACATCATACATACCATGTCTATGCATGGACATGTAAAATGAGGTGAACAATGCATGCATTGGGACTGTTTTTCCTCTAAAAAAACAGTCAAGGGCTATTAAAAGCATTCAAGGGTAGACTGGACGATGCTCAGCAAGTTAGTGACAATTTTTCAGCCTAGATTAACGCTCCTTGACCAACAACTAATATGCCATTAATCCCTAATAAATTGTTACCCTATTTATAAGAGATCTCATTTATTCTCCAACCACAAGCAAACACTTAACCATTGTCCATCATGTGCTTCATTAAGGTTTGGGCAAACTGTGCCTGGATTTGATTTTGTGAAGGTTTTCATTGTCAAATTCTAGCTAAAAAGGGGGAGAGAATAATAGCACACAAAAAATACAGCAGAAGAAAGAAAAGCAGCAGAGAACAAAAAGATGTCCAAGTCACAAATCAAATTGTCACAATTTTGAACTACTTATGACTTGTGATCTGAGTTGTGAACACAATTATGACTTGTGTTCTGAGTTTCCAGGGGGAATTTCATATTATCTCTTAAGAGATAGAATGTCTCCCATGGTCCTCTTCTTCCACCCCTAGTGACAATAATTGGTTCCTATCTTAAGGGGGTATAAATTATCTTCTTTCTCATGTGCACCAGGATTTTTCTTCCTTTTATCCTTGACAGGCTTAATGGGAAAATTCAAAAACATGAGAACAAGTCAGACTAGATATTGAGACATCATCTTCAACTGGCAGGCTATCAATCTCAACCTGGCAGGCCATCGGATTTTCTCTTGGAAGAACTCTGATGAAGAGGTTGCTCGTCTCCAACTCAAGTTGTGTGAAAGGACTACAAGACATAAAGGTCCTGCTCTGAAGATTGCTGAAGACTCTCTTAATTTTTAATTGTAAATTGTTGATTGTAAATTATTTCTTCTACTTTAAACTGCTTGTTATTATATTTATTTGTTTTAGCTAAAATTTGCCAAATGGAGAGATTGTAAGTTCCTGAATTGTATAGATTGGCTTAATTTTAATAAAACAAATAAATAGCAGCAACAATGTTTTGTACGATAGGATTCCTAACTTATATTCTTATCTAGAATGCCTTAACATGATGTGTTGAAGACCTTCAACAACTGAAACAACATGTCAAATGAGATGTCGAGACATTAGACATCAGGACATCACGCTACAGAAACTGTTAAGTTTGTTACAGTTCTGTTTCAATTGTGCAGAATATTTTGGAAATATTATGCAACATAAGAGGCGTGATCTTTAAGGCATATGTGGAGGTCCAGGAGCTAAGGAGAAAGATCAGCAAGGACCTTGATTGTAGCATAAGTTATCTACGTATTTAATTCTGCAAAGTTTGTTACTGCAGAAGTTTGTTACAGCTTCAAGCTGTTATTTTGAAGGCCCAAATCTAGTTGGGTAATAGGTTATAAATAAGTAGTTGTAACCTAGTTTTAGCAAGCTAGCCGGTTTTAGAAAGATGTAGTCTTTAGGGTTAGCCATGTAAGTGAATCACCCGGATTGTGGGATGGTCACTGATTTGTGCCTCGAAGCCTGTAGGCAAGAGGCTTATTTTACTCACTCAGAAGTTGTGAAGCAATGAGTGTAGTTGTGCCCTTAGAAGAAACTGTGAAATAATTTCAAGTTAGTTTGTGTCACAAGTTGACTGGTTTGTGTTTGAAGTGAGATATCTTCAAACTGTTTTGAATTGTGTTTGGAGTAAGGTATCTCCAAACTGATTGTATTAGGAGTCAAGTCGTTGATGCAATTGCTAGGATGTAATTGCTAGACATCACTGAGGTGATTGAAAGTGAGCAGAGGTTCTCATATCTAAGTATGGTATCTTAGGTAGAAGAGGAATTGGGTAGTCTGATTAAGTGAGGAGTGTAAACAGGAAAAATTCCCTTCCGAATTAATACTACTGATAATGGACTTCATTCCTGGCTTGGTATGCCCCCAGATGTAGGTTGGTTAGAACAGAATTGGGTGAACAATTCTGTGTTGTTTATTATTTCTTGCTTTGTTGATTGTATGCTCTACCTTGTCTGTTTTATAGTGTCGAATCAAATATCATGACATCCTGAGTCTAATAACACCATAATTTCAGTATTGAAAAAAAAAAATTATTCAGATTAATGATACAATTGTAAAATACTTCTCTCTTATAATAGTCATAGGATATAATGAGTAATGGTAAGTCAAAGTAACACTGGTGGAAGTAAAAATTGACTTGGAATGATATTTATTCAATTTAAATACTAAATCCACCCATCTTGAAAAAAACATTTCATGTACAGTCAAGTAAGCACATATACATATATAATGCAAAAAGGGAAAAGGTATATAAACTACATGAGCTTTCTTAAGATGACCAAAAGTTACCACCACCACAGAGTAAAAACCTACCAGATTCAATTCTACTTCTTAGCATCACCCTATCAATCAACAAACTCTCAGCTGATGATTGGAAACTATAGTCACACATGTCACCATAACTTGATCTCATACTTGACAACTTTGAAACACTTTTTTCAAACTTTCTTATGTATTGTTGGATATCTTGTTGAGCTGTAGTGCCTTCAGATGGTTTCTGTGCAAAGGAGAAGCAGTGTTTAGAGTCTGTTTCTTTGCTATCAGCAGTTGAGCTGACTTGTTCATGAATAGCTTCCTCAGAATAAATGCTGGCTGGTGGCTGCATTGTGTCATAATGGATATCGTGTGATTGTTCTCGAGTGCCGGATTGCTGCAAAAATGTAAAACATATAGGTTATGCAAGAAAAGAATAAAAATATGCACTTGTTAAGTAGTATTTGAACTTGCCTCGGTTAAACGAGATGGAGTAGGTGGACCAACCATACTGAGCGGAGGATCCTCTTGAGATGAAAAGTCCGAACTATCGAATGTTGATAGTGATACACACTCGTCAAAATAAGCCTTGGCGTCTTCTGCAAGACGTTTTGACATCCTTTTTCTTTCAATGCTAGACTGTAACCGTGTTTTTGGATTCATCAATAACGGAATAGAAACATCTAATGTAACATGTGGAGTAAATATAATGTGAAAAGAACCTACTTTTCTTAATGGACGGGACTTTGGTATATTAGGGGTCTTGGGATATGGAAGAACTTCTCTCAAGATTCTATCCAGTTCTCGCACTCGATGTTCTTCAACTGCCAGATCTGCTCGAAGACGTCTAGCTCGCTCTTCGGCCTGTAAATATGACAAGTTCTGCTCAATATAAAAGATCGAGAAGTTAACCATACTTCATCTGCAGGTATATATTGGAATACTACCTCTTCAAGCTTTTTGGTATACTCTCTTCTAGTCTCCAATGCTAATTCTACTGTACCAGGGCTTAGCAAGTCCGGATGAATATCAGCGATGTCGGTAACAGTAATGGCTGTAGCATTACTCACTTGAATAGCCTAAATTTCCCGAAACCAGAAGCAAGTTAGATAATAGCATAGAATTTTCTTTTACAATTATTATAGTAATAGTAACAATAAAAAAGTTAGATAGATATGCACATAAGCAAATTATGAGGCGTTTGTGATGAGGAATCAGTGTTATCAAATGGCGGCGCCACTGACACAATGGCGAATATATACACGGCGGTTTTTGGGCTTGCTGCAATGGTAAATATTGGCCGGTATTGCAGGGTTTTTCGCCATAAGCCGCTATAACGATGCCGCAAAGCGGTCGGATTGGCGGGATTTTGACTCTCCACCATCCGCCATTGACAAACTGTGAGGAACTAGAAATTTGAATTACATATGAAGGCAAAAATCATGACATATAATGAGTAAATAATGACCTGCAGTATGCATATTTCAGGAATGAAAAAAATCAAATGATATTCCTAAGAAATGCATATATTGCTACAATTCATGCATAAATGTATCTGAGTAACAGACCTGGAAAAGCCTATTGCTAGATGACTCATTCCCTAAGAAAGAATCAACTGACATGCAGCTTTTCAGGCTGGTTTGTTATACTGAAAAGCCTAAGCCTAAAGTCTAGACCATAATTCTAAATTACGATTGCAGTTATGGTTGTTAATATAGTCATTGCGATAATAGGAATTTATATTTGCACCAAAAAAAAGAGATTTCTGTATCAAAGGATGAATCACCATTGGTTATATCAATTCAATTTTCAAATAGCAAGGAGAAAGTTATAATCTCATAAAACTTACACTTTCGAGGTCAATCTGAATCTCAGAAATAGCCCGCCTAACTTCAGAACGAACTGTTTCATATATATCACTGCCTCCTAGCTGATCCCTTTGTACTGACTGCACAAGTCAAAACAGGGCGACTTTATACCAAAAATTATCCGAATAGTTAGAAACAATTATTTCGAAACAAACCAAATGTGTAGATAAGAGTAGGAGTGCAATAAAGAGTACAAGATTTCCTATTGGGATATAACTTACATTCTGTACACAAACCGCTTTGACAGTTTTCTCATCAAAACCAAATCCAGAACTTGCTGTAGAAACCGCATCATCAAAGTTTTGAGTTTGCAAACCAGACTGGAAAATAAACATCATAACGATTGAACAATCAAGTAACCATCTCAATCATTTTAATAAGCTGCAAATACACACTGGAGAATAATCAACATACTGAAGTCGAAGTGAAACGATCTGAGACATCAATAGTCGAATGCTGACTAGACCATCTGCGCATATCTTTCTCTTGATCAGGTCTTCCAAACAAACCATCTTTTCTGTTACTCCCAACTAACTTCAGACCATTTCTAGCTTTACAATCAGCTTCGCTCTACTCAAACAACAAAATTACAAAACAAGTAAAAAAGGGAAATGACAAATAAATACAAGTGTTTTGAGAGGTACAGAACTAGAACTATAGGGTGTTAGGCAATTGTAATAAATAGGTTATATGATATTTACCTCAGAAGTGGAATAGTTGAAGTGCCGCCGGGAAACCGGACACTGTGAAGCAGACCGGGTGGATCGTCGGCCCGTATCCACCCTAGAAACACTCCGACCTTTATCCTTCCGGTTCGGTTCAGCATTTCGCGCCACGGAACGTCCCCTAACAGGAGTAGGCGAAGTTTCTAGAACCGGAGGTTTTGAAGTTTGGTCAAAGAGAGGGTTGTCCCTTCTGTTAAGAAACTCATTGGAAAAATCGAAACTAGTGTTTCTAGAAAACGCGCTTACGCTTCTTGACCTTCGAGTCGGAGGAGCTCTGGCGGTGGCGGTGGCGGCGGCGGTGGTGGTTGAAGTGGAAGAAGAAGATGATGATTGGTTTCCTCTTCGTGAAGAGGATTTGAAAGCAGCAACTGCCATCACGAGAAACAGAAGAAAAATGTAGCAAATAAGGTTCTTTGCATCTTCGGAAACGGCGAAGGTTCTTGTCTTGTCGTGTTATCGGTGATTTATTTTATTCTATTGTTTGGTTTTTATTTTGTTTAATATTTTAATTGTGTTTGTGTGTCTTTTTGGCTTTGATTTCAATTTGTTTTCAAATGTTCATTAATTATCATCGTGATCACATGTTTTTGCAGCTAATAAAGGGTTAATAGATGTTGATTGAATGAGATTTTTCAAGATTCTTTCTATGCTAGAAGAAAGTTTAGTTTTGTTGTATCACAAAAATAAAAACTATTACTCTCTCCGTTTTAAAATTAATGTAAGTTTAAGTTTTTTACACATACATTAAAAAATATAATATTGTCAATTCAATAGCGTACTTTTACTAAATTAATAATTTATTAAAAATAATTAATAAAATAATAATTATATGACATAATTAAAAAAATAATTATAATTATTATATTGAAAAGTGAAAACAACATTTATTGATAGTAAATTACCATTAAATTTATAAATAAATTTAAAAATTTAAAGAATTTTATGTTTTAATTTATATTTTGATTTTTGATTTTTTTGTAAAGTTAAATAGAGGTGGTGTGAGACTTACGTTAGGAGGTTTGATTAGAATTTAGAGGCATTTATGGTAATTGAATTTGGGGTTATGTGAAGGTGTGAGAGAATTTATTGCTTTGAAGACGATGGTGACACTTAAAAGTAGTATGGTTGGAGGTTAACTTGAGGAATTAGAAGAATGTTAATGGTAGTTGAATAGAGAGGTTCTTCTGGGAGTTATTTATATCGTGGAATTTATTCTTACTAGTGTGTATACCTATGTTAAAAATAATATAATTCTTATTATAAATGTTTAATTTGATTTTTTAAAAATTGATAAATTATAACTAATTCAAGTTTTATTTACTAAAGTTAACCAACATCATCAAAAATATTATTCAATATTGATATCAGTAGGCTCAATTTTTTCTGTTTCATATTAATTTCACTAAGAAAACAATATAATAACAACTATAAAAATATATTTTGAAATTCAATTTTCAAATACCATTTAAAAACTTAATTTTAGATCTATAATATTTATTTATAAATATATGATTTTAATATCTTATAAAAAGTTGTCAAACCAGGACTCGTGAAAATTCATACCTAGTAAAAAATTTATAATTTCATGATTTTAATTTCTTACAAAAAGTTATCAAATTAGGACTCGTGAACACTCATATTTAATGGATTCTTTTTAAATGATAATAGTAAATCAGCAATTAAGAAACTCATTATCTTTTAATAAATTAAAAATTATTTTCAAGACAAAATGATATATTTGTTAAATTTCTTTCTTTTATAAGTATATCGAGTTAGAGTAAAATGAATACTCCAACATTTTCAAATCTTAAAAATAAATTACCGACATTATAAAAATAGAACTTATAATTGAAGAATATTATTGACAAAATTTTCAGTGAGGTTAATGCAATACCCCAAATCTATTCAACGTGTATATAAATTAGAGTGTCAAAATTTTAACTTAAAACTTGAGGCATTACATTCTCACAATTTGAAAACAACGGTAAAACAACATAATTGTAACAGATACATAGCACATAATAAGTAGAAAGACTCCAAAACACATTAGTCTCCAATAATTCAACTTTAATAAAATAAATGCAGCGGATTCTCAACGGTAATACTTGCAAAATAAACATAGCCTCTTTTAAAACAACTGAAAATCACCAACAACTTCTCAAAGTAACAACTTTTAGTTCAACGGAAGAAAAGTAACATAATAATCAAAACAAGCTTTCATTCCCCCTGAGTGCTAGGTATCAGAGCGACGACGCCAAAAGCTACTAAATTCTTTACTCCTCGTTACCTGCACGTTACCAATATAAAGGCAACGACAAACAAATAAAAAGGGTGAGATATCGAAAAATATAAGCAAAAATATGATAACTAATATATTAGATATAGAATCATACAATATTCACCGCTTCAAACAACTACAACATAACGATCAACAAAACAACATAGTAAATAACAACAACTTCATAATCCAACTCAAAATGTGACTTGACTATGCACATGCATGTGGATCCATCGGAGTAAAATTCCCAACTTAAAATCATGTCAGGTTATCAAGGCATTCAGCAAGACATAAGCTTTCAACTTCAATTTGTGTCAATCTAGGCCAACGTGGTGAGCATCCGCTCCAACTTAGAAATGCAATGTATGCGACTTAGTATGAATGGCATACAAACAACAACATTAACAACAATGCAACTCATAACAACATATTCAACTTCAACCTCAACATTGGCTATTTAAGCCTACGACTCAAAACTTGTTCAAACAAAGATCGATCAATTTCATCACCAAATAAAGAATTGGCAAAATTATACAACCCTAAACCCCACATAAAAATTATCATACAATCGATTATATAAGTCGAATTTCACCCCTTACCTTTGGATTGGATGGAGCTCGAAAATTGATCGGAATCAGCAACTTTAAGACTGCAATTTGAGCTTTTTCCCCAACTGCTAGCAAACCCTTATTTCTCAATTCCTCTTCTACTGCTACATGAATATTTTCTTTTGTTTTTCTAAAGATACTACTTCCATATACTACCTAAGCCACTTAAAAATAATAATGGGTCACTAAACTCATATTGGGTCTACTAACTATTACTCCTCAAAATGTTATTTCACCCCTATAACTGACTCATCCATATTTAATTAATAATTCTGAAAATAATAATAAATTCTAATATATTTTACCCGACTAATTTTACTCGTCTATCAACTTAACGACTTAAACCACAAATTCGACATAACTAAGAATTTATCGAAAAATACTTGATAATATTTAATTAAAATATTTAATTAAATACGGGTGTTACAACTCTCCCCCACTTAGAATATTTTCGTCCTCGAAAATTCATCTGACACAACCATCCTTAACTGACACAACCATCCTTAACTGACACAACCATCCTTAACATCGCTTCCACATCTAACTTTCTTATTCTCAAGTTGCACTTGACAACACTCAGACTATTACTTTTTCCGATACTGCAACAACTCAAGACAGTTAAATCCGATATGCATATGTTACTTTTCCAATACTCTTGCTACATAATCAGCACTACTCCAACAATACCTCGGAATATCAACTTACAAATCAATAACAACTATCATTCGTTTATACTTGACTATACAACGTCGCATTATCATCTTACAACATTTCCAAGATCAAGACACCCACACCATCTCCTCTTCCTGGACTTTTGAATGTCAATTATCCACAGCTCTACTCACATCTTTGTATCTCATAGCCAATCTAATCACTAATCAACTTCAGCATATTTCGAAATATCTTTCATCTTTAACTAACAATAACATTTCGGAGACGGAAACAAGACCATTACTACATCAACTTTACAACATAACTCAATTGCTATACACACAACTCATCATCAACTAGCATCCACAGTAACATCACACATCTCTGACACATCATTCCTACATCAAAAGCTCGCCAAATCAAGCATGTACAGTAAACTTATAGCAACTGCGTTACATACACTTCTGCTGCGCAACTCTGATAATTTATCTTAAGTTATCATACTCATTCAAACCTTGGTCAACAAAACATTTTATAAGTCTCATCATAGTCTCAGACTTCCTTCAACTTCCACCACAAAATCCTTGTTCACTTGATATCCTCAATCTTTTACTTTGTTCACCATTACGCTAACACGAAAATTCTATACCCTCCAAACGATTTCGTCTACTATCAACAAGAGATCAAGGGTGATCAGTTCCTCAATTTGTCAATAGATAGTCGAGAATCCTAATGGAGTATAAACCATCATTACCAACTACAACAGTGTTCCTTTATAATTTGTACTTACGTCACCGAAAGCACCATACTTCCATAATTTCCAAAATCATCCAAACATGCCAACACCGACGTCTAGCAGCTACATACTAATACTCCTCTAACAATAACACCAGAACAAAGTTTTTTTAGGCCATCATCAACACTCCTTATTCTTGAAATCATACTCGCCTCTTTACACTCCCAACTATAACTCGTGGTTCCAAGGATTCCAACAACTTCTACAACTCTTTCGGTCGCTTACAAAAAATTTCATGGCAAGGCCTACAACGACCTGTTACTTAACCATTGTTCCCACGTCAACATCTTACGCAAGGCTACTTAAACAACAACCATACAATCCATCAACAATGCAAAACGCAATAGCTTTCTAAATCCCATCAATTATCATATTACTCCTCATCCTTCGAGAAGTAAACACCAACAATTCCTGTTCATTCCTTTCCAAGATTCTCCAACAACTCTTACAATGTCTCCATCAGCAATACACTGCACCAACGACTCGCAATCGAATTATATTCGAGAAGCACCGTTTTCCCCCCAATTAGATTCAAACCAAATCCTATGGACAACAAATCAGAAACACAACAAGTACCGATAGTGTTTCACACACTTATCGCGTACAGAGGAATAAACAACATTAGACGACACTGGCCGGACGGACCGACCTGCTCTGATACCACTAATGTAACACCCCAAATCTACCCAACGTGTATATAAATCAGAGTGCCAAAATTTCAAATTAAAACTTGAGGCATTACATTCTCACAACGGTAAAACAACTTAATTGTAACAGATACATAGCACATAATAAGTAGAAAGACTCCAAAACACATTAGTCTCCAATAATTCAACTTTAATAAAATAACTGCAACGGATTCTCAACGGTAATACTTGCAAAATAAACATAGCCTCTTTTAAAATAACTGAAAATCACCAGCAACTTTTCAAAGTAACAACTTTTAGTTCAACTGAAGAAAAATAACTTAATAATCAAAACAAGCGTTCATTCCCCCCAAGTTCTACGTATTAGAGCGACGACGCCAAAATCTACTAAATTATTTACTCCTCGTTACCTGCACGTTACCAATATAAAGGCAACGACGAACAAATAGAAAGGGTGAGATATCGAAAAATATAAGCAAAAGTATGATAATTAATATATTAGATATAGGATCATACAATATTCACCGCTTCAAACAACTACAACATAATGATCAACAAACAACATAGTAAATAACAATAAATTCATAATGCAACTCAAAATGAGACTCAACTATGCACATGCATGTGGATCCATCGGAGTAAAACTCCAAACATAAAATCATGTCAGGTTATCGAGGCATTCAACAAGGCATAAGCCTTCAACTTCAATTTGTGTCAATCCTGGCCAACGTGGTGAGCATCTGCTCCAACTTAGAAATGCAATGTATGCGACTTAGTATGAATGAAATACAAACAACAACATCAACAACAATGCAACTCATAACAACATATTCAACTTCAGTTTATCTCCAACTAAAATCAACTCCAATTGATGAGAAAAACTTGAATTTATGGAGAAATTGGAAGAAAAGTGACGAGGAAATCCTTGATTAAGCAAACGAAGAGCTAGCCGAGCTCTATAAGGAAGAAAGAGGACCAGTCCAAGCTAGGGAGGCCGTCCGGTTTCCTTGGAGAGGAATTCCGGTCAAGGCCGGTAGTAGAAAGGGAGGGAGGCAGCTGGAAGGCCTTGCGCGCGATCGGAGAGAGAAGAGGGAGACGAAACCGGTCGGTTCAGGTGAAGGGAGAGGGAGCGGTCGACGATGAAGGGGCTGGCCGGAGGAAGACCGGTCCGGCTGAGGTCTGAACGGTGAGGGGAGGTCCGAGCGGTGGAGAAGCTTGGCAAGGGGTGGCTCGGTTTGAGAGAGGAGGGAAGTTCCTTTTTGCTTTGAATTTTTGACTTTTGATTTTAGAGAATTAAGAGAAGAAAAGTTGAAATTTGAGAGCAAAATTTAGCAAACTATTGTGTGTGTTTAATTTATGAAGGGGAAAATATATTTATAGTGTTAAAAATTGGGCCTTAGAGTGCCATGGATCCACAACTAGGCCCAAATCGCGATTATCCGAATTATTTTCATCCACAGTCCAAAACAGCCAAATCCATGCGAAATTTGAAGTCGAAATGTAAACAAGAAATTTTTTTGACTCAATCGGACGAACATTCCAGGTGATACGATTTTTTGAAGTTTCAGCACACTTTTCAGGCATCTGACACATGCAAAATTTTTATTGCGCTCTTCGGAGAAATTGCCTCGAATGAGAGTCTTCTGATAAAAATTCGAACACAGAGTCTTTGTAGAAAACGAAATTTGTGAACTTTAGGCACCTGTACCACCTCGTTTCGATAAAAATTGAGCAAGATATGATTTTTTGAACTTCGCGTATCAAATGAAAATTGCTCGGTTCGTCTCAAAATCAACTCCAGAAAATAAAAACTGCTCTTAAATGATAAGGAATTGGCTCTGGACTTATTCATGAGAGTTGTAGAGGACTTCGATACGAAATTTTAGACACCGGTCCCACTTAGTTTTGATGTTCTAGCTAGGAGTTATGAATTTTTTAGCACACCGAGAACACGATACAACACTAAAATTCAGTTTATTCCACTTGAAAGATCAATTTCTTTGAGGGCATTCCTCACACAATTTGCTTTCGGCTCGGAAAATAAAGTTGTAGATAATAGTGAGAGGGACTTGCCAGTCGAAAATCATCAGAAAATACCTGAAGATCTGAGAGTTATGCCTTTCGGAGCGCCCAAAACACACCTAAACCCAAAATTCACTTTATTGAGAAATGAACAAATAAAGTCTTTTTCTTGACGAAACGGCCTCCGATCTGAACAAATAAACTGGAGAATATATTGAAATGATATCAATACCTATGGGATCAAACCAAAATAGCTTTCTAACCATAAAATCTTGCATCAAGCATACAAACCGAAAATATCGATATCGGTCTCGAAATGATCTGAGATAACTGAAACGCATAGTTTCTTCCACAATTGTGATACTTAGAACTTGGTAACTATATGATCAATGCTAAGCATGCATATGCATGTAGGTTTATAATGATGCAATTATAAGTCAGATATACCAAAATGAAGAAGGTAAATTTTGGGGTACAACACTCGTGGCCTAGCTGCCTGTCATAGTTATACCTGGTCGGGTTGTCCGTGGCCGGATTGAAGTTATGGACTATAATGAATAACATTTATGAACCTTACAAGTAATTATGGATGATTACGAACGTTACAAGCCATTAAGGCCGTTTTACGAGTGTTACGATATTAATAGACAGTTACATCATTATGATCATTAAATCATATATATTCAATAAAGAGTTAAAGCGTATACTATATATATATATATATATATATATATATATATATATATATATATATATATATATATATGCCTAGAGACCAAAGGCAAAGATGGATTAATCCCTGGCTACACCTCTCTCTCACTACAAACTCTCTGTGACACATTTCAGAAAAATACTACATATCATACAATAGGGCTCCTGACTGAGGGGTAAGAAAGACACATCGCTTGGAGTTTATGCATACTTGTATAAACCTCAGAATCCTTTATTATCACCAATAATTCCATCCCGCTTACTTGTGACTCCCCCCGAAACTCTTCAACTGGTGGGGAGTCTGTCTATTTGGTGTTTAGTAAGAACACATTATTAAGCTTGAAACTCGTTTCTCTCTTAGATGAGGGTACTTTGAGTGTATCGCTATTAAATGTGAAGAAATGCGATCACTAACACAAACACAAAAATTTGTTTAAATAGACATCCTAAATAAGTAATCATCGACAGTTACTAGCTCATTTCTATGATTCACGGGGCTGTTTGAATATTCCCACGTTCTTAATGGCTCTGCCTGTTGATAACCGTTCTCGCCAGTATGCATTCTTTCTCCAACCTCTTCGCCTTTGTCTTTGTCGATAGGTGCTCATGATCTACCTGCCTTCGTCGACTAACCCCTTTCTACACTCGGCGCATCTTGTTGTTTTTCACCAAACTTGTGCCAATTTAGCCAAAATAATTCCACATAGTTGTAGGCTCATTTCCTCAGTCGAAAATTGCTTGTCAACACTCATATAGAAATGTGTTTTGATTGTTGAATTGATTGCATATTTTCAATTTATTTCTAACATTTGTAAATCATTTATGATTGTCATCTTATTCTTTTTTGTGAACATGGACTATGTGACCAAAATTACAGCTAATTTGGCTTTGCTAGAATGATTCATTATTTTTTATAAACGGAAAAGATGTATTGTTGATAAATAAAATATAATTGAAAAAAATTCTATTGTTGAAACAAATAATTATATTGTTTTTATATGGATAAATGTGAACGTATCTATGAGATACAAGATGTAGACTATTCATTTTAATGTTCATCTTTTGAATCTTTCTTTTGATGTTGTTTATATAGATGAAGTTAGAGAATCAGTTGTACGATTTATTATAAGTATGAATCAATATTTAAAAGTTGTTGCATATTATTAGTCTATATTTGTAACTATTTGAAGAATGAATTCATATTTTACCAATGATAGTTTGATAGACGTGTAATGTAAATCTAGACGGGACTTGTGCCATAACACATGTTTCTTACTAGTTTATAAAAAAAAAAGGCAAAATCACCTTCAAACTACTTTAAGTTATTTAATTGTAACAAGTCAGTCCTTTATATTTTTTCGGTACATGTGAGTCATTTATGTTGACTTACGCCTGCGCGGTTGAATTTTTTTCTGTTTTATTTTGTTCTATTAATTTTATTTTAATTCATTTTTAACTTCTAAAATTCATATTAAATCCATTTTTGATCCAAAAATTATGAAAAAATTCCTAAAAATATTTTTTCTCATCTATATTTTGTATAAATTTCTGAGAATTTTATTTTATATTTTATTATTTTTTTTAATTTCTATCTTTTGAGTGTATTTTAATTAATTTAAAAATATTTTTATACACTAAAAAATTATAAAATTTTTAATATATGATTTAATGATTTATGTTAAATTACATATCACTCGAATCAGTATCACTTCAACTTTTTTTAAAATAAAATTGAAAAAAAAAAATCATCGACGATGACCGGGAACTCCTTACCGGCGGTGAAGCTCACCGACAGTGGCCGCCCAGTTCTGTTACCGAACGAGATCGAGTGCTTCTTCCTCTCCGGCGTAGACCTTCTCAGCGAAGACGAATCTAACACATGGTTCCCTCACTTGAAATCCGGCCTCCTCATCCTAACCACGCACCGTCTCCTCTGGCTCCCAGACGCGGCCGTCGCCGCCTCATCTTCCTCCGTGGCCGTCCCCCTTGCTTCAATCTCCCACATTTTTCCACACAAGAAGTCTCTCAAATCGGTGTTCGCCTCCCCTAGGGTCCGTTTCCAGGTGTCGCCATCGCCGGAGCGGGGAGTTGCTGCATCGGGATCGAGATCGGTGGTTGCGACGGTCGTGGTGAGGGGAAAAGGGGATTGTGATGCTTTTGTGTCTAAGTTTTGGGAGAATTGGAGAGGTAGAGCGTGGGAGGAGTCAGAGAGTGCTACGAGTTCGAGTTCTAATGCGGCGGCTAGGGCAGCGTCGACATCATCGAGTGGCATTTATTCGAGTGATGGGACGGTGAGGATGGTGGGAGTGTCGGGGATATTGAGGAAGGAGCAGGAAATGTGGGAGAGTACTGATAAGAGTTTGCAGGATGCTTTTCAGGATTTGAATGCACTTATGGTAACTCTTTTTCTTTCTTTCTGTTTTATACATTTTTTGCTATTTTGGTGCTTAAATTGGAACACTAGGGTTATGTTTTAGGTTTTTCTTGTGAAAGGAGGAAAGTTTGATGTACTCAGTTGAGTTGAGTTGAGTTGAATTTTGTACCATTGCAGTATGCAACTTTAACAAGTCCAGAAACATAATTCTCAGTAAACAAAGTATGTCGGTTTTTGTTGAAGTTGTATCAAACAAGCTTAGCTGTTGTCAGCTGCAGTCTGCTAAGAATTAGTTAGCTTAGATGTTGTTAACTGCAGTCTGTTAAGAATTAGTTAGCTTAGATGTTGTCAACTGCAGTCTGTTAAGAATTAGTTAGACTTTGCATCCAACTAACTCTGATATAAATAGACATTACTGTTCATATTGTAATGCATTGAAAACATTGAACAATTTTCTCTCAATTTCTCTATTCTATATCTTTCTAACACATGACTTGTCAAATGAGAGGTTGGAGACAAGTCTTAAAAGTGTATGACTTCCTTTTGATTTGAGCAGAAGTAAGACGGAGTATATGAAATATAAGTTTAGTAAAAGGAGTAGTGTTTCTAATTTAAGAGGTGAAGGTTGGAGATCATATCACACCACAAATTACGTGGTTTAAATATTTTGGGTTTGTAGTGCAAAATGATGGTGAAATAGAATATGCAAACCATCATATTCAAGCTGTGTGGTTGAAATGGAGAAGAGCCTCAAGTGTTTTATGTGATACGGAAGTATCGGCCAAACTGAAGAGAAAATTTTATGACCCAACTATTAGTCCGATGATGTTGTACGAGACAAAATGTTGAGTCGTAAAGAACCAATAGGAAAATAAACCAAGTTTAGCATAGATGGGGATGTTGCGTTGGATGTGTGGTAAGACTATACGAGATAAATTAGGAATGACAATATTAGGGAGAGTGTTGGGGTTGCATATATTGTAGAAAAGATGATGCAATCTAGGCTTAAATGGTTTGATTGAGCATCTAGAAAAGATGATGCAATCTAGGCTTATGTAGTAAGGAGAGTATATCAGATAAAGGCTAGTCAAACCGCTAGAGGTAGAGGAAGACCTTATAAAATTATAAGAGAAACTATTAAGAAAGATCTCGAGATTAATGAATTGGATAGAAACATGGTCTTTCTTTGATAGAACATTATGGCATAATTTGATCCATGTAGCCGTCCCCATTGAGTGGGATAAGACTTGATTGTTATTGTTGTTGTATTATGGTGTAGTTTGATTCATCTAGCCGACCCTAATTAGTGGAATAAGACTTGATTGCTATTGTTGTATATGACTTGCTTTGGCCATGAGTTTGAAGAAAATATTAGGTGTTTGTTGTTATATTTTGTAGATACAAGCTGCATGTTTCTCATGCTGGGAAAGGTAGCTTAAACCATGTTGTCAATGTAAACTAATAATGTGGATTTTTAGTATTTTTATTTTTGTTTGTCTCGGAAGTTTACACTTTTAATTTGTGTACTTAAAGTAATTTGAGGAAAATGTCTTTCCTTCTCATTTTAGTTTTAGTTAAATGAAATGGGTACATTGCTCAATTTACTTTTGATTGATGAGGGTTGATCCGGCAAATGAAATCCGATTTAATAAATCTTGAAAGTTTAATGTTAATTTTTATAAGAGAACTTGTGAGCTGAGTTTTAACTTTATGATGTGCAAACAGATGTGAACTCTTTGTTTCTCTGACCTGATTATGACTGTTGTAACTAGGTCTGGAAGTTATTTTGTAATCTGTTAGCTAGTTTTGTTTGAAGCTTAAGCTGCTTTAAGTTTTGACTTAATGATGGATTTGCAGAGCAAGGCCAAAGAGATGGTCATGCTAGCGGAAAAAATGAGGCAAAAACTTTTGTCAGGCTCAAGTTCTCAAATGAATACAACTAACGATGAAGAGATGGGTTCAAAGGAAGAAATGCAAGAATTGTTATTGAGTGTTGGTATAATATCCCCTGTTACAAAAGAGTCTGCGGGTGCTCTGTATCATCAACAGTTATCTCGCCAGGTTCGCTTATCTCTGCTCCGTAATCATTCATTATTTTCTCAGTAATCAAAATATCATGTGAATTGTAAGTTTGTTTTGTTATTCATTGATTAAAAGTGTTGTGAATTCCGAGGCTCATGGGGACATAAGTTTTGCCAGTACCAAGAGAATAAGGAACTAGTCATAAAATATGATTAAGTGTTAACCATATGTTGCTGAACATGTTGAAGATGAATGTCTTTGATTTTGATGATGACAAATAAGGACTTACATGGAGCTAGTATCAAGGGCAGATGGTGTTAAAGAGGAAAATATAAATGCTATAAACCAAGGCCAAAAGGGAAAAGATGAGCAGAATCGTAGAAGATTATAATTATAATTATCAATTAGAATACTGAATATCTTCTTTATATGCACTACAATTGAAATCGAGATGCATGCTGAGCATATTAAGAGCCCAGGAAGAGCTCTCTTACTCACACTTTCTCATTCCTAGGGAGAAATATATTAGTGTTGATTTAATATTTTGCCAACTCTTCTACTCCCAATTTTGGCTGCGCATATCAATTGATGTTTTTAGCACTTGTACGAAAGTAGTGAGTAAAACCAACGGTCTGTATTTCTGAAGTTAAGGAGTTAATTAATGGTCGCTTGACTGATTATCATCAGATAGGTTTCTGATTGTTTAAATTATTCTAATATGTCCGTGCTAATAGTTGGCAGATTTTGTTAAAGTTCCACTAGAGAGAGCTGGAGGAATTATCAATCTAATTGATATTTATTGTCTCTTCAATCGTGCTCGTGGAACAGGTTTCAATACTTTTTCATCTGTGCTCCCTTGACATGATTAGTTTTGAAGTCGTCCATTTGTTGAATTAATACTTCCCTTGTTTTTGTCGTCTAATAAACAGAGTTGATCTCACCTGATGATTTGTTGCAAGCATGCTCTCTGTGGGAGAAGTTTGATGTGTATGTATGACATTATCTTCTATGCTAATTATTTTCTGCTGCTGCATTTGTGTAAATTGTAGTCATAGTATATAACCAACAAGAGGTGACTTTAGTTTATACTCCGGGATTCTAAAATTTAATCCTTCAGTGCAAATACGCAACCCCCTCTGGGATTTGTTATATCTCCATGCATTGACTATGTTATTTGACTGTTTCAGCGCAATTGTTCTGCGGAAGTTTGATAGCGGCGTCATGGTAATACAAAATAAGTCCCACAGTGATGAGGAGGTATGTTCATTTTATCATTTCTTCTGCAGCCATTTTTATATGTTAGATTTTATTACTGTATTAACTTGGGAAAAGCATCCGTGTTGTGGTCTGCACAATATGGATTTTACGCTGTGCCCTAATTGTGAAATTGTACATTTATGTTTTTCTTGGTTTGACATTAATGTCTAATTATGTTGAAATGCAAGCTGGGCAAACATGATTCAATTAACTAACTTCTATTGGCGTGTAGGTTTTCACTAAAATTAAGGTGCTTGTTATGAAGCCTGATGCTCTTCGAGCTGGGATAAGTCCTAGTGATGCTGCGATGACACTAGGAGTTGCCCCAGCAATGGCAAAGGAACATCTCTTGTCTGCCGAGAGCAAGGGTTTGCTGCTGTACTGCTATCTTCACTACTTTTAACAACATATCTTTTATTCTGATTTTGTCCGATCTTTCCCAGGTATACTTTGCAGAGATGTCAGCCCCGATGGATTTCGCTTTTATATTAACTTGTTCTCAGAAATTGATCGAGATGATATGTATTTGTAAGTGAACTTTCTATACTTAAATTAGATGAAGTTTTATTTTTACTTTCATCCCATTCTTGTTATAGCTTCATGTTTCAAGATTAGATAAATTATTTTAGATAATATGCTAAAAGTATTTCTACTCGTAATATACAAATAGATTATGTCATTGATTTTATTTGAAAATCGGTGCTTCATTTTTGAAATTAGTATCACCGGCTTTGCTGTTGAGCACTCTGCTTGGTAGTTACTCAAGATTTATTGATTGCTATCCTTTTCCTCCATCTTATTGGTTTCTAATCTGATATTTTTTAATGATAGAAGATGATTCATTGATTGATTTCATATGCATAAGTTGTGTTGTGATGAAGTGTTGCATATGCCATTTTTGCAGAGTGAAAGATCAGGGGATTTATCCCTCATGGGTTAGAGCAATCCCTGCTCATGGTTAGAGTGGTAAGCTTGCCCAATTCAAGGTATATTGGACAAATTTTGAGTGCCAAGAACTGGCCTGACTTGGCTAGTTTTTGTATATTTTTCTCCTTTTAATCACTATATAAAAGGTACATACACATACTCATTGATGTGCTTCAATAATATTAGATTTCAATTCTAAAGAACATATAGCAAAATCACCATAAAGAATTATTATAATGCTCACATCAAAATAACAATTTATTTATACGAATTTGGCATTGCTTTGTGAATTTAGCAAATAGAAGCAGGAACTAAGCTCAAAGTTACATTACCTTCACTCAGATCAATAATTGTCCCTGTTGGGTTTTTATTCTTGAAATTTAATACACACACACACAAATGATAAAAAGGCAGTAAAAAGTGTTGCAAGATTGTGAGAAATTAAATTTAAGTGTTATTAGAACTCAAACTGCATGTTTGATGTGTATCCAAGTGCAGCAAGATGAGTTGCTATGGCTTTATTCATGGGTGGAGGACCACACCTAAGTATCTGCAAAATTGGACAATTTATTTTGTTTTTAAATTATTCTTACTAGGTGGTAATAAATTTTCTTACAAGAGTGCGTGTGTGTGTGCACGTGCGTTGTCAATTAAACCTGGATATCCGAGGCAGGTGCTGGACAATGGGATTCAATCATCTCCTTCAATATATACCCAACACCACCATTCCATTCAGTAGGAGGCTGTCAAGTGTGTTCAACATATATCAAACAATATATTTTGCACAGTATATGAATCCTTGAAATGGTTTCTAGTTTTTGTTTTTAGAATGGATGGAGCAACGAACCTTGTTAAGAACATGATAGACATGGAATCTGTGAGGAAATGTGTTTGCAAATCGATCAAGTTCTTCCTGCATTACCAAACATATTTTACCTAGGATTCAAGCTAGCCAAACATTTAATTTCAATTCCACTACTCTATGGACAAGATTTCTTAAGGTAGTAGTAGGTCGGTTACCTTTAGTAGGATATCATCCACTGTCACATTTGCATAAATGAGGTACACTTGTGTTTTGTCCTTTTTGTTTTCTAGTATGGCCCTTATAAGCTACAACAAAAGATGAATTGTCATTTTCAATTTACTTCCAAACAATCATAAAGTGACTTTAATTACTGTACGTTTCTATAATTATATACCTGAAACATTGGGGTAATGCCTGAACCTCCGGCAATCATTCCAAATGCCCTAACCTGGCCAACTTTGTAACTGAAACGTCCCTACAAACTCAGCATATATAGCCATTATATCACACTTACTTTTTCATGTATATGAAAATGAAAACTGCGCACTGTTTACAGCTTCAATGTTTTTATTTTGCCTAACAAGGTAAGTAAAGTACCTTGGGTCCCTTCACTGCCAAGCTGTCACCTTCCTTCATTTGCCTAAAATGGTGGGACATTTTTCCATTTGGGTACATCTGATATGATACCACATAGTTGATGTTTACATTAGTATTTTCATAAATAAATTTTATAATTTGCCAAAATTTATCCATAAAATGTACCTTTACAACTAATTCAAAATAGCCAATATCTGAATCCAATGTGATTGGTGTATAAGACCTCATAACTTCCTCTCCTTTACTATCTCTTCCTCTGCTCAATATTTATACAAAGTGTTACACAACTAATTAACATGTTAGTTGTGTTACTGTTGGTCCAGAATTAAATATCTGACATCAACATTTATATTGATAACTAAGTCATTGAAAAGAAGTATAGAGAAAATTTTCAAACCTGACAAGTATGTTTTTTCCAACAGGAAGACCTAATATCGATTTAGGAGTAGGAAGGGCAAATTTGAATCTTGCAGCATTGGGGCTGATCTGGGTCTTCTTTACAAGTTTGAATTCTTTGAAAATATTTGGGTCAAGGGAACCTGAAAATTTGGTAGTTTAGATGGTCACTTTATAAGTTTGATATCGAACTCGAGACCTTTAGTTAAGTTGAACAACAGTGTAAAAATATTGAAATGAAATATTCAAAATGATGAGTTTGAAAAAGATCACATACTAGTAATTGTTAACAAAATTTAGTATTTAAGTAGTAATGAATAGACCTTTGGGTTTCTTGCGATAGTAAATATATGCAGCAGCAAGACCAACAGCAACAAGAGCAATTGCGCCATTCAACAATTCAGGCTCCAAGTTCTTAGCAAATGGCAAAGACTTGAAAAACAATGTAGGGAAATTAAGTGTCATGTTGAATGGTAACTCCAACATTTTGTATGAAATCTTGTTAATTTGTTAATCAACAACACCATGCTTTATATATACATTTGTACATGAACATTACATAAGATATATATTCCTTAAACTAATTAACCTTACTCTTTCTAGCTATTATAGAATGAAGCAAAGAATAATCCCAAACGTCTCAAGAAGGATAACATATTCTGTTAGACTTTTACAATATTTTTTTAAAATAAAATTATGGATATATTCTAGTTGAAAATAATCATCTACAGATGTAATTGACGCTTCATTACTTAGGCACTGTTATGTTGTTTAAAGTGTTGGAAGATGAGTTAGCAAGCACTACTCATGGAAAGCTATTACATCTGTTTTAAATTGAGTCATGTTTAAAGGTTTTGCATATAGATTAAAATAATCATTCATTAAAGTTGATTAAATAATTCATTGAAGTTGTTAAAAGACATTATACTTTTACTATTAAGAGAATTATATGATACTTTTTAAGATAGATTAATTATATTTATTGGAGATTAAAACTTTATTGTTAAAAGAATTATAGGAGATTAAAATTTTATTGTTAAGATTATAGATATATTTTTTGATGATGGATTAGTTACAGGAGATTACAACTTTAAATTGAAGCACCACTTATTTTTTTAAGAGGTTTTTTTTTCCACCCCATGCTTTTTTAGCTCACTACACGAAATTTTAAAAGTATTCTTAAAAATTAAAAATATATTTTTGGTGCATATTCATACATAGATCATTCATTTTTTGAGATTTATCATATTTTATGACAAAATTTATTTCAAAAATACACTTTAAAAATACACTTTAGAAAATTCCCGAAAAATACTTCCAGTACCTACTACTGCTACTTTTTGTTTTACAGCTTCTCATCTAGCAAAGCCTACAGAATAGGACATGTCTAGTTTGTTATCCATTCATTCCTGCTCATGTACTCTAGGAGTGTTTGTGATGCGGTTTGAGCGGTTCTGAAGTTAAAAATTATTCAAACTGTAAGAGAAAAAGCGCACGGTTTGGTTTAGTTCGATTGACTTTTAAAAATAAAATCAAATTAATGCGGTTTGGTTCGGTTGATTCAATTTAAAAAAATAAATAAATTGATTCTTACATATACATACAGAGGAAAATATAATTTTGTGTTTAACCGTTCATACATTTCCATAAAAAAAATTTGTAATGTGAAAATAAATTTATAATTTGATAGATAAAATTGCGTCTTATAATTTTATCTTAAATCTAAAGAATGATATACATGAAATTGCATTATATCATAAAAAGAATACGATACGATAAAATATATTGTGAAAATCGTATTTATAAATAAATAATATTTTATTTTTGATGATATATAAATTAAAATAAATATTATACAAAGAATATTATAAAATAGACACATAATACATGTTGATTTCTCTAAAGAATTCAAAAAAACATATATTAGTTAGTAAGATTTTGTAACATACTGCGGTTTGGTTTGATTTGTTTCGTTTTATAAAATATAAACTACAAACTGAAGCAAACTGCAAGGTTCTGTTAAAAAATAGTTTAAACACATCCGGATCAAATGCGATTTTTGCGATTTCAATTTTGTTCGATTTGATTTTACGATTTTCTATTAAATCGATTTAATTTTGAACACTGTACTCTAAACACCTCAAGAGTTGGATGAACCTCGAGTTTATTATCATAATTTGATTGAAGCTCTAAATTGTAGCTTCTACCAAGATCACAGTGGCTTCTACCAAGAATTTGCATAAGGGATAACACAGGTAGTAGAAGAAGATGTTGAATATCCACTTCAGAAAAATATGAAGGTGAGTTGAGAATTTCATCAGGATTTTAAAGGTATGGGAGCTATATATTAAGTTTATTGCTAATGTGGTTCTTATCAAAGGTTCATCATGTATTGCTTTGGTTTGTGCAAATATGGAATAGTTTTGTTTTACATACTATATTTATAGTAGAAGTAACAGTAAATATCAGAAATGTATTTTTGGAAAATATCGGAAATACATTTTCGAAATAAATTAAATTATAAGTGCTTTTGGAAATGTATTTTCAGGATTAATTGAAATTTAACTAAAAAAATACGATAGAAATATATTTTTTATTTTTAGAGACATTTTAGGAGATACTTAGGATTTTTCTTTTCACTATAGGGTGGAAAGAGAAATTCTCTTTTTAAATATTTTTCAATTTTCTACTCCCCATCTGTCTCCTAGTTAGTATGTTTTATTTTATTTTTTTTGTAAGATTTTGTCTGTATCTGTATATGTACAAAGTCAATCCTCCATTATCCCATTTATCTCTGCATCATGGAGAAAACTAAGATTATTAAACTCATTACAACCACCTTGGTCAAACTAAACTACAATCTTTAGGTTAAATGAATGAAGAGTTTTCAAATCGATCGTAAGCTTTGGTGCATAGTCAACATATATGCCCTCAAGCCAACTCGAGAAAAATATGCATTTGTTACAAAAAATTTCAATCGTTTTTAAGATTGGGATAGCAAATCACCAAATCATCATGTGGTTGTGCAACATGTGTGCACCGTCTATTCACATTCAATTTAATAACTATGATTATGTATAAGAAATTTGGGATTTCTTAATTTTTTTTACCAGACCACTGGAATTGCTCACTATTATCGGTGGTTGACCACATTTTTCAATATCGAGTAAGAACATGGTCAATTAGTGAATGATTTTCTTGCTCAAGTCCAACTAATTTGACATAAAATATCTTTGGCCAAAATCAATGAAGAGCATCTTCATCTCATTCAAATCCTTATAGTTCTTCAGCCGAATATATGAAGTCCTAGTGATGCATAAACATTATTTTAAAATTGTTGATCATAATTTAGAGATATTATTCTATCTTATAATAATGGCATATTGAATATTTTTTTTACTTAAAAGACATTTCCATTAATTAAGAAGGAAAACAGGAAAAACAATAGACGAATCCACAATAGGGAAATTGTCCAACCAAGTTCTAGAACCATACAATTTGCCAAAATCAACAAGGTTTTGGGCTGCAACTTTGAATTCTCTACTAACAAAAGCAAAGGAAACAAACAAGAAATTTCTGCAAAGCATTATACAGTCTTCAACGATGTGATCAAAAGAAGCACACAAACGAATGCTGTTAATGCAATCGACCGCATTCTGACAGTCAGAATAAATGATGATCCTTTGGATTTTCAGGTTGCGCGCTGTCGAGAGACACCATCTAATAGCCAACAGCTCCGCCAATTCAACCTCAACTACAATGCCCATTTTTTGCAAGCTGCCAGAACAAAAGCCCCATCATGCTTCTTGAATAAACTGCCGAAGGTTACGAAACCTTCATCAAAAACCCCCGCATCAGTATGCGCAACAAGAATATATTGGTTTAAGCACTCCGTCAAAGGCGGCACAAGAGCCCTAGCCGACAGAGCAACCATTGGATTCCATCTGTTAAATTCTAGGACAACTTCAAGAATATCTCCAGCCACCCTAACCGGATCAAGATTTTTCTGCTGGTAAAGTAGTAAGTTCCTCGCATTCTAGATCTTCTGAATGGCCCAACACATGATTTGGACGCTGAAGGTGTCTCCACATGAGAGGATACCAAATATCCAATCAGTCACTTCAAGGTCTGGAGGGAGACGATAGCCCAAAATAGTAGAAAAGAACACTTGTTTAGAAAAATCACAGCTTAAAAAGAGATGTGATGCAAATTCGACAACAAAATTACAGAGAGAGCAAGAAGCATCGAGAGTTATACCTTTCCTAAGCAAATTTTCTTTTGTAGGAAGAATGTTCTCCGACAGTCTCCAAATCAGATTTCTAGTTCTGGGGTGGATTAGAGACTTTCAGATTTCCTTCCACAAGCTTCTAGACAAATTGATCGAAGATCCAGGATGTGAAGCTAGCTTATGCTGCAGATTGAGGCGATATGTTGATCGAGCAAAATAATCCCCGCTTCTCTCAAAATGCCAAATTAGATCATCGTCTGGTCTTCGAAAGGATAGGGGAATACTCACGATTTGCCGCGCATCCAACGGGTCGAAACAGTTGAAAATTAGCTCCCTCTTCCAAACACCCAAATCCTCATCAATAAGCTCCTTAACCATAGAATCTAGTTGAAGTTATCTCCCTGCACCTTTAATCCTGAAGCTAGGGGTCGCCGGAATCCATCTATCAATAAAAACATGAACCTTCTCTCCGTTGCCAATCCTCCAACGATCTCCTTTCTAGATTAGACCTCGGGCACTCATGATGCTTCTCCAGGAAAAACTGGGTGCAAAACCAATAGAGCTCCCCTCAACAGAACTTCTAGGGTAGTATATGCTTTTAAAGACTCTACTCATCAACGAATCCTCATCCTTGAGCAGCCGCCAATAATGTTTTCCAAGTAAACTTTTGTTGAAATAGTTGATTCCTCGAAAACCCAGGCCACCTTCACCCTTAGCCTGCGCCATCTTCTCCCAGCTAAGACAGTGTATTTTCCTAGAATCGTTCCTCACCCCCACCAAAAGTTTACCATCATAGATTTGAGGTCGTGACAGAGGGCCTCCGACAACTTATAACAGCTCATAATGTAAGTCAGAATTGCTTGTGCTACTGCTTTTATTAACACTTCTTTTCCCGCCCTAGATAAAAAACTCTCCTTCCACCCCTTGAGTTTCTTCCAGACACGCTCAACCGCAAAGGCAAAGATATCATTCTTGTATCTCCCTAAAACCACCGGTAAATCTAAGTACTTGGTGTGGCTATCAACAATTCCCAACCTTGATTAGATCAATTGTTTCTCATTTTCTGACATATTTCGACTAAACGACACCTCAGACGTTTCAAGACACATCATCGCTGCCATTCGCTCTGGTAAATAGAAGGCTATCGTCCGCGAAGAAGAGGTGAGTAATAACAGGAGCCTTCCTCGCCACTCTGATTCCATTGATTCTCTTCGCCATCGCTTTCTCCTTTAATAAACTTGAAAGGACATTAGCGCACAAAATATATAAGTAGGGGGAAATGGGTTCCCCTTGTAGGAGACCCCTTTTCGGAACAATATTCGTGTTGGGCTTCCCGTTGACGAGGACTCTGTAGGACATTGTAGAGATGCACCTACGAATGAGGGAGACCATGTTACTAGGGATATCCATAGAACTCATGACTTCAATGACAAAGGGCCACTCGAGCCTATCATAGGCTTTGAACATGTCCAATTTAGAGCCATAACACCTTTCTTTCCTTTTGTTTTCTTCTTCAGCCAATGAAAACATTCCATGGCTATTAAAGCATTATCAGTGATAAGTCTACCCTTCAGAAATGCACTTTTCTTATGCTTCAACCTATTAGCTTTCGTCTTCGTAATCACCTTCATCACCACATTACACAAACTTATGGGTTAGAAATCTTTCACACTTGCTGGATTTTTACATTTAGGAATCAAAGCTATAATGGTTTTATTAATCATCCTTGGGTCCTTATTATTGTTCAGGATGTCCAGGGCAAGGCTGCTAATATCAGTCTCCACAATGTTCCAGTACCTTTAGAAGAAGAGAGCAGGAAGACCATCCGGCCCCAGAGCCTTCAATGGATGCATACAGGAAATGGCTTCTTTAACTTCCTGTTGCAAAAAGAGACTGTTGTACCCCAATTTTTGCCCATAAGATTCTCCAATACTTCATACCATCATATTGCACAAAGATCACAAAGGGTGTCTCCCTATTTTCCCTCTCTTTGGGTTTTCCCTTAGAAGATCACCAAACACCTTGTAAATGTGTTTTCTTGTGTGTGATGATTGATATTTGGATAACAATGATATGTGTACACTTTTCTCTCTAAATGTTGTAGGTGAATGGTGCACAAGTTTCTTATTCAAGGAGTCCATAGGTTCATGTGTTTATTTTCATGTCTTCTCTCCTCAATTATCAAAGATTTTGAAAGCATTGCTTATCATTAAATACTTCTCTTATTATCTACCATGGCCTCTCATCTTGAGTATATGCTTCATGCTTTAAAGAGATCATCAAACTTGAAGAATTCTCCATTTTATGCCCACCCATCTTGAAATTAGAGTTTTGGACTTCTAAGGACCATATCTTAGTGTTTGTATGAAGTTTGTGGATGATTTAAAAGTCATTTGATTCTTAAAAGGACTTATAATATGAATATGCGTTGATCCAAGGAGTTTTATTGATGAGAAGATTGCTTCGAAGGTCTATGCTTGCCAACACTCTAGATTGATGCTTCATCTATCTTGTATGACTTCAAAGGATCATAACTTGGTCATATCTTATCTCCTTGAGCTCATTCTTCTTTCACAATGAACCTAAGGATGTCTAATACAACTTAGTTCAATTGGTAGGAAAATAAAATGCTTGGAAATTTGCCTATGAAGTCAAAAGATTACAAGTCCTTGATGAATTTCTCAATTTGGATCAATCAACTTCAAGAGATCATATCTTAATCATCATTTATCACCTTGAGGTCATTCTTTTTGCATAACAATCTTGAATATATGAACTTTATCTTCATATAAGTTTTGAAGATTGAAAGTTTTTGGAAGTTGCTTGGAAAAATCAAAAGGTTATAGGTCATTTCACAAATTTCCCTCAATTTCACAAGGCCATAACTTCTTCAGTTTTTGGATGATTTCTTTTTGCAAAATGCCATTCAAGAGGTCTACTTCATATCATCTTTGAAAATCAAGAGCAAATTTTTAGTGGAAGGCCATGTTTGGATGAAAAAGATTATAAGTCACTTTTTGTGAAAAAACTTAGAATTTTTTCTGTATAGAAAGTCAGATGGTTTTTGGTGATTTTAAATGATCACAACTTCTAGCTCAAGATGCCAAATTCTACCTTTCCAATTGAATTGTAAAGTTTGTAATCTCAACTTTCCATAGAGTCCAAGAGTGCATCATAAAGGTCCTTGAGTGATGAGAACCATGGTTGCAAAGAGGGCATCGTGAAACTGATTTTTCGCTTGAAGTCAGATTTTGTTTTCAGTAATGTGGATTCTAATGATCAAATTGATGCGTGTTTTTGACTTAAACATGATTAACAAAGTTGCCATGCTTGATTAGAGGGATAAAACGCACGATTTGGCTAAGTTTTGACAACTTGCAATTCACACTTTGCTCATGATGCATGTGTGCACGATTTCACTGAAAATTGCATCATACACCCTCTCTTTTGATCCCATTCACTTCTCCTACAAATAAGCAAGTCACTCCACTCATTTCCTCAAGCTTTGATAGCCAAAAAATCGCTTCCAAACTCTCTCCAAATCTTATATTTCTGCAACTTCGAATTTGCGTTTAAACCACTTCCAGTTTAAAATTAACCATTGATTCTTCTTCCTTGAACCTCACTGAAGCTAACAGAACAAGAATCGTACCTTGAAGCTTCCTGAATCATGCTATCCAAGTCCAGTTTCAGAGCCCTGAAAGTGAATTTTGTTCAGGTTGGAATCTCCATTAAACCTTGTCAAATAAAGCATCATTGCATTTTCCTCATCTCCCTGATCCTTGTGATCTTCACCATTTGTGTTTTCATCAAGTATTGACTGAGAATTTCATCAAAATCGTGCTCGTTATTTTTTCTATTTTTTCTAAATTGTTCATGGTACAAGTGAAATAAATTTTTCGCGAGGATACCATTAGAATCGTCTTGAAGAGACGAAGCGAATGACATCGGTCTGAAGAATTTATTTCACAGTTTGAGGATCACGTATGGAGGATGACCGGAGGTTGAAGACGACCTACGTGTCTATCTTTAACCAATGAGGGGTTGACATGTAATTTTTTTGAATTGAATCCGGTGATAACGTTTTACCATGCCCGCGTTCCCTGAGCCCTTGGATCTGATTACTTTTGTGAGTCAGACTCGATCCAACGCGTGACATATTTTCTGATTTTATTTCTTAAAACTTAATTTAAATTGTGATCCGATGTGAAAACCATGGAGGTCCATATCAAGCACAGTGCGTGTGATCCTTTTTATCAGCTTACTCACGCGTTTTGACTATGATCAGATGGTCCACATTTTTTTGGCTTTTATTTTATTTTCTGATTTTTATTTTAAATGTTTTAAACTTTAAAAAATCATATAAAATTCATTTTTGCCTCAAAAATTATGAAAAAATTCACAAAAATATTTTGGAATATTATCTTTCTGATTTTTTTTCATAATTTTTTTTTCCAGATTTGATATTTTTTATGATTTTTCTCTTTTAACTGATGTTTTTAATTGTTTTAAAATACTTTTTGACATTTTAAAATTATGGAAAAATTATGGAAGGATCCAATGGTCATTTGACAAATATTTGTGACCTTATTTTATTTTTATTTCTGACTTTGTTGTTTTTTGCCATTTGGTTTATATCACCATTTTCTTTTTATTTTAAAAATAGTTTTTGACTTATAAAAATTCTAAAAAAATTTGTCAATATTTGGTGACCTCTATTTGACCTTAGGCAATTTTTTTGGAATTTTATTTTTGATGAAAAAAATACTATTTATGTATTTCATCAATAAAATCCAATTAAATGATCTAATTTAAAATTATGGTTTATTCATCATTTTAAATTGTTTTTTAATTCCTTTTTATTTTGCTGATTTTTGAATTTATTTTGGAGTCACAAATTTCCTCAACATCAATGGAATTTGGGTGTTGATAGGTCTCTTGACCAAATCCACCAAGAAAGTTGATTGATTTTGACGAAGTTAGACGAGATAAATTCATCTGATGCAAAATAAACTTGGGACTTCTTTCTTCTTCTTCTCCACCCTATTTTTCTTTTGTCCCGATTCAGAAAAGTGATCAATTGGTGGCATGAACTTTAATGTTCAAACATAAGCCCCAAAAGATGACTTGAGCTTTGATTTTGGTTCAACAACTGTGACGCTTGTCATGTGGTCGCATTTATTTTTAATCAAGCTTCTGACAAGTTTCCACTAACCCTGTCCATTTGAAATTCTCAATCATCTTTGATCAAGTGATGTGATAATTCCAAAATCGGTGATATACTTGACAAAAAACAATTGAAACTTGTCGTGTGGTCGCGTTGATTCTATCAAGCTTCTGGCAACTCTTCATGCGTAAGTTTCAAGATGGTCACCTTGCTGACAACTAATAATTAACAATTCGATGATATACTTGAAAAGTTTCAAGATGGTTATCTTGCTAATCTTTATTAATTGTCCTTTATTTTCCGCTCTTTACTTTTCGCATTTTATTTTTATGCTCTTTATTTTTATGCACTTTAATTTTAGCATATACATTTCATGTCATTTTTTTCTTTGCTCATTTGAGCATTTTATTTTCTTGTTATTTTGAATTTGCTCACTTGAGCTTTGTTTTCCTTTTTCCAAAACACTTAATAATTAAACTTAAACATAATTTTTTTTATAATTTGACTTGGTTACTACCCTTGTGCTTGGAGCTTGATCTTTGGACTTAGGATTAGGATCCCTACCTCAGCTTGGAGATTTCTGTGCCTTTGGTGTTATTCTGTCTTGCTTGGTTATTGTCTTTGTATGTAGGTTATTCAGTTATATTCGATTAATAGTGGATTTCCTCCAAATACAGTTGTTACTCTGCCCGTTTTTCTTAAGATAAGAGTTCATCTGAGGCATTGATTGATCGAAAGCTTGGTTTTTTGTCTGGTTATTTGTTGCTTCTGTGGTAATCCAAAGGATGAGATATGGTATTGGCTCTTGATGTCAAGTACTAGTTTTCTCACCCGGTTAGATCTTTCTTTACCCTTACCTTTTACTTCATGCACTTAGGTTAGCCTCTTCATCTCCTCCCCATTCTTTAATTTTCAAAATCTTTCATCTTTTTCAAAGGATTCTTGTATTCAAAACTCGAACCGCTTTCATAAAAAAACTTGGACTTAGGTCCATGCATTTCAAACTTCTTTTTCTTAATAAACTTTAAATTCATTTAATAATACTTTGACTTTTCTTTTGTTAAGAGTAAAAAACACCTAACCTCATTCAAACCCTTTTTGAGTTCTTTGTGGCTTTTCTAAACTAACATTTTCTTAAAATCAACCAACACAGAATTTTAGTCTTTTTTATCCAAACTACTGGGTTTTGATTTCAAAATTGCACATTGTTGGCATGTAGGCCTAAAACTCATTGGAAGTTCTATCAAACCAAAAATTATATAAAAAAATACTTCTTTTCTCCCTCCACCATCCATTTTGCATTTACTCTTTTTTGCATACATATACAAATTTTCAAAAGGTTCATGCGGAGTACTGTATATGCTTAGGATGTCTAGCACCTTCCCTTTGCATAACTAACCCCCGGTCCCAGATCTCTGATCTTTTTGTTAGGATTTTATTCGCTTTTTTTCCTAGTCCTTTGGATAAAATAAAAGCGCGGTGAAGACTCTTTTTGTTATTTTTTGAGTTAAGTCAATTCAATGGCTTATACTCGCAGTTTTTCGCTGCTACAGAAAAGTGGCGACTCTGTTGGGAATGTTTGACCTATTGCTGGACCATCTCTAAGTGGGTTGACCATATTTTTATTTATTTGTATATATGTGCTATGTTTTTGTATCTGCTGTATATATGTTTGTCTGGATGTTTTTCTGGTTTTCAGGGGTGCTTGGTGATCTTCTTTTTGAGTCCTATACCTGAACTTGGAAAAACATAAGATAGGACGGGTGATATAGTCATGTTAGCTTTTAGGGAGTAATCCCGAAGAATGATACATGAGATCCCCCACTCAGTGGATATCTCCTTGACTGTGGTATTTTATTTAATCGAACAATCGGGAGGACATGACTGCTTTCAACCTGAGAGTCTGCGAAGCTGAGCAGCCGTAGAACCCTTAACCCATCCTGGCCTTTTTAGGGGTAGTGCAGGGACTATTACAGAGTTATTCGGAAGTAGTCGCTACGCGATACTGCACTCAGACGAGTTTCACCTGACGATGTTGCTAATTACTGAGTACATCAGAAAGTTAGTAGTATTCAATGGAGGAATGAAAACTCTGGGGATTTCTTTTAGAACCTTGATCTACAGGTGACAAAGTTTAGAATACCTTGTGGATTGACGTTGAACCTATGGATCCCATATTTGTGATCTTTGTGTGTGATTGTTGCATCATGCATTCATGCACCTATACACATTTTTCAGACAGTTGTTCAAGGAACTTAAGACTGACCTTTGCAAATATCTCTGGTATACTTTTGACCATGGATTATGGACAAAAGGAGGACTCGGAAATACAGTTTCAAGGAACCTAATGAGATTGAGAGATTGATGAGCTTGATTGATGAGATTGAGAGTCCAGAGGATTTCCGGAAGAAGTATAGGACTATTTTATCTTTGATGAAGACGAAGATGAAGGAGGGTCTTTTTTTCACATCGGTTTCATTTCTATAATTTGTTGTACCATTGCTTGACTTTTCCTGACTATCAGTTAGTTCCTACCTTGGAGGAGTATTCTTATCTGTTTGGTCGACCTATTACTAGTGCTGTTCCTTTTACTAGTTTGGAGGAGGAGCCTAAGTATCATGAGATTGCTGCTATTACACATCTGAAGATATTCGAGATTAAGGACAACATGATTACCAAGGGGTGTATCAAAGGATTACCGACTGCATTTCTTTTGAAGAAAGCTCGTTATTTTGCTGATTATGATTGCTTTGGGGTGATTTTGAATGAATAAGTGAGCTCTATTTATAGGCCAAGAATTCTGAATGGTAAGTAGAGGAGATTGGCTTGAAATTGAACAACTTGCCTTCAAGGGCAAGAAAGACATTTTTGCCATAAATGCACATGGAATATTCCTTTAACCATGGTTAAAATCTCACTTGATCTTATCTGCCTCATAATTACTTCTCATCGATTTTATCACGACCTATCTTAACTTGGTGACAAGGCTTCTAGAAGGAGAAGTTTGTGAAAAATGACTTATAGTTCTTGAAAAATGACTTGTAATTCATGGTTATGGAGCTCTAAGTTCAATTTTCAAAACCCTAGCTACACAAAGTGTTTTTTCAAGTTCTTGGACATTTTGGAAATCTTGTAACAAGATCTACAATTTTCATGTTTTGAGTTTTTCTTGAATCAAAATGGATCTAGGTGAAAAATGGCCATGAAAGTAAGGAAAAACCATGTTTTTTAACACTTGAAATTTTTTCTAAGTGTGAGAAAAAATTCAAATCTTGACTTTTTGTTGACTTTTTCACATTTCTTGATTTTTTATGATCATGATGGATTATTTGAAATGATTCTATGATTGAAAAAGTTTAGATTTGAAAAAGTTGACCAAAAAGTCAAAACTTTGACTTTTTGAACAGATGAATTTTCATCAGATGATTCAGAATTTGTCTGATGAAGAAACATGGATTTTGTAATGTTTTGAACCAAGAAATTAGGTCAAGATGTTGCATTGAAGATGTTAAGATCAATCTCCAAGCAAATAGGTCATTCATTGAGCAGAAAGTCAATGATTCACTATCTTCGATCAAAACCCTAATTGGCCGATTCATGGATTTCATGAGAAAAAGTTGGGAATTTGAATATCAAATGTTGGTGATTGATTAAGATAGATCAATTAAGGTGAGTGGAAACTCAAACCCTAATTGATCATACCTTGAACGGATGAAATTTTGATAAAACCCTAGCTTTGACTTTAGGAGCACACACACGATCTATCCTGTTCTGAAACTTTTAGTGAGGCAATGATGCATATGTGAATGATATAAGGTGGTATCTTAGGTCAAAAATTGGGGTATGACAGGAAGGAACCTCGTTGGGAACCGAAGATCATGGCTCTCACTCATTCTGATATTGTATGGTATCGTCAGGTTTATTATGATGTAGAGATTATCGAAAATTGTGGTAGCTTTCCCAATATGACTCTTCTTGGTGCAAAGGGATATATATTAGCTAAAATCATGTTCTTGCGTGTCGTCATCTTGGTTATCCAATGAGGGATAAACCGAAGAGTATTCATGTGAGTGGCTTCTTTGTTAAAGAGGGTGAAGACCACAATGCAGCTAGGAAGGATATAGAGAAAGCTTGGCATCATATTCATAGGAAAGGAAAAGAGAATCTAGGGAAGAGAGGAGTTGTTTCTTTGGAGCCTTATCTTCTATGGTTTCAAGCAAGAGCTATTGAGTTGAAGATTCCGTATTCTCGAGAGGAGCCTCTTGTTGATTTGTTCTTTACTACTACTTACGGTTCAGATGACATAGAGGATCTTCAACTTGCTTTGGTTAGGATGCAACAAGAGAAGGAAGCCTGGAAGAACATGTATCATACGTTTAAGATGTCTCATGTAGTAGAATTGAAGGAAAATGATGATTTGATTGAGATTCTTGAGAGTCGTGCTGTAGAGATGATGGAGAAGCCGGAGGATTTACTTTCTTCCAGTGCTCACTCAGTTCTTAGCACCCTAGTTTATTCTCACACATCTCCTGAGTCCGGTGCTTGGAAAAGTTATGTTGATAGGTTGTATTGAAGAACGAGCAGCTAAAGGAAAACGATCAGGAAGCTCAAGAGGAAGAGGTCATTTGATGAAGGGTCTTCTATAGATTTGGTTCCTTAGGACTCTTAGTTCTATATTATGCTCTATTGTACTTGGGATCATTGAAACTTGTATTAAAGAGTTGTAATCCTCAAAATATTTTATTAATGATATGAGTTTATTTCAGTATTTCAAATGTGTTATGCTTTGATATTTTGCAAATTAAATTGTCATTATTAAGTTCTCTGAACAATAAAATAATAATAATAAATAAATCATATGCATTGCATGTCATGCATCATGACACACACATTCTTGCATTTTTATACTTTCCCAGGTGTCTTATTTGTTTCTCTGCTTCGTTCAGTCTTCAAGATGTTACATCGATATAACACTCGAGCCAACTCCAAGAAGAAGATGGAAAATATAGAGCAAGAAAATCGCGAGCTGCGCGAAGAGGTTATCTCCTTGAGGACCGGTATGGCCAACTTGAATGCTATGGTGGAACAATTGGTGGCTGCTCAAAATTAGCCACTACCTCATTCGCCTTCTCCTCTTATCATTCCACCTCAACAGATAACTGTTATCTCCAAAATTTAAGATGTTAATGTTTTTGCTGTGCCAGTGGTTTATGCTGTCCAACACCGTATGCCTCCTAGTTATCCTTGGGGAATGACATAGAATTTCATGCCTGAAGGATACAACCCTGCTGCTTAAGTGACCTCCTTGGCCCAACATGCTATTGTTTCTACACCTCCGGTGGTGCATGCTACTCCTGTTTTCAACAAAGAATTTAAAAATCCACTCCCTCCTCCAAGTGAAAGTTTAGACTTCTATTATCGAATGAATGGTTTCTAGGAAATGTTTGACAAGATGCAGAAAGAGTTGAAAGCCCTCAAGGGGAAAGAGCTTTTTGGTGATAATGTCAATGATTTGGGCTTAGTTCCTAATGTGAAAGTGCCAGCTGTTTCACCCCAAAATTTACCCTCTTGATTTAGGCTTATGTTTCATCCTAAACATCATATTGCATTGCATTCATACATTGTGATATCATAAAAGTTCTTTGGGTTCTCAAGTCCTCTACAAGCTTTGGAGGTTGATTGTGTGAGTATGTTGTTCCAAGGAATTCTTAGGCTCTCATGTCTTTGGATCTTTCAAGTCACAGTTATGTATTATAGCTCAAGACATCTCATTTGTCTCATTTATTCCTTAAGACTTGAAGTCTTGCAAAGAATTGATGAGGAATTCATCTGTGGCATTCATTTCATGAAATTAAGGTTTTGGCTCATTGTGAAGTTTGAATTTTGGCTAAGTCAATTTCTTTAATTATCACATTCCTATTATAATTTGAGTTATCATGGTTCAAAAAATTACTCAATACATTCAGAAGATTTGAGGTTTTGAAGCTTGATTGGCTATCTCCTAACACAAGGTGCAAAATTACGGTTTTGGATATAATCAGGATTTCTTCAAATTTTTCATTCAAACTTGATTTCATGTGTTTCTATATGTTGTTTAGCATCCATGGTTTAAATATTGAGGTTTAATTTTGATTGGAAGCAAGTCAATTGATCACAAGGGACAAAATGGTCATTTTGGTCAAAATCAGTCAAAGTCAGGAGTTGACCAAGTGGACTTTTGGTCAACAATCAATTAAAATATCCTTTTTTCATATTTCATGATCAAATTCACCATTGAATCAATAGAATTGAATAAATTAGGGTTAACATGTTCTTAAAGTTATTTGAAGTTTGAAAATTTTCTAAATGTCCACCCTATAGAACTTTGACATGTCATAACTTTCTCATTTTTTATCCAATGGCTGCATACCATACTTTTTTGGAAATATTGGGAAAAATTATTCAAGTTTGTCTTGTAAAATTTCTCAAAAATGCACCATTTGAAAGATAATTGGCTTAGAAGTTTCAAGAATAAGACATGTAAAATTCCCAACAAGCTTGCCTTCTCCTTGCCTCCTGCGCGTGTTTTTTCAACAAACACGTGGTGTGCAAGATGTAGAGGTTAATTTCTTTCAATTCAAAAGGAATTTCAAAAATGTACTTCATGCATTTTGAAGTTGACATGGAGAGCTTTTGATCAAACTTGGAATCATTTCAAATGGCCAATTATGGAGCAAGTTATGGCTTTGAGAAAACTGAGCCAAGACCTGATCACCATGCATACTTATGCGCACGCCATGCCCAACCTTTCATGGCTTGTTTTTCTTAAACTTTGAAAGATGATATCTCACTCATAATTCTCAGATCTTTGCCTAAAAGGTTTGCAATGAAAGTGACTGCTATAGAAGAAGCTCAGGATATCTGCAGCTTGAAGGTAGATGAACTCATTAGTTCACTCCAGACATTTGAGATGGGAATCAGTTAAAATGTTGACAAGAAGAACAAGAGCATAGCATTTGTATCCAATGCTGAAGAGGAAATCAAGGAGAGTGATGAAGAGAATCTATCAGAAGCTATAGCTATGCTTGGAAGGCAGTTCAACATAATCATCAAGAGAATGGACCAGAAGCCAAGGTCAAATGTCAAGAACTTTTCCCCTGACACTAGCAGATCCTATGATTCAAGCAGAAGAACCAAGCCTGAAGAAAAGGGAAATCAAAGTAGAGGAATCCAATGTCATGGATGTGAAGGATATGGACACATTAGAGCTGAATGCCCTACCTTTCCAAAGAAACAAAAGAAAGGAATGTCGGTCACTTGGTCTGATGGTGACTCAGAAAGTGACTCTGAAGAAGAATCAGCTAAACTAGTTACTGCACTAACTGGTGTTTGTAACTCTGACAATGATTCAAGTGACGAGGAGCTGACTTTTGAAGAACTTGCTGACTCCTACAAGAAGCTGTGTATCAGGAGTGCTGAAGTCTGCCAACAAAACGAGAAGCAGAAGAAGCTCATAGTAAAGTTGGAAGCTGAGAAAAAGGTAGACATTGCTACTATAAGTCATCTCAAAGGTGAAGTTCTTGTGTTGAACTCCAAACTAGATCAGATGACAAAGTTTGTCAGGATGTTAACAAGTGGAACTGACAAGTTGGAAGAGATACTGCAGACTGGACAAAATGCAGGAAACATGACTGGTCTAGGATTTGTGGCTGCAAAGGAATCTGTTTTTGACATGAAGAAACCTAGGCCTGATAAACAAATGTCAAAACAGATGTCACAACATAGGGCTAAACATCAAGGACAAAGAAACATGAATAGAAAATACCAAAGATGGAGATGTCATTATTGTGGAAGGTTTGGCCACATAAAACCATTCTGTTTTAGATTATATGGGTATCCTAACCAGACTCCACATGTCAAACCTAAAACTAACAGGACACCAAATAATCAATAATGGATGAAAAAGACTACAACCTTGATAGCTCACACCTCTCTTAGAGTCTCTGCCAAAGAAGACTGGTACTTTGACAATGGATGTTCTAAACATATGACTAGAATCAAGAATCTGCTGAGTGACATCAAACCTCATTCAACCATCTATGTCACTTTTGGAGATGGAGCTAGAGGAGAAATCAAAGGTGTTGGAAAATTGAACTGCCCTGGAGTCCCAAACTTGAATGAAGTGTTACTGGTAAATGGATTAACTGCTAACCTCATTAGTATCAGTCAACTATGTGATCTAGGATGCAAAGTCAACTTCACCAAGTCTGAATGCCTTGTTACAAATGAAAAACAAGAAGTTGTAATGAGAGGAGTCAGATCAAAAGACAACTATTACTTATGGGTCTAAGGACACCAACTACTCTTCCGTGCTCCATAGCCAAAGAAGAAAAGGAAGTGAAACTGTGGCACCAAAAACTTGGCCATTTACATCTTAGAGGAATGAAAAAGATCATATCCATGGAGGCTGTCAGAGGGATTCCAAAGCTTCAGATTGATGAAGGAAGAGTCTGTGGTGAATGTCAGGTTGGGAAGCAAACTAGGATGTCACATCCAAAGACAAGACATCTAACCACCTCCAAGGTTCTAGAACTTCTACACATGGATTTGATGGGTCCCATGCAGGTAGAAATTCTTGGTGGGAAGAGGTATGCCTATGTTGTTGTTGATGATTTTTACAGATACACCTGGATAAACTTCATTAGAGAAAAATATGATGTATTTGATGTCTTTAAAGAACTGTGCAAAAGACTTCAAAGAGAAAAAGAAGGCTGCATTATCAGGATCAGAAGTGATCATGGAAAGGAATTTGAGAATAATAAGTTTGATGATTTCTGCTCTTTAAAAGGGATGAATCATGAGTTCTCTTCACCTATAACTCCTCAGCAAAATGGAGTTATGGAAAGGAAAAACAGAACTATACATGAACCTACTAGGGCAATGATACATGCCAAGAAGCTTCCTATCCATTTTTGGGCTGAAGCTATGAATACATCTTGCTATGTCCACAACAGGGTCACATTGAGAAAGGGAACACCATCCACCCTTTATGAAATATGGAAAGGGAGAAAGCCTACTGTGAAGTACTTCCATGTCTTTGGGAGCAAATGTTATATTCTGACAGATCATGAACAAAGAAGAAAGATGGACCCTAAGAATGATGAAGGGATAATACTGGGATACTCTACCAATAGCAGAGCATATAGGGTGTTCAATTCCAGGACCAAAGTTATGATGGAATCTATAAATGTCACAGTTGATGATCACCATGAGGAAACCAATGTCCCATATGATGTTGAGACATTCTTTGACACTCCCACACAAGTGTCTATAAAAGTTGATGTGTCTAATCCTACTTCATCAGAGTCTGAATCAAAGGAAGCTAACAAAGATCCTTCCATCAGAATTCAGAAAGATCATCCCAAAGAACTCATCATAGGAGATCCTAACAGTGGAGTCACTACAAGATCTAGAGAAATCATCTCAAACTCTTGTTTTGTGTCTAAGATTGAACCAAAGAATGTTAAAGAAGCTTTGACTGATGAATACTAGATTGGTGCCATGCAAGATGAATTGAACCAGTTTAAACAACATGAGGTATGAGAGTTAGTTCCTAGACCTGAAGGAACAAATATCATTGGCATAAAATGGATATACAAAAACAAGTCTGATGCTGAAGGGATTGTCACCAGGAATAAGGCAAGGCTTGTTGCACAAGGATACACTCAAGTTGAAGGGGTTGATTTTGATGAAACTTTTTCTCCTGTAGCCAGGCTGGAATCAATCAGACTACTCTTGGGAGTTGCTTGCCTTCTGAAGTTCAAGTTGTTTTAGATGGATGTGAAAAGTGCCTTCCTAAATGGGTACTTAAATGAGGAAGTATATGTGGAACAGCCTAAGGGGTTTGTGGATCCAAACTGTCCTGATCATGTATACAAATTGAGAAAAGCATTATATGGTCTCAAACAAGCTCCTAGAGCTTGGTATGAAAGGCTGACAAAGTTCCTTACTGACAAAGAGTACAGGAAAGAAGGATTGGACAAAACTCTTTTTGTGAAGGATGAAGGAGGAAAAACAATGGTAGCTCAAACTTAGGTGGATGACATAGTATTTGGAGGAATGTCAGATAAAATGGTTAAACATTTTGCTGATCAAATGCAAGATGGATTTGAAATGAGCCTCATGGGAGAATTGACCTACTTTCTTGGGCTACAAGTAACACAGATGGAAGATTCAATTTTTCTTTCTCAAAGTAAGTATGCCAAGAATATTGTCAAGAAGTTTGGGATGGAGAATGCCAGTCATAAAAGAACTCCTTCCCCTACTCATCTAAATCTGTCCAAAGACACAAGTGGCACAAGTGTGGATCAAAGCTTGTACAAAAGTATGATAGGAAGTATGATATACTTAACAACCAATAGACCTGACATAGCCTTTGCAGTTGGAGTATGTGCAAGGTACCAAGCTGAACCCAAGGTAAGTCACATAAACCAGGTGAAAAGAATTATGAAGTATGTGAGTGGAACCTACAACTATGGTATGCTGTACTCTCATGGATGTGATCCTATCTTGTCTGGTTATTGTGATGCTGATTGGGATGGTAGTGCTGATGACAGAAAGAGTACCTCTGGAGGATGTTTCTTTTTAGGGAACAACCTTATCTCTTGGTTCAGCAAGAAACAAAATTGTGTGTCCCTATCCATTGCTGAAGCAGAATACATAGCAGCTGGTAGCAGCTGTTCTCAAATGATCTGGATGAAACAGATGCTGACTGAGTACAATGTCACACAGAATGTCATGACATTATACTGTGACAACAACGAAAATATTAATATATCCAAGAACCCTATACAGCACAGCAGGACTAAACATATTGACATTAGACATCACTTCATCAGAGAACTTGTGGAAGAGAAAGTGATTAAGTTGGAGCATGTTGCCACTGACCTACAACTGGCTGATATTTTTACCAAGGCATTGGATGCTAGTCAGTTTGAAAACTTAAGGGGCAAGCTGGGTATTTGCCAATATGAAGAGTTGTAGCAATTAATTTTGTTTAAAATAAGGGCTGAGAGAGATATTTTATTTAAGTTAATTGTGATTGGGAAAATAACTAGTTTCCCTCTTTCTTTACAAATATTTCAGAAGAGGAATAGACACATTTATACTTTCTCCCTCACTGTTTGGATTATCACTCTCCATTCTCACAAAAGAAAGTTTCAACCTTGCCTAGGTTTGTACTCTCTGTTCATCAAGATGTCACAACAATCTCTATCATCTTCATCTCAGAAGACTACCACTTCCTCATCTACTGACACGGATTCTAGGGCAAACATGAATCCCAAAGATGTTCTTGAGATAACCCCTCTTCGTGCAATGGCAGCTGATCCTACTAAAGTAAAGAAGATGAGAACTCCACATGCAAGAAGATCTCAGGCTTCTCCTTCTGGTAAATTTGCTCAAACTTCATCCTCTGTTCATCCTGAAATAGCTAATAGGGAGGGTACTGCTTATGTCCACCAAGCTATCGCTAAATTAGTGACTAGAATTCTTAATGAAAACCATGCTGTTCCTGGTGTTTCTGTACCCCTGAATCAAGAAACTGCTAGCCCTAACATAGGAAGTGATCCCAATGTCACTCAGAATGTTGAGACAAATGAAGACAACATTGAGGAATCTCCTGCAAAACCTGATGATCATCAGACCACTGCTGATAAGGCTGATGATACGCCTGTTATAGATGTTGATGAGGAATTTTCTGATAATGATCTGATTGCTAATGTAAATCCTAGAATAGCAAGGAGACTGATGACTAGAAAAGAGAAACAAGGTGCTGTTCAAAGCCTCTCCAAAGAGAAGGCTGCTGAGGTTGATTCTGAAAAGGTTGGGCCTGAGAGCAAGGCTAGTGTAGGTGCTGTACAAGACAAATTAGCTGGGTCTTCTAAAGGCAAGGGTAAGGTGAAATCAAATGTAGCTTCTGGTAGCCCTTCAAGACCCTTGAGCAAATTAGTGTCCAAGAAGAGGAAAGCCCCTGCATCCTCTAAAACTGATGAAAGCTCTGATTTTGATTTTGATGTTGAGAGAAATGTTCCAGACATTCCTCTCAGTAAGAAGCCCATATCAAGCAAGCTGGCTAAGGTTCCTGATGTTGCCATTGATAATATTTCCTTTCATCATCCTGAGAGTGCTAGCAGGTGGAAATATGTGTTCTTGAAGAGAATAGCATTAGAAAGAGAGCTGAACAACAATGCTCTTAATTGCAAGGATGTAATGAACCTCATAAAATTTGCTGGACTAATGAAAACAGTTGTAAATTTTTTTAGATGCTATGAAATTCTAGTCAAAGAATTCATTGTGAATTTAACTGTTAAATGTGCTGATGGAAAATCAGAATATTTCAGGTGCGTGTATGTGAGAGGAAGGAAGGTTAATTTCTCTCCATCTGTGATGAACAAGTTTTTGGGGAGACCTAATGAAGCTCAGCCTGAGTTAGAAGTCACTGACAACCAAGTTTGTCAAGTAATCACTGCCCAGCAAGTAAAGCACTGGCCTTTGAAAGGGAAGTTGTCTGCCAGCAAACTCAGTGTGAAGTTTCCTATGCTGCACAAGATTGGAGCAGCCAACTGGGTCCCCACCAACCACAAATCTACCATCTCTATTGGATTGGGGAGATTTATTTATGCTGTTGGAACCAGAACCAAATTTGATTATGGTAGCTACGTCTTTGAGCAAAAAATGAAACATGCTAAAAGCTATGCTATTAAAGATCCTATATCCTTTCCCTCCCTCCTATGTGGTATAATTATTGATCAGTATCCTGACATCCTGGTGGAAAAAGACTCTGTATGCAAAAGAGTCCCTGCACTTGGATTTCATTATAAGCTGTTTCAGGGAACACATGTCCCTAATATTGTTATGACATCTGCTGAGACATCAAATGTCAAAAGTAATTCCAAGAAAGCTAATGTTATTGTTGTGCTGAGAGAGACCTACAGAGAGCTTGAGGCAAGAAAGAGATCACTTGAAGAGCTGATCACTACCCTGGAACAGGAGAAGGATGACATAGAGGTTAAGGATAAAAGGCTGGAAGAGGATGTTGATGAAGAACAACATGATGGCTTTGCAAGCATCTCAACAGAAGATGCTGCTGAAAATAGTGCTTCCTCAGGAGATGACAAAAAGTTCTTTGGTCATTCTGTGAAGATAGCTGTTGTTGCTTTCTGCTGCTGATGAGCTTATGTTTCTGTTTGTTTGTTTTGGTTTGCTGTTTTGGCTACTTGGATTTCTGTTGTTTTTTTTCCTGATGCTTGTATAACTTGAATTCTGGGATTTTGTAATGGCTCCTTTGGGGAGAAGTAATTGGGTTTGAATTTGTCTTAACTGGGTGTTTGGTAGTTTAGTTTAGCTGTTTTAAAATTCTGCTGCTTAAGTTTGATCTTTGATAGTTTTGTTGTTTTAGCCACAAATTTGCCAAAGGGGGAGTTTGTAAGGTTTTTGTGTTGGCAGTGATTTTTGGTAAAACCAGATTATGACAATGTCCTTACTGATGTCATGACATTCTGGGTTGAAGATAAATTCTACAGAAGGAATGTTCTACATGTACAACTCAGTATGATTGCATAACATAATGATTATGCTATGATCAGATGTACTGGATTCTGCAAGATCAGTGAGCAGGATGTATGATGTCATGACCAATGTTAAGACATCCTGTACTGAATAAGTTGTTGTGCAGATTTATATTTCCTGAGAGTTTTTAGGAATCTGTTGGGCTGTTTTGAGTTGGATTAATATGTTTGGATCATGTGCTCACGTAGACATGAGGTTAACTTTGCTTAACCCTAATTTGTTATGTTGAAAAGACCAAGTCTTTAGGTTAACTTTGGTTAACCCTAGCTATATTTGTGGAAGCCCAAGATGAAGTCCATACTGCTTCTATATTATCTAAACAACCCTTATACTGTTTGCTGCACTTTTTGGAGAAGATCAAGAAGGCAGATTGTAATTGTGTTATTAGTAATTCTTGTGAGCCAAGAAATTATCTTTAGATAAGTGTCTTGGAGTAGGATTTGGTTGTAAGGGTAGTTTGTCACTCAAAGCTTTGAAGCACGAGTGTTGTGTCTCTTGATTAAAGCTTTGAAGTAAAATCAAGCATGTGTATTGAAGAATGTCTTCACAATTCTATTAAGCATTAGATTAGTATCACTGTTGTGATTGAGGGGGAGTAAGTAGGAACTCAGGTCTAAGTAGGACTTAGATTGAAGTTGCATTGGGTAAGTCTTAAGTGAAGGAGATAAACTGTTGGTTTCTTCCGGAATTAATACCTCTTATAGTGAATTTCCTCCCTGGCTTGGTAGCCCCTAGATGTAGGTGTAGTTACACACTGAACTGGGTTAACAATTGATTGTCTTTTTTTACTGCTTTTTAATTTATTATTTAGACTGTTAAACAGTTTGTCAGATACCGGTGTCATAACATTCACTTTGACATTAAGTATCTGTTGCCAGAATTTCACTACCATTTAACTTTATTATCATTACAATTCATGACAACTGAATGCAAGTCCAATCTTTCATTTAACTTTATGCTTATTACAATTATAATATTTATATTTACATCACAATTATATTCCTATTTATGTACTAGTATCTGATTTTAGTTAATCAATCAAAAACTTATACAAAATGTTACTCTATTCATCTCTCTCTTCTAATTCATCCTCGCCATCTATCTTCTCCCCTTCTCAGCCAGATAAAGCTCAAAACTAACATAATATTTTCATAAATTATCATGTCTAATTAAGTGCAATAACCATTTTTTTGCCTATCACCAAATTATAACTCATTACTATTGCATCTTAGATCATAGTTTCCCTCGACACTCTATTCCATAGCTTTGCTTCAACAAAGAAAAAAAATCAACAACCACTCTTCATTTTGAAAGATAAATATTTGATTTTGCTGAAAACGATCTCACAAACACACTTAGACTATTTGAGTTCATTCATATTGTAATCAAGCACGCATATATTCTCAATAACAAACAAATGAAGCATCAAGCTGAAAATAACAGAAGCATCAAGCTGAAAATAACAGAAGAAATACACGTTTAAACCATAGGCAGTGATGAATAATGGAAATTAAACTGTTACCTGAAGCAAAAATCGAAGTTCAGTTTCAGTGTGATGAGAACGATTTTCTCTGCGAGCAGTGAGAAGACAAAACGAAAACTAGTGAAGAACAAGAACCTAAGACACAAAGAGAAATCAATATCCCTAAACTAAACTTAACGAGGCAGTGGGTGGATACCTTTCAGTGCGAGCTGTGAGAAGACAAAAAGAAAACCAGTGAAGAGGAAGAGATACCTTTCAGGCGCGGTGGTGTTGGTGGGTCCGGTGGCTTTCGCATGGTGGCGCTGATGCGGAGGGCGTGGGTGGAAAGCTTCAGACGAAAAGGTGAGGAAGAAAAAGTGAAAAGTGAAAGCGGCGTGAACAGTGAAAAATGTGTTTAGGGTTTTGTTATAAAAGAGATTTTTTTATATCGGGTAATCCAATGGCCCGAGGTAACGGTTCCGCCTTTTAATCGGTTGGTTATAAGGTCCGATGAAAGTGCCACAGCCTTTATATTTTTATTTTATTACATAAGTTCAACTTATTTACAAAAATGCCACCGTGTTTTTATTTTTTATCATTGGACTTTTTCTATCGGGGGAAATCTAGGCCCGATTTAAAATATTTTTCTTTTTATTTACCAAACTGCCATCTTGTTATATTTTTCTCAAAATTAAATATTTATTAATCATTGAGAATAAAAGTGTAATGTAAAATCTTTTGACAAATGATTTTTACATTAGATATTTCTATACCTGATATAAAGACCATCTCTCAAATGTCATTTTTTTAATAGTGAGAAAACAACACCTCTTTTAGCGACAGACAATGTAAAAGAGATAGTGCAGAAAATAATTTTTACTGATAGACATTAGAAAAGAGATAGTGCAAAAAATAACTATTAGTGACAGACAGCATAAAATAGATATTGCAGATAATAACTTATAGTGACAAACAGTAAAAGACATAATGCAGAAAATAACTTTTAGTTACAGACAACATATTATATATTATGCAGAATAACATTTAGTGACAATAAACAGTAAAACAAATTTCACATAAAGGACCCTTTAGTGACAGACGATAGAAAGACAAGGGATAATAGTAAATACCGTCTAATGAAAATAAAATTAATGTGATAATCATACATAATATTTTATAGGTGCATATATCATCATGCAAATTATCTCTATTTTCAAAAGTAATATTTACTACACATTATAAATATTATTCGGTTAATCAAGAGAAATAAGACATTATCATATTTCATAAAAGTGTTTATTTGTGAGATCAAACTACTTTTAATTTACAATAAAATATTATTTAACTTAGATGAACTACAAATCAACGCACAAGTTCATAAAACAAAATTTATGTGATAAATTTTACACATATGACTCATTCCAGTGTTAACAATTCTTGTACTACAAAATCAAACATATTCAAAAACTAAGTCTAGGGATTTAAAACGAAACACCAAAGTCAAGTAAATATTTCATAACTTATATTATACTATAGAATTTCTTCATTTTCTACTAATAACATATATAACAAATATTGTTGTGAAAACACGAATTTAAATTTTCCAAATGAATGTAGATATAAACTTTCTTTCTCCACTGTGACAACAATAAAATTATCATCACCCACCAAAATAATCAATAAACTCTATACATATATATTAAAAACAAATAGGCGATAAAAACCCTTTATATCTCAAACCATAAAACATAGATACAATAACAACACATAAATCACAAAATTACAAATTGAAGCATACTATCAATAACAATATTTTTTGATCACCCTAGTAATAAGGTGAAAACGTTAACAAGTTCAAATACAAGATAACTAAAACATTCGCACGTAATTCAAAGCAAGCGTCACACTCACTCGTCCCAACCCAATAAAATAGTTCGAGAACTATTGCTCTGATACCAATTATAACGTTTTAGACTTTCTTCAGGATTATCGACTGACCCCACAAACCAACACGGGTCTATTTAACACACTTTGGCCTCACTTGCATGCTTTTCGAGAAATTTTTCAGAAGGTCACCCGTCCCAATACTACTCTAAATCAAGAATGCATAACTGTTCTTATGGAATGAGCTAAAGAAAATGCATAACTGTTCTTATGGAATGAGCTAAAGAAAATGCATAACTGTTCTTATGGAATGAGCTAAAGAAAAGAAGATGCATTTGGCTGGTATAGGTAGTACCAATTAATTCTTATAAGTCTCCTTCAACCATGCAGTCTCATACCTGCCTTCCGTGGGAATCGAACCCCGTACCTTGGGGTTCAAGTACATGTTCAATCCATTTCCACTACCAATTGAGCTACGTGGCTCAATTGGTAGTGAAATGGATAATTGTACTTGAACCTGTGGTACAAGGTTCGATTCCTGAAGGCAAATAGAGAGGGGGTGGAGAAGATCGTGAGGTAATAGGGACGGTGTTATACCCCAAAATTTGCTCAGTCAATTGCTCAGATGGTTGAAAATCAGTTGTATTGGACAAAAAGTCAATTGTGGTAAACATATAGTCAAACTAACTTCCTCATTTTTGGTCAACATCAATATTTTGAATTCACATTCATCATTTGATCAAGGGTTGATCATGATTGTCAAGACATTATAGGTCCTTCTAAAAGTCAACAAAAAGTCATTTTTTCCAAAGAAGTGTACATGAGCATGGAAGCTTTAATGAAGATGAAACCAAAAGGAACATTTAGAGTACATATTAAGCTTTTTAAAATGTCCAAGAACACTTCCAAATGATAAAAATTGAGCAAGTTATGGCTTGGGCAAAATTGGAAATTTTGAAGAAATGCATGAAAAACATATTGACCAAACTTAAATTTTTTTCAAATGGGCCTATATTTCTTTAGTTCAAACTTGTTTCGAATATTTTCAAGAACCTCTAAGCCCAGCCACACGCCCTTTTGTTATTTATTTTTGAATTAAATCATTAAAATTAAAATTTAATAAAAATAAAATACAAAAATTAAATAAAATAAGTGCAAGGCTGTAAATCTAAGCTTCTTGTGGTCCAAGCAACTCATAGAAAGCTGGAAATTTCAAAAATATTTGATTGGCATGAGATTGGAATGATTAAAGATCAAAAATAGAAAGATTTGGTGTTGATTTCCAATCAAATATTCTTGCATTCAAAGATTTATTTTTCTTCAAAATTGTTAACCTAAATCCATCACTTATATATATACAAGGATGCCAGATGCAAAGGACACGAAATCCTTGCCTCAAGAACCCTAGCCAAACTCCAAAAAACTTGAGAAAAAAAGTAACTTTGGTTTCTACTTTGCAGTCCAATTCAAGGAGTTTTTGAGGATCAATCGAGCATCACAGAGGTCCCAGGAACAATTTCCAATCATCACACAAGCCTGGAGCAAGCCAAATCGATCACACAGAATCACGGTTTACATAACTTTTTTCAAAATCGATTTCAATGATTCATGCATGTTTAACATAATTTGGTTATATATTTGTGTTTGTGATGATGCTTGCAAGCTATCTGGGTCGTTTAATCTGAGTTTAAGCGCAGGAATTGTGAGTTGCCATTGTTAGGGTTCATAGCTCCGATTTGGGGTTTTCCAAAATAGCGAAAATTGGACGAATCCAAGGGCATATTCGTGTTCAGGGGATCAATCCAATTGATTCATGGTCTCATAATGAATTTATATTTCGAATTGTGAAGTTTTTGATTTGCAGGTGATGTAGCTACGGACAATTCATCAGTAAAAGCTTTACCTACGAACTAGTCGTCGGTAAAAGTCCCAGAAAAATTCAAACGAGGAAGACGATCCCCTTGGCGCGCGTTTTTAAAAATCCAATTTTTCTATTTTTCATATTTAATTAATTCGGTCCATTATGCTAACACCATGTGCAGGTGACTCAGATGGCAAGGTTTTGTGTCATTGACTTCAAGGGCGTGGGTTCAAGCCCTGCTAGGGCCATTCTAATTTTTTAACACAAATTCTCTTGCATTTTTCTTTTATTTTCTTTTAATTTTCCTTTCATTTTAATTTCTTTCATAAATTTTTTTAAAATACCATAAAAATCCTAAAAAATATTTTTTATTTTAGATTTAGGTAAATAAATTGTTTAATTAATTTTATACACAAAAATATTTTATTTTTCCTTTCATTTAAAATTATTTTCTTAATTAAATGCTAATTAATTAGAAATAGGGTTTTTCCAATTAAAATCAATTCCAAAAAATATTTTTTTCCTTTTAATTAGGGCTTAGTACACTTATGTCTTCATTCAAATATTTTTCTCTTATTTATTTATTTATGATTTAGTCTCAATTAAATTCTAGAAATCAATGTATAGGTCGCAAGGTTACTTTTGTAATAACGTAGATTTTATTTCTTGCATTTTACTTTTTGCACCTCCAATAATGTAACAGCCCCAAAGCTTTGTAATAGCGTATGGATAATAAGATTGTATAGAAAGATTAAAATCAATCGTTAGATAACTCTAAATTCAAAGATAACATATATGAATTGAATCACTATTTCACACACTTGCACCCCCTTAGGGTATCCTCTCTTGTTGCCTTTCAAATAACAATAGTCATGTCCCTCGAATGTAGGGGTACCATTAGCAAATATGCTTACTAATAACATCATCATAGTTCCTTCGATATAAAGATCATAGTCCCTCGATGATCCTTCGATGTTGCCTACGAATATATGATCTAGTCCATCGATTGTTGCCTATGAATAAGTGATGATCGTCCCTTCGAATTGCTAAGGTATACTTACAACGTTGCCGTCTATGACCATATTATGACCCTACGTCTGTCCCTTCACATCCAACGGATAGGGTTACCTACCAACTAATGGTATGGATAACACTGTCCTAAAGGAGATGGAAAATAACAAGAACTATCCTTCCTGAGTAGGTAATAAGACTCTAAATTGCTTTCTCAATTCAAATTAAACAAATACTTTTCACACCTCACACTCCTTTCAAAAATATTTTCAAACAAAACACTTTGTATACATTCCGACGAGAATCATTACAAAGTTACATTTCTCAAAACAACTATTTCCCAAACACTTCGTATACATTCTTGAGGACTGATACAAGAATCATTACGAAGTCAAAACGAAATACTTTTCAACTACTTTTGAAATCACACACACAGAAAGAAAATTTTCAAATGTGAGCTAAAAAATTAACAGCTCGTAGATAAGTACGGATGAAAAGGGTGCTAATTCCTTCCCTTTTCATAATTATCTCCCGTACTCAGAATCTAACAAAGGTCTTTCTTGTTATTTTCACCTTTCCTTTATTGGATAAAAGAAAATTCGGTGGAGACTCTTGCTATCCGAAACATTTGTGATAAAACCCAAAACAAACAAGGCAGTTCTCTCACCGTGTTACAGCCAGGAATGCTGAAGGCTCGAGCTGTTACAAAGTTCCTCATTAGTATGTATGTTTTGGTTTATAAAATCCTTGTTCGTTTGAGCTTGAGAGGCTATGAAATGTTCTATCATGATTATAAGGTTGGATATACTAGGGACATTGGGAACATATGGGACATTTGGAGCGTTCTAAGGTTCTTTCAGGTATCCTGGCAGTATAGTAGGAGCTTGTCCAGGTGCATATAATGCATTGTTGTTCTTGTAAGAAAATTTTGGATGGTTCTTTCCACCAAGGTTATAGGTATTGCTATAAGGGTTTCCCTGTGCGTAGTTCACTTGATCAGTTGGTACTCCTGTCAAGAGCGAACATTCTGGAGCAGCGTGTGCTTAAAGTCCACATAAATCGCAAGTTGGAGCTATTACAGCCACGGTGGCTACGGGAGTCATCGTTAAATTCTCTATCTTTTGGGTAAGAGCTTCAACCTTTGCGTTAACTTGGTTGAAACTGCCCACTTCGTACATACTACCTTTGTCTGAGGTTTCTCTACAATGGTCCTATCGCTTCCCCACTAGTAATGGTTTTGGCCATGCTTTCGATTAGCTGATAGGCTTCTTCGTACAGTTCATCCATCAGTGGGCCGCCAATAGTCGCGTCTATTCTCAATCTTGTGTTGTACAAGATACCATTGTAAAAGTTGTGAATGATCAGCCATTCCTCTAAACCTTGATGTGGACAGAGTCTCAACATGTCTTTGTATCTTTCCCACGCCTCAAAAAGTGACTCGCTTTCCTTGTGTTTGAAACCATTGATGTTGTCTCTTAGCATAGCGGTTTTTCTAGGTGGGAAGTATCTTTCTAAGAAGACTTTCTTCAACTTATCCCATGTGGTAATTGAGTTTGAAGGAAAGGATTGGAGCCATGCTCTAGCTCTGTCTCTAAAAGAGAAAGGAAAAAGGCGCAATCGTATTGCCTCAAGGTTAACACCATTCACTTTCATTGTGTCTACGTACTGCACAAACACTGATAGATGTAGGTTCGGGTCGTCCGTAGGACTTCCCGAAAATTGGTTCTGTTGAACAACTGAAATTATCTAGAGTTTCAACTAGAAATCGTTTCGGTTGATTGAGGGAGCAACAATGCTATTGCGAGGTTCTGCTTGAGACGGAACAACGTAGTCTTTGAGAGGATGGGGCGGTGGTGTTGGTTCATCCATTTTTGGTTCTGGCTCGAGACTTGGAGAAGAGTTAGAGGGTTTAGGAGGAGTAAAACAATTTTCAAAGTCTAGGACTCGCGTCTTACGCTAATAAAACATTTGATCTCGTCGATTGGTGGCTCTAATTCTCCGCCTTTTGAGCGAGTACTTGGCATATAATCAACGAGAAATAGAAATTTGGTGATTTAGTCTATAGTGCATAATAGTAGAGTTAGGATATCGACTTAAATAGTCCCCAGCAATGGCGCCAAAAACTTGATCGCGACTTAGTATGTCTTAAGATTCTTGACTGCAAGTGCACAGTCGTATCGCGTAGCTTTAAAGATTATTGAATCCCAAGGGACTATGAGTTGAACTATCTCTATCTAAATTTACTATGTAAAACCAAGGATAAATATAATTTGGATTTTGGGGGTTAAACGGGAATAAACTAAGGTTTTAATTAAGCAAACAGATATTAAGGTACTAGTATGTAATAGTTGGACTTCGGGATTCAATAACTCAATGGCATAATTTATAATATAAAACACTTTTTAGAATAAGTTATTCTAATTAAAGACCCTTATCTCACACTCTTGTTTTATTGACTCATATCACACTACCAGCTCTAAAGTTTGCTCTCGCTAAAACATAAAAACTGAAAGTATTTTTTGGAAATCAAATACAATATAATTAACTCTAAAGCGCTCTCGTTGTGTTTAGGGTTAATGTTTGATGACTACTTGAAGCAACTCGATTTTCAAAAATCGTTTAATTCTCGAAAACTAGTGAAATCACCACCTAATTTTATTTGTTCTAAAAAGAACGGGAAAATATAGATAAAACCCCATAGATGCGGATAAGGCGGTCTACGTGACCAAAAAAGTGGAATCGGGAGTCGGTTATGTAAGGGGAAGGTATTAGCACCCCTTACATCCATCGTACTCGATGGGACTCATTTAATTCTACGCGTTTGTGTGTGTGTTTATTGCTAAGTTATGAATACCAAAAGAAAAAGAGTTTGTTTATTATTATTTTGAGTTTGGCACGGTTTCGGAACCGTGTGCCTACGTATTCCCTTGTGCAATGGGAAATTCAAAACTCCGTAGTTCCTCTCAAAAAGGTTTTAAGTTTGTTGTATTGATTTTATAAGAAAAATCGTGCATTTAGACATTTCAAATGTTTGAACTTGGACTTGTTTAGTTTATTTGAAAAGCTTTAAGTCCATGTTCGTGTTTGAAATAGCTATTGCACACTCTTTGTCGGAAAAGAGTTTTTATGATCGCATATGAGCGATAAAAGAGTTTGAGTGAGTTGAATTGTTTTTTAAGTGGATGAAAAAGTACCGAACAATAAGACTAACGTCTTACGATTCAAATACTAGAAACCCGAGGAACTAATGCTCGAACGAGTCGTCTATCACCCAAAAGGGTTTTCTTGAGAAAAAAAGTGAAGTGAAACGAGTTTCACGTTATTTAGAAGTCTTTAAGCAACTGGTCTAGCGTCCAACGACTTAAAGACTAAGGATTCATTTGGGACAAGTTTTTAAGCAATTGGTCTAGCGTCCAACGACTTAAAAACTTGTATTTTATTATGAAAAAGGTTTTGAAAATGCACTCGACGTTGGATCGAGGTTTGAAACTTTATTATGAAAGTGTTTTGAGATACGTGCTGAGATGAAGTATGGAGTCGTGTTATAATTAATCAAGTATATGGACTTGATTAACCTCGTGAGGATAGGTGCTCCTATCCCCAACCATGAGACCCTGGTGCATGGTGATTGGTATATAAACCAATGTTATTTTCGGGTTATGATCGATTAAAGCAACAAGGGCTTTAATCAACCTCGTGAGGATGACCATGCCAATCCCCAACTATGAGACCCTTTAGGAAATCGGCATATGAGCCAATCAGGATGGAATCGAATTGATTTTAATTTTAATTGTGTGCAAAGTGTACAATGGTGAATAAATGCGGAACAAACAGATAATCATCCCACAATACAATCGGAAATTTAAGTAATTATTAGAAACGATTTTTTCCTATTTGATAAGAAATCGACTAATAGTTTAATCGATAAATTATCAAATAAAAACTATCAGAACTAATTATTACTTAGTACATCGCACAACATATGATTTACGAAAAAATAAAGTAATTGAAAGGATGAAGGTTTAGAGATAGCCTGTATGACGCGAGTCTGAGCGGCGGAAAAAGAAAACCAGAGACGATACTCTTGGGCCCAAATAAAGTGCCAAATGAGCCTTCGGAAAACTTCGTATGAAGCGCAATGCGTCGTTGATCAGAGAAACGGAAACTCAAGGCACACATAAATAGTGGCAATACAGGTATATTGAGGGCAAATCGTGGAAAGAATGCTAAAAACTCCCGACTACGCGAAACAGTCTAACTAATATTATTATTTTTATATTTTTAGAAGTATACTAATAATTTTAATGGTTAAGAAAATAATAATTATTATTATTAATTAAGAAAAATAATAATAGTTGGTAATAATAATAATAATAGTTATTAATAATGAAAATAATGGTTAGTAATAACAGTTAGTAATAATAATAAATATCAGTAATAATAATAATATTAGTTAATAATAATAACTAGTTAATAATAATTATAATTACTGAATCCTAATTTTTTTGTTAACAAAGCAAAACTACAAAAAAGAAAAAAAAGCAACATCCTCATCTGTTTTCTCTCAAAACGCGATGCATGTTTGGTTTGTGGGTTTCAGCGGTGGCCGTACTCGTTGGTCTCTGTCCGCAAACGTTGATGTTGTTCCGTGATCCTCTCGTCTCTCCTGCTGTCACGGTCGCTTCCTCCTTCAATAAAACCCTTCGCCGGAAATCGCTTGGACGACGGTGATGGTGGTGGTCGACGTCGCCTCTGAGCCTAAAATCGGTGAGATCGTTCTGTCTCAAACTTCTTTTCTTTTCTTCTTTCTCTCTGAAGGGTCGCGTGTTAGGGAAAGTGATGAGGAATTTAGGGTTTCTGATATTCTGTTGATGTTTGGTTTCTGTGTTTGAGTTTTGGAATAATGGTAGCTAGCTCATGGTTTTTGCTGTTACGGTTTTGTTTTGGAATTTGGTTTATGGTGATGGTTTTGGAAACAGTTTGCTTGCTGTCTTTGAAGGTTGGCTCTTTGTTTTCATGGTTTGATTTTGGTTTTCTGGGTTATTAGTTGGTTTTTGAATAGATGTTGCTTTTGATTTTGGTTTATGAGTTTGGGACTGAGGTTGCTTTTCTTTCTTTTTCTGGTATAGAAATGGCTTGCTGGAATAAGAACAAAGCTAGGATTCTGGGGACAAAATGGTTAAAGGCTTTTGATTATTTGTTGGATTTGAAATGCTCCTCCTTTTTTTTTTTGAACAATGTTGCTTCCTTGGTTGGGATTATATCTTTTAACAAATGCCCTTGATTTTTCTTGCTGGTTTATGTTAAGAACAGATGCACACCTGATTTTCTGGTTTTTTGGCTTTTTGATATTGGCTGTTTTTGAACAGATGCTGTGATCACTTTTTCTTTGCTCTCTGTTTAGATATTATGCCCAGTTTTTGGTTCTTGTTGGGAACAAATATTCTTTCTTGGCTATCCCTCTGCCTGTTTTTTCTGTCTCTGCTATTCTGTTTGGAACTGTTGCCTGTTGGAACTCTGCTATTTTGCGTTGGAATTGTGTTTTTCCTCTTGTCTTGTAATGTTGCTACCTGTAGTTGCTTGTTCTGGTTGCCAAACTGTTGTGCTGCTGATAACACCATGTTGCCTGTGTATTTGTCTCTTTGCCCTTTTTCTTTTTGTGAACTAAAGTTTACTTTATGATTTGCAATTGGGAAAAAACAACATCCCATGATTAATCTTCAGATTATGAGGCACTGAACATGATTAAACCCTCTAACCTGATTCCTTAACACAAACCCTAATGATGAGTCTGAAAAAGAATAATTCTTTTGATAATTTTCTTATATTTAAAATTTGTATTTTTAATTACTAACCATCTTTTGTATTTTGTTTCATGAATCCATAATGGCGAGGTTGAACATGGAGAGAGCAAAGTAGGAGAGCTTGAAGATCAAATGGTGACGTTTGGCACAAAGAATGCAATGATTTGAAGATATTGCCAAAATTTAGTTCTTTAGGATTTAGGACTTTTTGTAGAACTTGTAAACTAGAAACATACTTGTAACAAACTTGTAATTTTCATGACATAGAACATAAATGAATGAAATTTTGTGATTCATTTTGTACCATGTACCCACTGTCGATGCATTTAGGAACTAGAACTTGGAACCTTCTCGTAGCAAAGAATTGTAAATTGAGAAAAATTGAGATAGTATCTTGATTCTTGAAGAAAATTGTAATGAGTTTGATTGAATCCAAAGAATGTCGTGACTTTAGTTCCTATCCTCACGCCATTTTGCCTCTTCTAAACTTGAATTTTGAAGACTTGTAGTACTTTCTCGAAGCTTGGATAATAAATAAATTCCGAGTGATTTGAAATTCTTGAGTATTAATAAGATTTGAGGATTAATGCAAATTTGAGTTCTTGATTTTAAACTTTGCACATTGCATAGTATTAATGCAACCTTTTTTGCCATAGCACTTGTACACACAAGTTGGAACTTTGAAAAGAATAAAATTTGATAATTCGTGCACAAGCGTCACAAGAGAATGAGGGTGTGATACTCCTCCTGCGCTGATCTGAAAAACCAAACACTTTTCGTATCCTGGAGCAGAATCTAAAAGCCTCCTAAAACTTGAAAATTCGCGCTCCGAAGAACAAGTAGGAATTTATTTGCAAATCACAAACCACTGACGATCTTGCTCAAAACCTTAATCTAACTCAATAAGAGCACAAGGGTGCATCCAAAAATCAACAAGTAAATCACCTCTCTGAATTTGTGCCTTTGCAATGGAATCCAAGAAATTATGATAAAGAGGGAAACTTTTGGGGTGCGACACTACTATCTGGTAAAAACTCAAACTTTCGCTTTGTTGATTTTAGACCTTAGTTTGTAATTTATTCTCGTAACAAAACAATTTGATATTAGTTTTAGAAATAAATACCAGAAGAATGTTTAATTAGTATTTAAACCAAATCGTTATCGAACCCGTCGATTTGGCGACCTTACATACTAGTATTAGAAAACTAGCCTAACATACTTTTATTGTGAAAGTGCAGAGTAAATAATACATAAGTAACAATATAGGCATGTCAATCAAATTAATAGATGAATTAAGCATATAAATAAGAACCTGGAAATTATATGAATTAAATTTAACAATACTTCAATTGCCACAACTTCAAAATATAGAGATATTCTTCAAGTACAAATTTTGGTTATAGAAATAGAAACTAAATCTAAAGTGAAATAATATCTCAATGTAAGGAATTATTGCTTTGGATGGTGATTAAAAATAGGCTAAGAAAAACAGGTTGTAGGAAAAGAAAATAACAGTCAAATGTAAAATTTGCAGAGAAACTTAAAAATATGAAATTTGAGACGAAGCAGATAGCCTCTTCCTTTGGTAACTAATTGCTATTTATAATTGAGCCTTGTTGAGAGAATGTAGGAGTCGTGGAGAAGAACCAGGAATCCATGCTGAAGCACTCTCCAAAAATATAGGACGCTTTTGTTTGTTGGAGACATAGAGGAGAAAACTCAAGAGGTTACGTTACTTGGTTGTGCCGGGCAGGACAGAGAGTGCGCCGAGGGGCATATTTTTACACTTTGTGCCAGTCGGGATGGTTCTATGTCGGGCGACACAATATCTGTCTTGGAAATTGTGCAGAAGTCTAATGCTAGATAGCAGAATCATGCAACTCCATATAAGCTTGAATAAGTATAAATACCTGAAAACACAGTAAAATACCAACGTGAAGCAGTATAATCGATAAAAAAAAAAGGAGAATTAATTCGTGCAAACTAAGCTTAATACGCGATACAATTTCGTGTTATCACACCCCAAGGTTCCTTGAAAGGATTTCAACCACCTCAAGGGATCTTTTCACTCGAGTAAATTCGATTGCACGCTATCAACACAAGATCACTAATTCCATCACCCAATCCTTGCGACTTCCTTAAAAATATTCCAAACACTCTAAGGTTCCTTGAAAGGATTTCAAACCCCCTAAGTGATTTTCACATGGATGAACTTTCAAATGATGTTGCACGAAAACCCCTCAAATCAACCAATGATCTTGGAAGATCAACCCGATGGTTTTCCCAGATGAAGAATCCTATAAATCGACACAAAACCAATTAGAAATCTTCAATTCATTGTCTATATGGTGTGATACGGTGAACTGACTTTGTAGGATTTTTGTATCCAAATGTGCGGATAGCAAGAGTCGCCACCGACTTTTATTTTTATCCAATTAAGGGAAGGTAAAAGTAAGAAAAGACCTTCGAGATTCGAGTTCGGAGAATGGTTATGAAAAGGGAAGGTATTAGCACCCCTTTCCATCCGTAGTTATCTACGGGCTCTTAGTTGCTCTAGATCACTTTTTAAAATTGCTTTCTGTGTGTTTGACAAAGATGCTTTGAAAAAAGGCATTTCGCTTTGACTTTGTAATGACTCATGTAGGAGTGTATACAAAGTGTTTGGAAATGTTTTTGTTTTGAAAAGAATTTGAACTTTGAAAAAAGTGTGTGGTGTGAAAAGCATTTGGTTTAGAGCAAGCAACTAAAAGACTTATTTACCCACTCAGAATTGGTCGTTTTGTTGTACTTCTACATTCCTTTAGAATAGCGCTAGCCATACCATTAGTTAGTAGGTAGCTCCATTCGTTGGATGTAAGCGGGACATTCGAAGGGACATCGGATGGTCATAGAAGGCAACTTGTAGGAAGTATCCTAGCACATTCGAAGGGACTATCATCATTTTTCGTAGGCGACAATCGAGGGTCAAGATCATGTATTCGGAAGCGACATCGTGGGTCTTATGATCTTTGTATCGAAGGGACTGTGATGATTTGTTTGGAAGGCAACGGTGCTAGAATACCTCTACGTTCGAGGGACATGACCATAGGCATCAAGAGAGAATTACCCTAAGGGGTGCGTGTGTGAAAGAAGTGTGTTGAGTTCAGATATTTTGTCTTGAGATTAGTGTGAGCTATGTCCAATTATTATCTTGCCATACACACCTAATTACTAGCAATTGATAAGGGTGCGGAAAGTAAAAGTGCGGAATGTAAAATGCGGAAAATAAACCTACGCTATTACATGGCTTTGGGGCAGATACATAATCAGGAGTGCGGAAAGTAAAAGTCCTAAATTAAACTATTACAACCCATGAGCAATTACATTATTGAAAAGTAAAATAAAAACGGAAGAATCGTCTGAATCGGATCAACCTGTGAAAGAATGGGAAATCGGAAAATACGAGATGAATTGAATAAGAGGAAAATGTTAGAAAATGCAATTTTTAATATGAGAAAATTAATATGTGCTGGAAATAAGATAAATAAGTTAAAATAATTTTTTGGGATTTTTTGGAAAAGATTTAATAATTAAAATGCAATTTATAATGATTTAAATGCTAAAATATAAATAAAATAAATATGCATGCAAAAATTATATTTTTTAATTTATTAAATTAAATAAAGATTTTTATGAAAATAATATAAAAAGAAAATATTTTTTGGTAATTTTTTAATGCAAAAATAAAATTGTGAAAAGAATCAAAATAGAATGGAAAAATATTAAAATAAGAAAATATAAGAAAATATTGAAAATATGCAGTTTTGTAAAAAAGAAACTCAAACCGGTGCTGGCAGGGATGGATCCCATGGCCCTGAGGAGAATCTTCCCAAAAGCCAAGCCTTAACCACTGGGACAACGTGTCGTTGATGTTTGGAAAGTGAGAAACATTGACACATAAGCGATGACGCGTCCTGGATATGTTGAAAATCGAGTCAGGGCCCAATACGAATCGAATCGCGTTCCTTCACGCCACGCAAGCCATGCCGAGTCAAACCCGGTCGGACGCCGAGCTAGTCGTCTTCTCCGGTTGCTCCAACCTGAAAACTCAAAAAATACGCAGAATAAAAAGCTCTAAGGTACCCTACCCCCCTAAATCGGACCTTCCGAATCCAATGGTGCTATTGGTTTGCCCTGAAAATGCTCGATTAACGGTTCGATTCAAACAAATTCTTCGAACCCTAACAATGGCAATGGATGATTTCTACGTGTATGCTTGCATGTAAAGTATCAAATGCACTCTAATGAATGTCCTGAACATAAACAAACACACAAAAAGCATTAACAACACATGAATAATGAAATTCGAATTTCATAAATATACCAAATCGGAGCAGGCTTAGGATCGAGTTCTGGGCAGTCTTGGCTTCAAGTGAGATATGCTTTTGCTTGCTGGGAACCTCCTGAGCAAGATTGAATGCTCAAACACCTTGAATTTGGTGGAAATTGAAATCGAAAATTTTTATGGAAAATTTTGGCAAAATAAGGGTTAGTGCAAGGGCTAGGGTTTCGTCCTCAGGCTTGTGTGTATTGCTGGCAATTTATAGAAGAAATTTGGATGGCAAAAGGAGTGAAAAAAGATTGCTTCTTGAATGTGCAAATATTTCCATTTAAAATAAAATCAAATATTGAAAAATATATGATTTTCTCATGAATGCAAGGCTATCACGAATTTGGTAAGGGTCATGGGCCTTCTTGGACATTTAGAAAGATATAAAATCATTCCTTTTGAGAAAAATGTTTAATTTTCATATTTTATATAATTTATTTTTGAATTAAATGTTATAAAATTCAAATATAAATCATAAAAATAGAAAATAACCAAGGTCAACCATTTATGGGTCAAGAATAGCATCATGAACAAGTTTGGATCAAAAGATTATAGGCCCATTTGGAAAATTTTGCATTTTGACCAATATGTCCTTTTGTGCAATTGTCCAAAATTCCCCAACTTCTGAATAGTGTATCTTGCTCAATTTTCCACATTTTTGAGTGTTCTTGGACTTTTTGGAAAGCTCTAAGAGTCCTCTAACCAATGTCTTTGGTCTCATCTCAATTGGAGTTACCATGCTCAAAATATCTTCAAAACAAAAAGTTGACTTTTTGTTGACTTTGAAAATGACCTGTAATGTTTTGAACTATACCTCTCAAATGAAGCATTTTTTGGACATTCTTGTGAGACATGAAGTTGTAGAGAATTGAATTTCCTTCAAAACAAGAGGTGGTGGAAAAATTTCTGAGAAAGCATGAGAAAGTTATGATCAGTCAAAGTTCAGTTGACTTTTCATCTAGAAACCCTAATTTAGAAAGTTTGACTTTTGGGCAAATCTTGAGTTTTCTTGATGAATCATGATCAACCCTTGATCAAATGATGAATGTAACTTCAAAATGAGGATGTTGACCAAAATCAGAAGTTTTGACTGTATGTTGACCACAGTTGACTTTTGTCCAATACACCGATTTTCAACCATCCGAACAATTATGCGAGGAAACTTGACTTGTGAGGCTTGAAACTTGACATGGAGAATCTTTGAAGCATATGAGGAAGCATGAAGGTCATTGGAGATGTTGGAAATCCATCTTGACTTGAGAGATACCAAACCCTAGTTTGGGTTGATTGTCTAGGAGAGAGTTTGTCGATCAACTCTTGAGGAATCCTTGAGTATGGATGTATGAGATCTCTTGAGTAGATGGAGGGCAAATTTTGGGTATGACAGCTGCCCTGCTCAATCTTCTTGTCTGGAAGGGTTAGATTGACATGCTTGTCTCTCGTGACTGGAGGTGAAGATGATTGAACACCGAGTACACAAAATTTGCACTCGTTGGTGGATGATGGGAATGGGCTTACAGATGCCATTTGGAGAAGTTGGAGACTTGGGAACGAGTCGTACGCTAGACTCGAGGTTGTTAATAGGAGAGCGAGAGATGGGCTTAAGATGCCATCTAGAAAGGTCGATCTTTGGAGGGTGAGTCGACGCTTAGACTCGTAGATGTTCTTGGAATGGAGAGGAGGGGCTTAGGATGCCATCCGAAGGAGTCGACGTTAGACTTCGTGTTCACTTTGAATGAAGTTATTGGTCCGTATTGATTTTTAACCATATATGCATTCGATAGTGAAGAGATGTTGACAAATAGTCGGAGATGGGCTTAGGATGCCATCCAAGGCAACCGAGTCGTCGCTAGACTCTGAGTTCTGTTGATAATCGAATAAATCTTCGCGATTACTCGAGAGATTGTAGTTGGCAAAATGTGGATAGCTTCCTTGTGCATCGGTGTTGATCCATTGCCGTTATCGGAGGATAACCGAGGTGGTCTTTCGGATAGTTTTCCGCCGATTCGGGGCTTAATCCTGGACTAGTCGTCGGAGGACAACCAAGGCGGTCTTTCGGATAGTTTTCCGCCGATTCGGGCTTAATCTCGACTGTTTGCGTCAAGTGATCATACTGCTTTGGAGAAAACAAGAGAAACTTTGATAGAATATTTGTTAGTCTTATGCAAAGTATGATGCGTGACAGTGTATATGAATGACTTATGCATGAATTATGACTTTATGAGTAATGTATGAATGATGAATGTTGTGATATTTCAAAACATATCCATCTTGAAGAAGATGCGGATATTCTGTTTGAAGATTTCGACTCGCCTGGGAATAGAGTAGGTGAGAACCCTGCTTTTGAAGGAGAAGAAAGATATCCTGGATTCTTCCGATGCACTATCTGACCAAGTCTTGGGCCTAGACATTGTTGAGGAAGGTAGAGATTTGAGAAGCTCGCTGTCGGGGATCTCATATATAGACCCTGCTGAGGAGAATCTGGGAGGCGATCCGTTGGGGACCTTGTATGTAGATCCTGCTGAGGAAATTTAAGAGATGCTCTACTGGGGATTCCGAGTGTAGATCTCACCGGAGAGCATTTGATGGTTCTTGAAGACCGGCTTGAAGAGTCCGAGTCCGTTGTAATCTCCGGGGAATAAAGGTATATGTTTCCTCCGATGCACTATCGACCAAGTTTCGAGTCCGATCGCTGCGGGGAGAAGGGGGAGGATTGAGAAATATCCGCTGGGGATGAAGTGTTACCGCTTGGAGACTGATGTAACGTTGCTTGGTTGAGTGAAATTGTTGCTCGTGGATTCCCTTATACTCCGCTGGGGAAGGTGTGTTGTGGGTGACACCTTTATGCTCGTGAAATTGTATGGGTGACTTTCGTCGTCCCAAATCCTAGAGCCTGTAGTAAGTACTTTTGCATATTCACTTTTCGTATGTTTGCAGAGAGATTTTTATTGTCAAATGCGTATAATCATTCAAAGCAAACGTTGGACTTATTGCAAATAACAACAACAGAAATTGTAAAGAGAAAGAAGTTGTATTTTTTTTTTTGAAAGGTGGCGTATGGCCAAGTAGTTTGTACACAAGAAAGGTAAAAAGCTATGCGGAAACAATCTCGTTAAGTTCCAACTATGCTAGTACTCATATATTTCAACTATCTCATCTCCTTGGAGAAAGTGAATAGACCGATCTTCGCCATTTGAATCTTGAATGTCGATAGTAGTCCGGCAATGATCCGAAGAGACATAGTCGACGCTTAAATCCCTAACTTTTGCCTAGACCGCCCTTCGGGTTTTCTAGGATACCTTTTTGCCCAAGCCGCCTTTCGTGTTTTCGACTTGCGGTGTACATGTTTTGTATATATCCTTAATTTTGCCCGAACCATTTTGGTTCGCCAGATGCCCTATTTTTGCCTAGGCCACGACCTAGCGGGTCTCTTTATGCGTAGTATTTTTGACTATGTCTGCGTTCACGGGTGTGGGAAGTCTTCACCATCCATGGTGCTAAGTATCATAGCTCCAGGAAAATCTTGTCTTGACTACAAATGGTCCCTCATAGGTGGGAGTCCATTTGCCCTCGGATCACCTTGTGGAAGAATGATGCGCTTGACTACTAGATCACCGACTTGGTAAACTCGGTGCTTGACCTTCTTGTTAAATGCTCGATCATTCGTTTCGATAAATCTGTCCATGGCGGATGGACGCGAGTCGTTCTCATCGATCAAGTTAATGGGTCAAGCCGTGTAACCCAATCGTCTTCACCTAACTCGCCTCCCGGAGGAGGTATCCGAACCTCGATGGGTAAGACGGCTTCCATACCGTATACAAGAGAGAAGGGTTTGGATGTTCGCTATAATGAATGGTAACATCTCATGCCAATCTTTGTAAGTCACCATTTTCATAATCTTCTTAATGTTCTTATTGGCGGCTTCCATCGCGCCATTCATCTTAGGCCGATATGGAGAAGAGTTGTGATGTTTGATCTCGAATGCGTAGTTCGGTGATCATCTTGTTGTTGAGATTGGAACCGTTATCCGTGATAATCCTTTCGAGAGTGCCACAATAAGATTATGTTTGATGAATCGAGCCACAACATTCTTGGTAATGATGAGCGCTTCTACCCACTTGGTAAAGTAATCAATTGCCACAAGGATGAAACGATGTCCATTGAAGTGGGCTTAATCTCTCCAATCATGTCAATACCCCACATTGCAAAACGCCACGGAGAAGTTAAAACATTCGAGGTACCGGAGGTGCGTGCACTTTGTCGCATAGATCCGCATTTGTGACAAGATCGAGCATAGCGGTGACAATCAGCTTCCATGGTGGACCAATAGTAACCTGTTCTCAAAATATTCTTAGCCATAGTGTGTCCACTGGAGTGGGTACCAAACTCGCCTTCGTGTAACTCTTCCATGATACGCATTGCTGTTTTCTGGTCTACACAGCGGAGTAAGCACAAGTCGTGGTTGCGCTTGTATAAGATGCCGTTGCTGAGAAAGAATTTGGAAGCAAATCTTCTCATGAACTTCTTATCATTAACAGATGCCCCTGCGGGATATTCCTGAGTCTCGAGATGCCTTTTCACGTCATAGTACCAAGGTTTCTCTTCTGCGTCAAGCTCACAACAATACGCTGGTTCGTCGAACCTCTCAATGATGATCTAGGGAGCCTCGTTGTCCCATCTAACCTTGAACATAGACGACATAGTAGCCAATGCGTTTGCCAACTGATTCTCTTCTCGTGGAATATGATCGAAAGTAATCTCTTCAAAGTAGGGAATCAAACTCAGAACATGCTCTCGATACGGAATGAGATTCGGATGCTTCGTATCCCTCGCCTTAATCGGTGATCACTAAAGTGAGTCTCCATACACTTGTAAGGACTTGATTCTTAAGTCAATAGCGACTTTAAGACCCATGATGCACGTACTCGGCCATGTTGTTAGTGCAATCAAACAAAGTCTGCGGTGAAAGGCGATGTCCGCTGCGGGGATATAATGATGGCGCCAATGCCATTGCCAAGTGAGTTTGAGGCTCCATCAAAGACCATAGTCCATCGGGATCCTTGTTCAGTCCTTCGGGCCGGTTCTCGCATGATCGTGACTAGTAGAACATCTTCATCGGAAATTGAACGCATAGATTGATAGTCGCTCACGGCTTGATGAGCCAATGATCGGCTACTACACTTCCTTTGATCGCTTTAGAAGTGTCGGATGTCGATTCGGTCAAGATCATTTGCCATCTTGCTATTCTTCCCGAGAGAGTGGTTTCTCAAAGATGTATTTTATCGGATCCATCTTGGAAATCAATAAGGTAGTGTGAGCCAACATATCCGTCTTAGTCGTGAGCACCCTAAGCGTTGCAAGTTTTCTCGAGTGTGAGTATCTTGTTTCACGATCGGTAAACTTTTGCTAAGGTAGTATATTGCATGCTCTTTTCGACTGACTCGTCATGTTGCCCCAACACACACCCCATTGAATTCTCTAACATCAAGTACATGATAAGAGGTCTTCCTTGGGCGGCATCGAAATAGGCGGATTACGAAGGTACTCTTGATTTTGTCAAAAGCGATCCGCAATCGTCGTTCCATTCCACCACTTGATCTTTCTTTAGTAACTTGAAGATTGGCTCAAGTAGTAGTTAGGTGTGCAATGAATCGGCAATGTAGTTCAATCGGCCAAGAAACCTCGACCTCCTTCTCGGTCGGGAGTGGCATCTCTTGAATGGCTTTAACCTTGGCGGGTCAACCTCAATACCTCTTCCACGACTACAAACCCTAGGAGTTTTCGGATCGACTCCAAGGTGCACTTGTTGGGATTAAGTCTCGATCTACTTCTTCAACTCAAGCAGTTTACGCAAGTGATCAAGATGTTCTTCTTGATTGATCGAGCTATCATGTCGTCAACATAGACCTCTATCTCGTGATGAATCATGTCATGAAATAATGTCACCATAGCACCGATAAGTGGCGCTGCGTTCTTCAAATCCAAGCGGCATAACCTTGTAGCGAAAGTGCCCCACTGTAACAAAAGTAGTCTTCTCCATGTCTTGAGAGCCATTTTGATCGATTGTAACGGAGAAACCATCCATGAAGGAGAAAACCTTATGTTGAGCGGTGTTGTCGACGAACATCAATATGAGGAAGTGGAAATCGTCTGGACTTGCTTTGTTTAGATCTCGTAATCCACACATTCGTACCTTACCATCCTTCTTAGGCACGGGTACCACATTTGCAACCCATGGGATAGGAGGTAACGGCTAGAAAACCAGCGTTGAGCGCTTCATAACCGGCTTTGATTTTCTCGACATCTCGGACGATACGAACCTTCATTTCGAGAAAACCTTCTTTTGCAATCGGTGTACCACAATATCAATGTCTAAACCCGCATGTCTTCGTATGACCAAGCAAAAACCTCAACATAATCTCGTAGCATCCGAACCAACCTTTCTTTAACACTGTTCTCAAGACCCGCTCCTACCTTGATCTCTTTTACGTCTTCGTCGAGACCCAAATTCACAACCTCAACTGCTCTTCGGTGTCAGTATAACTCGCTCTTCTTGTAGCATCGGCAAGTTCTCGGCACTTCACAATCTTCCTCACTTTCGCTTCGGCTTGGTAGATCGGATTATCGAAGTCATATTTAGCACTAGCATAGCTGTTATTAACGAGATTCGAGTGATTCGATGTACGTGGTGTGTGTAAAACACATAGCCTTTTGAAGGGTGATAAAGTAAAGAAAAAAACAATTGAATGCAAAAGTCCAACGAATTTATTGAATGAAAATACGAAACGACAGATAAAAACCTCATGAACGAGCCATGGCCCGGGCAAGGCACCGAGCTTTCAAAGTTTATTGTTCAAACATAAAGAAATACGAAAAGTATAACAAAACAAGAGCAATTACTCGACTAAAGGAGATTGGTATGACGTCTTGATCTTCCAATTGAACCCATGATCCGGAGTTGGGAAGATCCACTTGCGATGTCGAAGCCGTTGTCGTTGTCTTCTATAGCATGGATTCCACTGATCGATCGGGAAAGGAAGTTGGCAACGTTCGCGGCGTATCATCTTCGACCCTTGATGGTGAAGCCTAAACCGGTCTTGTCGGTTTGAAAGGAAGGTTAGAGCTGTCCCAAATAGCACTACCTCCTTGTTCAACATGAGCTTGAGCATCTTTCAATGAGGCCATTCTAGGCGAACTTGAGCAACTTCAGAGTGACAGGAGAGTCAAGGCATGACTGGGTATTGTTCAAAAGCTTGACAAGGAGTCTCAAGAATTCACCTCCATCTCGAGATAGCGGAATGACGTAGATGATGACCATATACTCTTCTTCACCACACACCGTAACAACTTTCCCTTTCACGGGTATTTCAGTTCGATGCAAAGTAGAGGTACCGCCCATGTATCCAAGGGCGTCCGAGTAGGCAAGAATAAGTGGACGGATGTCCATGACAAAGAAAGTGGAATCAAAAGTGCGGGAACCGACTTTAACAGGTGAGCTCTCCAAGCATCGTGTTTAGAACCATCAAAAGCTCTCACAATAATGTCACTGGTCTCGTAACCAACCCTTCGACATCAAGCCGATCAAAAGCGGTCTTGTAGGATATTGAGGCGAGAACCGTATCCACCGTAACATGAGATAATGTAGTGCCTTTGCATTCAATGGAGATGTGCAAGGCTTTGTTATGTTTCTTTCCGAAGAGTCAAATCAAGATCGAGCCTAGGCCGTTGTTGGCGGAGCTAGCAATACAAACTTCGATCGGTGGTAGTGTCTTGCGGCACATGAGCATTCTTCAGAAACTTCACCAAGGCATTAGCATGAGCCTCGGAGCACAAGAGCAGAGCAAGCATGGATATCTTGGACGGAGTCTGTCCTAACTGTTCCACAACATTGTAATCACTCTTCTTGATGATCTTCAAAATTTCCTCCATTTCTTGTTTGGAGGTGTCTTCAGCAACTTCCTTTGGCACTTCTGGTTGAGCAGGATGAGTTACTGGTTCTTTCCCTCTAGCTGGGGAGATTGATTTAGTAGCGGAATCTGGAGTCGATGTCTTTTGGAGGAGAGATATCTGGAGAGAATACCCTTGGTTCTGGTCACCTTACTGGATCCGGTGATGTTGTCAATGTCAGGAATAGAAACTTCAGCATTAAGATCTTCAATAGTCAGAGGGTCTTGCTTGACACCATGATAGTAAACATCAGCTCCATAATTCCAAGGGATAGCCTTGTCAGAGGAATATGGCACTGGTCTTGGAGAAGTGATGATGAGAGGTGCCACTCTAGGCACAGGATCAACAGAGGAAATCCTTATTGTGTTAACATCAGCATAGTCTTCCGGGAAATCGTCACCCCATCCGGTGGCCTTAACATCTTCAATAGGAATCTTGTAGCTTTCAGGAACAGTGTACTTCACCATATAATCATACTTTCCACTTGGCTGCCCCAAGGTATCCCACACAGATGGTACAATTTCGTTCGCATTGTCAATCTTCAACTTAGACATTTCTTCACACAGCTTCTGCACGGGTGGTTTCAGAAATAGTATCTCACGGTTATCCATCATGCACTGAACACGTCTTCTCAACCAAGCACAACCATCGTGCAGAGCACCAACGACTCTCGGGCATCCTGGATTGACACCGGCTTGCAACTGATTCTTCTTAACAGTCATCAGAGGAATGGTCAAGTCATCTATGTTGAAAACGTAAGTATCATCACCAACAGCATTGGAACTTTTGTCATGATTAGGCATAGGTGCATTGATCACATTCGAGTCTCAGGGATCAAATTCAATCTGCTTAGTTTCAATCATATCTTGAATCTTGTTCTTCAGAGCCCAACAATTGTCAGTGTCGTGCCCTGGGCTATTGGAATGGTAAGCACACTTAGCATTAGGATTGTACTTTGGAGAGGAAGTGTTGACATTTTGTGGAGGATCCCTCAAGGTAATCAGCTCTGCGTTCAACATGTGTTGCAAGGCTTGCGACAATGGCATGTTGATCTTCGGCTTCGTGGCGCGTTAAGCTGTAGTCTCGCTGAGGTTGTGCTGATGTAGGATTGGAGATTACAACTGCCCCTACAGATTGAGCACGGTCGGTCTTGGCTCGGCTTTTCTGACCATACACAGCATTGGCTTCTTTCTTAGCACCAAAGGATCTCTTCGCAGCATTCGAAGATGTCTCTACATGAATCTTCCCACTCTTGATACCGACTTGATGCTCTTTGTCAATATCACTCGGTGAATCCGGATGAAGAATTTCCAATCGGATGATTGAAGAATGGGCTGTCGGTGTTCCATGAACATATCAACCAACTCCCTATTGGACAAGGGTGGTTGAACTCTGCCTGCTAGATCTCTCCACTTCTGAGCATACTCCTTGAACTTCTCGTCACGACCCATAGACATGCTTTGTAGTTGCATGCGAGTGGGTGTCAATTCACATTGTACTCATATTATGCGTAGAAAGCATCAGCCAAATCACTCCAAAATACGGATACGGTCATTCTCTAGTGATAGTACCATTCCAAGCGAGTTCGGACAAACTCTCTTGAAAATAGTGCATCCACACTTTACATCATCGGTGTGGGGTTGATCTTCTGGACATAGGACTTCAAATGCAGCTTAGGGCAAGACATGCCATCATATTTGGAAAAAGTAGGAACTTTGAACTTGGGAGGAATCACCACACCAGGAACAAGACTCAGATCATCAAAATTCAGTCCGGACATCTTCAGGTTTTCCACAACATTCAGGCGATCTTCAAGTTGCTTGTACTTGTCATCTTCCTCAGAGTGTTGGCTATAATCAGACTGGTCCTCTCCTCCTTTCTTTGGCTCACGCTGTTCACCTTCATCACCCTTGGTACTCCCCTCGGTATGGACACTTCCTTGAGAGAGCTCAATCGGTGACCACTTTAGGACCCCTTTGAAGCGTCTACCCATGTTGAGGAGACCAACAACCTTCTTCTTCTTGTTGATGAGCTTCTTGGATCTTCTTGGCCTTGGACCAAGTGGTAAACATCTGCTGGCCCAGGCATTACGAGCAAGATCTTTGTGATCTGTTCAAGAGCCATTTCTGCTAAAATAAATAGCGAGCAAATGAGAAAACCAATCTCCAATGTACCTGTGATGCAATGTTTATGCTATGCTATGCAATGTTTATGCGAATGCAATGCAATGTTTTCAAGGACCTAAGAGATTTAAATTTGTTAAACAAGCAATGAACAAACATTTATTAGTACTTCTCATTATTATTCCTCTTTCCTTTTTTAAGTACAAGGGATAGTTCAAAGCAATAAATGAAAACATAAATATCCTAAAGCTCTAAGTCTCCCATGGGCGCTTCCTCTTGGTGCCGATGTAAGCGTTGATGTTTCGCTCTTCATGAAGTAGCTTGGTCAACTCTAGAACTTTCTTCTCACTTGCATAACACTGAGCTTCAAAGGTATCCCTTTCTTCTTTAAGCTGAATCCAGGATCGCTTCAAGTCTTCAAAATCAGTAGGCATGTCAGGATGGAGACGCATAGTCGTCACCTATAGCAGAGTTCCATAATTCTGGTAAAGCAGTGAATGGCATCATGAGGTTTTGAGCTCGAGCTCGCACCCATTTGAGGTAAGGTTCCCAAGGAATGGAGTTGGTGCCCCAAAGTCTTGGTATCGATCTTCTTTACCATGCCCCAAGCGTGTATAAACCTTAAATCGGTGATGCGGAGATCGTGATTGTAGTCGAACACAACATCTTGGAGAAGCATATCATGTGGACCATCTCTTGAGCAAAACCAAACGACGTAGAGCTAAGGAAGGGTTGTAAGTAATACCTCCCTTATGCCAAGTAGCGGTACATTGGAATTCTCCACAGCTCAATGAATGTGAAATCCTTTTGAGAGAAAAGATTCCAGGATATCGAATGAGAGAGTGACATCAATCTTTGAGACCATCTCAACCTTTGTTCATTCTTCAAAGCGATGGAGGAAGGTGCGAAATAAACCACCTTGAAAGTAGCGGACACAACACATGAGAGTTCCTTGTCGCTTAGTAGTGCAGTGTGGAGAGAATGTAGGATGTCTCCAAGTAAGGTGAGGCCGAGGATTGCGGGTGAAACAACTTGATGGCATTGACATCTATGAATTGATCCGAGTTAGGAAATAGAACCAAACCATAAATTAGCAAGGCCACAATGTTTTCAAATGCATGGAAACTCATAACTTTGAGGAATTCTCGGGCTTTCTTGACTAAGAACTTGGAAAGTAAACCCTTAACTCCACTTCTAGTTTCCCAATTGGCTTCAATATCTGAACGCTTAGGATGTAAGGCCGATGCAATGTCTTCGTACTCAGGAACCTTTTCTAAACCGGTGAATGGCATTTGGTCAAGAATAGGTACCCCAAGTAGCAGAGAACTCTTCTAAGGTAGGAACCAAGCGATAATCTGAAATGTAAAGCAATGGTGTTTCGGATCAAAGAAGCTGGAATAGGACATGCATCATATCTTCTTCAAAACCAGAATAACCAAATCAAGTAGATAACCATGTCTTTTGATGAGCTGAGCATGGTGGGAATTTACGAAACCAATTCTTTGAGTGAGAAGGGATACCCATGAAGTTGATTCGGATAGTCTTTCTAGAAGCCATAATACCCTACAAAGCAGAGCAAAGATAAATCCTAGGTCCTTGAAATAGTTAGAAATGATATGCAATGCGAATGATGTCATGATGTCATGTTTAGCACACACAAACAATTCACACAATGAGCCTAGGGTTAAGGCTTGCATGAGGTATAGGTGATTACCCACCAAAAGTTTGAGTTGGTTCATCTGTCCTATAGTAACGGGTTCTAGGAATCTCATATCACAGATCTTTCTCGTGGCGCTTATTTCAATCTGACGGTGGTCGATCGAAAATGTCCCAAAGTCTAATCTCAATGGCGTAGCATCAGTATCAACCAACCTCGGTCTACACCAAAGCCGGCCATCTCACTACCTTCTAATGGCCAAGATGGGTCAATTAAGGTTCTAAAAGTTTAGTTAGCGCTTGATGACACCACGAAGCCAAATACTTTCTTCAACTTGGGAATGAAGAGTATCGGGGCAACAAAGTGTCACGCTAGCGTAGCCATCATGTTGACCGGCGTAGTTATCGTCTAGCGGTCGCGATGATCTAATGCTACTTACCTAAAGGAAACCGGATCGGGTGTAGGATCCCCAACAATATAATACCAAGCAACCCTTAAAGATAAAGCATACAAGTCAAGCAGAAAGCATTAAAGGTTATCTAGAAATCCCTAAGGCAATTCTCTCTTTTGGTGTCCCGTGATCGCCGATTACGTGATACGGTGAAGCGACTTTGTAGGATTTTGTATCCAAATGTGCGGATAGCAAGAGTCGCCACCGACTTTTATTTTATCAATTAAGGAAGGTAAAAGTAACAGAAAAAGACCTTCGTTAGATTACGAGTTCGGGAGAATGGTTATGAAAGGGAAGGTATTAGCACCCCTTTCCATCCGTAGTTATCTACAGGCTCTTAGTTGCTCTAGATCACTTTTAAAATTGCTTTACGTGTGTTTGACAAAGATGTTTTGAAAAAGGCATTTCGCTTTGACTTTGTAATGACTCATGTAGGAGTGTATACAAAGTGTTTGAAATGTTTTTGTTTTGAAAAATTTGAACTTTGAAAAAAGTGTGTGGTGTGAAAAGCATTTGATTTAGAGCAAGCAACTAAAGACTTATTTACCCACTCAAATTGGTGGTTTTGTTGTACTTCTACATTCCTTTAGAATAGCGCTAGCCATACCATTAGTTAGTAGGTAGCTCCATTCGTTGGATGTAAGCGGGACATTCGAAGGGACATCGGATGGTCATAGAAGGCAACTTGTAGGAAGTATCCTAGCACATTCGAAGGACTATCATCATTTTCGTGGCGACAATCGAGGTCAAGATCATGTATTCGGAGGCGACATCGTGGGTCTTATGATCTTTGTATCGAAGGACTATGATGATTTGTTTGGAAGGCAGCGGTGCTAGAATACCTCTACGTTCGAGGGACATGACCATAGGCATCAAGAGAGAGAATTACCTAAAGAGTGCGTGTGTGAAAGAAGTGTGTTGAGTTCAGATATTTTATCTTGAGATTAGTGTGAGCTATGTCCAATTATTATCTTGCCATACACGCCTAATTACTAGCAATTGATAAGGGTGCGGAAAGTAAAATGCGGAATGTAAAATGCGGAAAATAAACCTCGCTATTACATGGCTTTGGGGAGATACATAATTTAAGTGCGGAAAGTAAAAGTCCTAAATTAAACTATTACAACCCATGAGCAATTACATTATTGAAAAGTAAAATAAAAGCGGAAGAATCGTCGAATCGGATCGACACAGTGAAAGAATGGGAAATCGGAAAATAGAGATGAATTGAATAAGAGGAAAAATGTTAGAAAAATGCAATTTTAATATGAGAAAATTAATATGCTGGAAATAAGATAAATAAGTTAAAATAATTTTTGGGATTTTTGGAAAAGATTTAATAATTAAAATGCAATTTATAATGATTTAAATGCTAAAATATAAATAAAATAAATATGCATGCAAAAATTATATTTTTAATTTATTAAATTAAATAAAGATTTTATGAAAATAATATAAAAATATTTTTTGGTAATTTTTAATGCAAAAATAAAATTGTGAAAAGAATTAAAATAGAATGGAAAATATTAAAATAAGAAAATATAAGAAAATATTGAAAATATGCGGTTTGTAAAAAAAACTCAAACCGGTCTGGCGAGGATCGATCCCATGGCTGAGAATCTTCCCAAAAGCCAAGCCTTAACCCTTTGGGACAACGTGTGGTTGATGTTTGGAAAGTGAAAACATTGACACATAGCGATGCGGCGTCACGGATATGTTGAAAATCGGTCGTGGCGAGGGCGGTCATACGAACAGACGATCGAGCGTTCCTTCACGCCCGCATAGCCATGCGGAGTCAAACCCGGTCGGCGGAGCTAGCTCGGTCGTCTTCTCCGGTTGCTCCAACACGAAAACTCAAAAATACGGAATAAAAGCTCTAAGGTACCTACCCCTAATCGGACCTTCGAATCCAATGGTGCTATTGGTTTGCCACGAAAATGCACTGTATTAGGTTCGATTCAAGCGGTCCTTGAACCTAACAATGGCAATGGATGATTTCTACGTGTACTTGCATGTAAGTATCAAATGCACTCTAATGAATGTCTGAACATAAACAAACACACAAAAAGCATTAACACATGAATAATGAAATTCAATTTCATAAATATACCGTCGGGCAGGCTTAGGATCGAGTTAGGCGAGTCTTGGCTTCAAGTGAGATATGCTTTTGCTTCTTTGGGAACCTCTGAGCAAGATTGAATGCTCAAAACACCTTGAATTTGGCTGGAAATTGGAAATCGAAAACTTTGGAAAATTTTGGCAAAATAAGGGTTAGTGCAAGGGCTAGGGTTTAGTCCTCGGGCTTGTGTGTATTATTAATTTATAGAAGAAATTTGGATGGCAAAAGGAGTGAAAAAAGATTGCTTCTTGAATGTGCAAATATTTCCATTTAAAATAAAATCAAATATTGAAAAATATGATTTTCTCATGAATGCAAAGCTATCACAATTTGGTAAGGGTCATGGGCCTTCTTGGACATTTAGAAAGATAAAATCATTCCTTTTGAGAAAAATGTTTAATTTTCATATTTTATATAATTTATTTTTGAATTAAATGTTATAAAATTCAAATATAAATCATAAAAATAGAAAATAACCAAGGTCAACCATTTATGGGTCAAGAATAGCATCATGAACAAGTTTGGATCAAAGATTATAGGCCCATTTGGAAAATTTTGCATTTTGACCAATATGTCCTTTTGTGCAATTGTCCAAAATTCCCAACTTGAATAGTGTATCTTGCTCAATTTTCCACATTTTGAGTGTTCTTGGACTTTTGGAAGCTCTAAGAGTCCTCTAACCAATGTCTTTGGTCTCATCTCAATTGGAGTTACCATGCTAAAATATCTTCAAAACAAAAGTTGACTTTTGTTGACTTTGAAAATGACACTGTAATGTTTTGAACTATACCTCTCAAATGAAGCATTTTTGGACATTCTTGTGAGACATGAAGTTGTAGAAATTGAATTTCCTTCAAAACAAGAGGTGGTGGAAAAATTTACGAGAAAGTATGAAAGTTATGATCGAGTCAAAGTTGATTGACTTTTCATCTAGAAACCCTAATTTAGAAAGTTTGACTTTTGGGCAAATCTTGAGTTTTCTTGATGAATCATGATCAACCCTTGATCAAATGATGAATGTAACTTCAAAATGAGGATGTTGACCAAAAATCGAAGTTTTTGTATGTTGACCACGAGTTGACTTTTGTCCAATACGATTTTAACCATCGAACAATTATGCGAGGAAACTTGACTTGAGGCTTGAAACTTGACATGGAGAATCTTTGAAGCATATGAGGAAGCATGAAGGTCATTGGAGATGTTGGAAATCCATCTTGACTTGAGATACCAAACCTAGTTTGGGTTGATTGTCTAGGAGAGTTTGTCGATCAACTCTTGAGGAATCCTTGAGTATGGATGTATGAAATCTCTTGAGTAGATGGAGGGCAAATTTTGGGGTATGTGCTGCCCTGTTCAATCTTCTTGTCTTGGAAGGGTTAGATTGACATGCTTGTCTCGTGACGGAGGTGAAGATGATTGAACACCAGTACACAATTTGCACTCTTGTTGGTGGATGATGCGGGAATGGGCTTCTGAGATGCCATTTGGAGAAGTTGGAGACTTATTGGGGAGCGAGTCGTCACGCTAGACTCGAGGTTGTTAATAGGAGGCGAGATGGGCTTAAGATGCCATCTAGAAGGTCGATCTTGGAGGGTGAGTCGTGTTTAGACTACTGTAGATGTTCTTGGAATGGAGAGGAGATGGGCTTAGGATGCCATCCGAAGGGAGTCGTCGTTAGACTTCGTGTTCACTTTGAATGAAGTTATTGGTGTATTGATTTTTAACCATATATGCGTTACGATAGTGAAGAGATGTTGACAAATAGTCGGAGATGGGCTTAGGATGCCATCCAAGGCAAGTCGTACGCTAGACTCTGTAGTTCTTTGTTGATAATCGGAATAAATCTTGGCTGATTACTCGAGGAGAGATTGTAGTTGGCAAAAATGTGGATAGCTTCCACTGTTGTGCATCGGTGTTGATCCATTGCACATTATCGGAGGATAACGGTGGTCTTTGGATAGTTTTCCGTCGATTCGGGCTTAATCTGGACTAGTCGTCGGAGGACAACCAAGGCGGTCTTTAGATAGTTTTCCGTCGATTCGGGGCTTAATCTGGACTGTTTGCGTCGTAGTTGTTACATTTTGGAGAAAACAAGAGAAACTTTGATAGAATATTTGTTAGTCTTATGCAAAGTATGATGCATGACGGTGTATATGAATGACTATGCATGAATTATGACTTTATGAGTAATGTATGAATGATGAATGTTGTGATATTTCAAAACATATCCATCTTGAAGAAGATCGGATATTACGTTTGAAGATTTCGACTTACTTTGGGAATTGAGGTGAGAACCACCTTTTGAAGGAGAAGAAAGATATCTGGATTCTTCCGATGCACTATCGACCAAGTCTTGGGCCTAGACATTGTTGAGGAAGGTAGAGATTTGAGAAGCTCGTTGTCGGGATCTCATATATAGACCTGGCGAGGAGAATCGGGAGGCGATCCGTTGGGGACCTTGTATGTAGATCTGTGAGGAAATTTAAGAGATGCTCTCTTGGGATTCGGTGTAGATCTCATTGGAGAGCATTTGATGGTTCTTGAAGACCGGGCTTGAAGAGTCAGGTCCGTTGTAATCTCTGGTGGGGAATAAAGGTATATGTTTCCTCCGATGCACTATCGACCAAGTTTGAGTCGGGATCTGCTGCTGGGGAGAAGGGAGGATTGAGAAATATCCGGGGATGAAGTGTTACCGCTTGGAGGCGATGTAACGTTGCTTGGTTGAGTGAAATTGTTGCTCGTGGATTCCTTATACTCATTGGGAAGGTGTGTTGTGGGTGACACCTTTATGCTGTGGGGGTATGGGTGACTTTAAGTCGTCATCCCAAATCCAGAGCACTGTAGTAAGTACTTTTGCATATTCACTTTTCGTATGTTTGTGAGAGATTTTTATTGTCAAATGCGTATAATCATTCAAAGCAAGCGTTGGACTTATTGCAAATAACAACAACGAAATTGTAAAGAGAAAGAAGTTGTATTTTTTTTGAAAGGTGGCGTATGGCCAGTAGTTTGTACACAAGAAGGTAAAAGCTATGCGGAAACAATCTCGTTAAGTTCCAACTATGCTAGTACTCATATATTTCAACTATCTCATCTCCTTCTTTGTTAAAGTGAATGGTGATCTTCATTTGAATCTTGAATCTTGATAGTGCGGAAGCGTGATCTGGAAGAGACATAGTAAATGCGCTTAAATCCTAACTTTTGCCTAGACCGCCCTTTGGGTTTTCGGTCTCTGGATACCCTTTTTGCCCAAACCCTTTTCGGGTTTTCGACTTGCGGGTGTACATGTTTTGTATATATCCTTAATTTTGCCCGAACCATTTTGGTTCGGGGATCTTATTTTGCCTAGGCGGTCGACCTAGCGGGTCTCTTTATCGTAGTATTTTTGACTATGTCTGCGTTCACGAGGTGTGGAAGTCTTCACCATCCATGGTGCTAAGTATCATAGCTCCACGGGAAAATCTTGTCTTGACTACAAATGGTCCCTCATAGGTGGGTCCATTTGCCTGTGGAAGAATGATGCGCTTGACTACTAGATCACCGACTTGGTAGACTCGGTGCTTGACCTTCTTGTTAAATGCTCGATCATTCGTTTCGATAAATCATCCATGGCGGATGGATGAGTCGTTTCTCATCGATCAAGTTAATGGTCAAGCCGTGTGGACCAATCGTCTTCCTAACTCGCCTCTGGAGGACTACGGTTGGGTATACGAACCTCGATGGGTAAGGCGGCTTCCATACCGTATACAAGAGAGAAGGGGTTGCCCTGTGATGTTGTGTTGAGTGCGATAACCATGAAGAGCAAATGGTAACATCTCATGCCAATCTTTGTAAGTCACTGTCATTTACGTATAATCTTCTTAATGTTCTTATTGGCGGCTTCCGCGCCATTCATCTTAGGGAGAAGGAGTTGTGATGTTTGATCTTGAGCTGCGTGGTTCGGTGATCATCTTGTTGTTGAGATTGGAACCGTTATCGTGATAATCCTTTCAGAGTGCCATACCGACGGATAAGATTATGTTTGATGAATCGAGCCACAACATTCTTGGTAACAGATGCATCTGAGTGCTTCTACTTGGTAAAGTAATCAATTGCCACAAGGATGAAGCGATGTCCATTGGGCGTGGGCTTATCTCAATCATGTCAATGCCCACATTGCAAAGGCCACGGAGAAGTTAAAACATTCGGATCTTGGAGGTGCACTTTGTCGGCATAATCGGCATTTGTGACAAGATCGAGCATAGCGGTGACAATCGACTTCCATGGTGGACCAATAGTAACTTTTCTCAAAATCTTCTTAGCCATAGTGTGTCCTTGGAGTGGGTACCAAACTAGCCGTGTAACTCTTCCATGATCGCATTCTTTGTTTTCGGTCTACGGTAGATGCACAAGTCGTGGTTGCGCTTGTATAAGATCCGTTCTTTGAAAAATTTGGAAGCAAATCTTCTCATGAACTTCTTATCATTAACGGATGCCCTGAGAATATTCACAGTCTCGAGATACCTCTTCGTCATAGTACCAAGGTTTCTCTTCGTCAAGCTCACAACAATCTGCTGGTTCGTCGAACCTCTCAATGATGATCTAGGGGCCTCGTTGTCCCATCTAACCTTGAACATAGGCGACATAGTAGTCGTTTGCCAATGATTCTCTTCTCGTGGAATATGATTGAAAGTAATCTCTTCAAAGTAGGAATCAAACTCGAACATGCTCTCGATATGGAATGAGATTCGGATGCTCGTATCCCTCGCATATGTCGGTGATCACTAAAGTCTCCATACACTTGTAAGAACTTGATTCTTAAGTCAATAGCGACTTTAAGACCCATGATGCACCGTTATCGGCCATGTTGTTAGTGCAAGAGAAAACATCTGGCGGTGAAAGGTATGTCCGCTGCGGGGATATGATGGCGCCAATGCCATTGCCAAGTGCGTTTGAGGCTCCATCAAAGACCATAGTCCATCGGGATCCTTGTTCAGGTCCTTAATGCAGGCACAGGTTCTGATCTGTAACTAGTAAATCATCTTCATAGATTGATAATAGTCATCTGACGATGAGCCAAATGATGGCTACTACACTTCCTTTGATCGCTTTACGAGAAGTGTCTTTGGATGTCATATTCGGTCAAGATCATTTGCCATCTTGCTATTCTTCGAGAGAGCTGGTTTCTCAAAGATGTATTTTATCGGATCCATCTTGGAAATCAACAAGGTAGTGTGAGTCAACATATCTTCTTAGTCGTGACGAAATAGCGTTGCAAGTTTTCTCGGTGTGAGTATCTTGTTTCACGATCGGTAAACTTTTGCTAAGGTAGTATATTGCATGCTCTTTTCGACCGGACTCGTCATGTTGCCCAACACACACCCCATTGAATTCTCTAACCTTGTCAAGTACATGATAAGAGGTCTTCCTTGGTGGCGGCATCGAGATAGGAGGATTACGAAGGTACTCCTTGATTTTGTCAAAAGCGATCGGCAATCGTCGTTCCATTCCACTACTTGATCTTTCTTTAGTAACTTGAAGATTGGCTCACAAGTAGTAGTTAGGTGTGCAATGAATCTGGCAATGTAGTTCAATCGGCCCAAGAAACCTCGACTTCCTTCTCGGTGCGGGTGGCATCTCTTGAATAGCTTTAACCTTGGCGGGTCAACCTCAATACCTCTTCCGACTACAAACCCTAGGAGTTTTCGGATCGACTCCAAGGTGCACTTGTTGGGATTAAGTCTCGATCACTTCTTCAACTGTCAAACAGTTTACGCAAATGATCAAGATGTTCTTCTTGATTTGCGATCGAGCTATCATGTCGTCAACGTAGACCTCTATCTCGTGATGAATCATGTCATGAAATAATGTCACCATAGCACGATAAGTGGCGCTGCGTTCTTGATCAAGCGGCATAACCTTGTAGCGAAAGTGCCCATTTGTGTAACAAAAGTAGTCTTCTCCATGTCTTGAGGCCATTTGATCGATTGTAGGAGAAACCATCCATGAAGGAAAACCTTATGTTGGCGGTGTTGTCGACGAACATCAATATGAGGAAGTGGGAAATCGTCTTTCGGACTTGCTTTGTTTAGATCTCTAATCCACACATTCGTACCTTACCATCCTTCTTAGGCACGGGTACCACATTTGCAACCCGGGGATAGGAGTGTGGCTAAGAAAACCAGCGTTGAGCGCTTCATAACCCGGCTTTGATTTTCTCGACATCTCGGGACGCATCTGACAGACCTACATTTCAGGGAAAACCTTCTTTTGTCGGCAATCGGTGTACCACAATATCAATGTCTAAACCCGGCATGTCTTCGTATGACCAAGCAAAAACCTCAACATAATCTCGTAGCATCTGAACCAACCTTTCTTTAACACTGTTCTCAAGACCCGCTCCTATCTTGATCTCTTTTCTATCTTCGTCAGTACCCAAATTCACAACCTCAACCTGCTCTTCGTGTGGCTGTATAACTCGCTCTTCTTCTTGTGGTCACGGCAAGTTCTCTGGCACTTCACAATCTTCCTCACTTTCGTCTTGGCTTGGTAGATCGGATTATCGAAGTCATATTTAGCACTAGCATAGTACATTATTAACGAGATTGGGTGATTACGCGTGTATCACGTGGGTGTGTGTAAGAAACACATAGCTTTTGAAGGGGTGATAAAGTAAAGAAAGAAAACAAACAATTGAATGCAAAGTCCAACGAATTTATTGAATGAAAATCATAACAGATAAACCCTCATAAGCGAGCCATGATGCCCGGGCAAGGCAGGGCTTTCAAAGTTTATTGTTGAAACATAAAAAATCGAAAAGCAAAACAAAACAAGAGCAATTACTCGACTAAAGGAGATTGGTATAGCGTCTTGATCTTCCAATTCTTGAGCCCATGATGCGGGTTGGGAAGATCCACTTCTGATGTCGAAGCCGTTGTCGTTGTCTTCTATAGCATGGATTCCACTACGGTGATGCGGAAAGGAAGTTGGCGGCACGTTCGCGTATCATCTTGACCCTTGATGGTGAAGCCTAAACCGGTCTTGTCGGTTTGAAAGGAAGATCGGGGCTGTCCCCAAATAGCACTACCTCCTTGTTCAACAGTAGCTTGAGCATCTTTCAATGAGGCCATCCTAGGCGAACTTGAGCAACCGGGGTGCGGGAGAGTCAGCAGGCATGACTCGGGTATTGTTTCAAAAGCTTGACAAGGGTCTCGAAGAATTCACCTCCATCTCGAGATAGCGGAATATGTAGATGGTGACCATATACTCTTCTTCACCACATCGTAACAACTTTCCCTTTCACGGGTATTTGGTTTACGATGCAAGTAGAGGTAACAGCACGCCCATGTATCCAGGCGTCCAAGAGTAGGCAGAATAAAGTGGACGGATGTCCATGACAAAAGTGGAATCAAAAGTCGGGAACCGACTTTAACGGAATGAGCTCTCCAATGCGTGCGCTTAGAACCATCAAAAGCTCTCACAATAATGTCCTTTGGGTCTCGAAACCAACCCCCGACATCAAGCCGATCAAAAGCGGTCTTGGTGGGATATTGAGCGAACCGGTATCCACGAACATGAGATAATGTAGTGCCTTTGCATTCAATGGAGATGTGCAAGGCTTTGTTATGTTTCTTTCGAAGTCAAATCGACATCGGAGAAGCCTAGGCCGTTGTTGGCAGGGCTAGCAATACAAACTTGAGCGGATCGGTGGTAGTGTCTTGCGGCACATGAGCATTCTTGAAACTTCACCAAGGCATTAGCATGAGCCTCGAACACAAGAGCAGCAAGCATGGATATCTTGGACGGTCTGTCCTAACTGTTCCACACATTGTAATCACTCTTCTTGATGATCTTGAAATTTCCTCCATTTCTTGTTTGGAGGTGTCTTGATAACTTCCTTTGGTATACGGTTGAGCGGGGATGAGTTCTTGGTTCTTTCCTCTAGTGGGATATTGATTGAGTAGGCGGAATCAGTTGAGTCATGATGTCTTTGGAGAGAGATATCTGGAGAGAATACCCTTGGTTCGGTCACCTTCTTGGATCCGGTGATGTTGTCAATGTCGGAATAGAAACTTCAATTAAGATCTTCAATAGTCGGAGGGTCTTGCTTGACACCATGATAGTAAACATCACTCCATAATTCCAAGGGATAGCCTTGTCGGAGGAATATGGCCTGGTCTTGGAGATGATGATGAGGTGCCACTCTAGGCGCAGGATCATGAGAGGAAATCCTTATTGTGTTAACATCGGCATAGTCTTCAGGAATCGTCACCCCATCCGGTGGCCTTAACATCTTCAATAGGAATCTTGTAGCTTTCAGGAACAGTGTACTTCACCATGTAATCATACTTTCCACTTGGCTGCCCCAAGGTATCCCACACAGATGGTACAATTTCGTTCGCATTGTCAATCTTCAACTTAGACATTTCTTCACACACGCGGTGGTTTGAAAATAGTATCTCACGGTTATCCATCATGCCTTGAACCGTCTTCTCAACCAAGCACAACCATCGGTGCGGAGGAGCACCGCGACAACTCTGGGCATCTGGATTGACACCGGCTTGCAACAAATTCTTCTTAACAGTCATCAGAGGAATGGTCAAGTCATCTATGTTGAAAACATAAGTATCATCACCAACAGCATTGGAACTCTTGTCATGGTTAGGCATAGGCGCGTTGATCACATTCGGTCTCAGCGGAGGATCAAATTCAATCTGGCTTCAATCATATCTTGAATCTTGTTCTTGAGCCCAACAATTGTCGATGTCGTGTGGGCTATTGGAATGGTAAGCACACTTAGCATTAGGATTGTACTTTGGAGAGGAAGTGTTGACATTCTGAGGAGGATCCCTCAAGGTGGCCTCTGCGTTCAACATGTGTTGCAAGGCTTGCGACAATGGCATGTTGATCTTCGTAAATTGTCTTCGTGGCGCGTTACGCTCTTGTTTGTCTCGGAGGTTGTCTTGATGTAGGATTGGAGATTACAACTGCCCTGAGATGAGCACGGTCGGTCTTGGCTCGGCTTTTCGACCATACAGCATTGCTTCTTTCTTAGCACCAAGGATCTCTTGCGACATTGAAGATGTCTCATGAATCTTCCCACTCTTGATACCGGCTTCAATCGCTACTTTGTCAATATCACTCGGTGAATCCGATGAAGAATTTCCAATCGGATGATTGAAGAATGGGCTGTCGGTGTTCCATGAACATATCAACCAACTCCCTATTGGACAAGGGTGGTTGAACTCTGCTAGATCTCTCACTTAGAGCATACTCCTTGAACTTCTCGTCGACCCATAGACATGCTTTGTAGTTGCATGCGGTGGGTGTCAATTCGACATTGTACTCATATTGCATGAAAGCATCAGCCAAATCACTCCAGTACGGATACGGTCATTCTCTGGTGATAGTACCATTCCAGCGAGTTCGGACAAACTCTCTTGAAAATAGTGCATCCACAACTTTACATCATCGGTGTGGGGTTGATCTTACGGACATAGGACTTCAAATGCGACTTAGGGCAAGACATGCCATCATATTTGGAAAAAGTAGGAACTTTGAACTTGGGAGGAATCACCACACCAGGAACAAGACTCAGATCATCAAAATTCAGCCGGACATCTTGAGGTTTTCCACAACATGGGCGATCTTCAAGTTGCTTGTACTTGTCATCTTCCTCAGTGTTGGCTATAATCAGACTGGTCCTCTCCTCCTTTCTTTGGCTCACGCTGTTCACCTTCATCACCCTTGGTACTCCCCTCGGTATGGACACTTCCTTCAGAGAGCTCAATCTGTGACCACTTTAGGACCCCCTTTGAAGCGTCTACCCATGTTGAGAGACCAACAACCTTCTTCTTCTTGTTGATGAGCTTCTTGGATCTTCTTGGCCTTGGACCAAGTTGGTGAACATCTATTTGGCCCAGGCATTACGAGCTGGAGATCTTTGTGATCTGTTCAAGAGCCATTTACGCTAAAATAAATAGCGAGCAAATGAGAAAACCAATCTCAATGTACATGATGCAATGTTTATATATATGCAATGTTTATCGAATGCAATGCAATGTTTTCAAGGACCTAAGAGATTTAAATTTGTTAAACAAGCAATGAACAAACATTTATTAGTACTTCTCATTATTCTTTTTCTTTTTAAGTACAAGAGATAGTTCAAAGCAATAAAGAAAACATAAACATCCTAAAGCTCTAAGTCTCCCATGGGCGCTTCCTCTTGGTGCCGATGTAGCGTTGATGTTTCGCTCCTCATGAAGTAGCTTGGTCAACTCTAGAACTTTCTTCTCACTTGCATAACATTGAGCTTCAAAGGTATCCTTTCTTCTTTAAAATTTGAATCGGGATCTCTTCAAGTCTTCAAAATCGGTAGGCATGTCGGGATGGAGAACGGCATAGTGCGTCACCTATAGCAGGTTCCATAATTCTTGGTAAAGCAGTGAATGGCATCATGAGGTTTTGAGCTCGAGCTCGCACCCATTTGAGGTAAGGTTCCCAAGGAATGGAGTTGGGTGCCCCAAAGTCTTGGTATCGATCTTCTTTACCATGCCCCAAGCGTGTATAAACCTTCGTCGGTAATGCGGAGATCGTGATTGTAGTCGAACACAACATCTTGGAGAAGCATATCATGTGGACCATCTCTTGAGCAAAACCAAACGGCGTAGAGCTAAGAAGGGTTGTAAGTAATACCTCCCTTATACCAAGTAGTGGTACATTAGGAATTCTCCTGGCCGATGAATGTGAAATCCTTTTGAGAAAAAGATTCCACGGATATCGAATGAGAGTGACATCAATCTTTGAGACCATCTCAACCTTTGTTCATTCTTCAAAGCGATGGAGGAAGGTGCGAAATAAACCACCTTGAAAGTGCGGACACAACACATGAGTTCCTTGTCGCTTAGTAGTATGCAGTGTGGAAGAATGTAGGATGTCTCCAAGTAAAGGCCGGATTGCGGGTGAAACAACTTGATGGCATTGACATCTATGAATTGATCGAGTTAGAAATAGAACCAAACCATAAATTAGCAAGGCCACAATGTTTTCAAATGCATGGAAACTCATAACTTTGAGGAATTCTCGGGCTTTCTTGATTAAGAACTTGGAAAGTAAACCCTTAACTCCACTTCTAGTTTCCCAATTGGCTTCAATATCAGGCGCTTAAGATGTAAGGCGGATGCAATGTCTTGAACTTAGGAACCTTTTCTAAACCGGTGAATGGCATTTGGTCAAGAATAGGTACCAAGTAGCTTAGAACTCTTCTAAGGTAGGAACCAATGATAATCTGGAAATGTAAAAATGGTGTTTGGATCAAAGCTGGAATAGGACATGCATCATATCTTCTTCAAAACGGAGATAACCAAATCAAGTAGATAACCATGTCTTTTGATGGCTGAGCATGGTCGGAATTTCGAAACCAATTCTTTGAGTTGAGAAGGGATACCCATGAAGTTGATTCGGATAGTCTTTCTAGAAGCCATAATCCCTACAAAAGCAGGCAAAGATAAATCCTAGGTCCTTGAAATAGTTAGAAATGATATGCAATGCGAATGATGTCATGATGTCATGTTTAGCACACACAATTCACACAATGAGCCTAGGTTAAGGCTTGCATGAGGTATAGGTGATTACCCACCAAAAGTTTGAGTTGGTTCATCTGTCCTATAATAGTAAGGGTTCTAGGAATCTCATATCATAGATCTTTCTCGTGGCATTTCAATCTGACGGCCAAGTGGTCGATCGAAAATGTCCCAAAGTCTAATCTCAATGGCGTAGCATCAGTATCAACCAACCTCGGTCTACACCAAAGCCGGCCATCTCACTACCTTCTAATGGCCAAGATGGGTCAATTAAGGTTCTAAAAGTTTAGTTAGCGCTTGATGACACCACGAAGCCAAATACTTTCTTCAACTTGGGAATGAAGAGTATCGGGACAACCAAAGTGTCACATAATAGCCATCATGTTGACCGCGTAGTTATCGTCTAGCGGTCGCGATGATCTAATACTTACCTAAAAACCCGGATCGGTGTAGGATCCCCACAATATAATACCCAGCAACCCTTAAAGATAAAGCATACAAGTCAAACAAAAGCATTAAGGTTATCTAGAAATCCCTAAGGCAATTCTCTCTTTTGGGTGTGTCCCAAGTAGTCGCCTGATTCGTGATACGGTGGTGACTTTGTAGGATTTTGTATCCAAATGTGCGGATAGCAAGAGTCGCCACCGACTTTTATTTTTATCCAATTAAGGGGTAAAAGTATGAGAAAAAGACCTTCGTTAGATTACGAGTTCGGAGAATGGTTATGAAAAGGGAGGTATTAGCCCCTTTCCATCCGTAGTTATCTACGACTCTTAGTTACTCTAGATCACTTTTAAAATTGCTTTACGTGTGTTTGACAAATGTTTGAAAAAAGGCATTTCTTTGACTTTGTAATGACTCATGTAGGAGTGTATACAAAGTGTTCGGAAATGTTTTGTTTTGAAAAGAATTTGAACTTTGAAAAAGTGTGTGGTGTGAAAAGCATTTGATTTAGAGCAAGCAACTAAAAGACTTATTTACCCACTCGAAATTGGTCGTTTGTTGCTTCTACATTCCTTTAGAATAGCGCTAGCCATACCATTAGTTAGTAGGTAGCTCCATTCGTTGGATGTAAGCGGGACATTCGAAGGACATCGGATGGTCATAGAAGGCAACTTAGGAAGTATCCTAGCACATTCGAAGGACTATCATCATTTTCGTGGCGACAATCGAGGTCAAGATCATGTATTCGGGCGACATCGTGGGTCTTATGATCTTTGTATCGAAGGGACTATGATGATTTGTTTGGAAGGCAGGTGCTAGAATACCTCTACGTTGGGGACATGACCATAGGCATCAAGAAATTACCTAAAGGGTGCGTGTGTGAAAGAAGTGTGTTGAATTCAGATATTTTATCTTGAGATTAGTGTGAGCTATGTCCAATTATTATCTTGCCATACCTAATTACTAGCAATTGATAAGGGTGCGGAAAGTAAAATGCGGAATGTAAAATGCGGAAAATAAACCTCTATTACATGGCTTTGGGCGATACATAATTTAGTGCGGAAAGTAAAGTCCTAAATTAAACTATTACAACCCATGAGCAATTACATTATTGAAAATAAAATAAAAAGAAGAATCAATGCAGAATCGGATCAACACTGTGAAAGAATGGGAAATCGGAAAATATGAGATGAATTGAATAAGAGAAAATGTTAGAAAAATGCAATTTTTAATATGAGAAAATTAATATATCTGGAAATAAGATAAATAAGTTAAAATAATTTTTGGGATTTTTGGAAAAGATTTAATAATTAAAATGCAATTTATAATGATTTAAATGCTAAAATATAAATAAAATAAATATGCATGCAAAAATTATATTTTTAATTTATTAAATTAAATAAAGATTTTATGAAAATAATATAAAAAAAATTTTTTGGTAATTTTTAATGCAAAAAAAATTGTGAAAAGAATTAAAATAGAATGGAAAATATTAAAATAAGAAAATATAAGAAAATATTGAAATATGGATTTTGTAAAAAACTCAAACCGGTCTTGTGAGGATCGATCCCATGACGAGTCTTCCCAAAAGCAAGCCTTAACCAGGACAGCGTGTCGTTGATGTTTGGAAAGTGAAACATTGACACATAAGCGATGGCGTCACGGATATGTTAATCGAGTCGGCGGGCGATCATGCGAGCAGACGGTCAGGCGTTCCTTCCACGCCCGCGACCGCGTTCAAACCCGGTGGCGGGCCCCAGCTCAGTCGTCTTCTCCGTTGCTCCAACACAACTCAAAATCTGCGAATAAAAAGCTCTGGGTACCCTACCCCTAAATCGGACCTTCCGAATCCAATGGTGCTATTGGTTTGCCACGAAAATGCTGTATTAACGGTTCGATTCAAACGAGTCCTTAGAACCCTAACAATGGCAATGGATGATTTCGTGTATGCTTGCATGTAAAGTATCAAATGCACTCTAATGAATATCCTGAACATAAACAAACACACAAAAGCATGCTAACACATGATAATGATGAATTTCATAAATATACCAAATGTCGAGCATGCTTAGGATGATTAAATGATCTTGGCCAGTGAGATATGCTTTTGCTTCTTGGAACCTCTGAGCAAGATTGAATGCTCAAAACACCTTGAATTTGTTTGGAAAAATCGAAAATTGCAACTTTATGGAAAATTTTGGCAAAATAAGGGTTAGTGCAAGGCTAGGGTTTTAGTCCTCGGGCTTGTGTGTATTCTTTGACAATTTATAGAAGAAATTTGGATGGCAAAAGAATGAAAAAAGATTGCTTCTTGAATGTGCAAATATTTCCATTTAAAATAAAATCAAATATTGAAAATGATTTTCTCATGAATCAAGGCTATCACAATTTGGTAGGTCATGGGCCTTCTTGGACATTTAGAAGATATAAAATCATTCCTTTTGAGAAAAATGTTTAATTTTCATATTTTATATAATTTATTTTGAATTAAATGTTATAAAATTCAAATATAAATCATAAAAATAGAAAATAACCAAGGTCAAGCATTTATGGGTCAAGAATAGCATCATGAACAAGTTTGGATCAAAAGATTATAGGCCCATTTGGAAAATTTTGCATTTGACCAATATGTCCTTTTGAATTGTCCAAAATTCCCAACTTGAATAGTGTATCTTGCTCAATTTTCCACATTTTGAGTGTTCTTGGACTTTTGGAAGCTCTAAGAGTCCTCTAACCAATGTCTTTGGTCTCATCTCAATTGGAGTTACCATGCTCAAAATATCTTCAAAACAAAAGTTGACTTTTGTTGACTTTGAAAATGACACTGTAATTTTGAGCTATACCTCTCAAATGAAGCATTTTTGGACATTCTTGTGAGACATGAAGTTGTAGAGAATTGAATTTCCTTCAAAACAAGAGGTGGAAAATTTACGAGAAAGTATGAGAAAGTTATGATCGGTCAAAGTTGATTGACTTTTCATCTAGAAACCCTAATTTAGAAAGTTTGACTTTTGGGCAAATCTTGAGTTTTCTTGATGAATCATGATCAACCCTTGATCAAATGATGAATGTAACTTCAAAATGAGGATGTTGACCAAAAATCGAAGTTTGGTTGTATGTTGACCAGATTGACTTTTGTCCAATACACGATTTTCAACCATCGAACAATTGTGCGAGAAACTTGACTTGTGAGGCTTGAAACTTGACATGGAGAATCTTTGAAGCATATGAGGCATGAAGGTCATTGGAGATGTTGGAAATCCATCTTGACTTGAGAGATACCAAACCCTAGTTTGGGTTGATTGTCTAGGAGAGAGTTTGTCGATCAACTCTTGAGGAATCCTTGAGTATGGATGTATGAAATCTCTTGAGTAGATGGAGGGCAAATTTTGGGGTATGACAGCTGCCCACTGTTCAATCTTCTTGTCTTGGAAGGTTAGATTGACATGCTTGTCTCTCGTGACTGGAGGTAGAAGATGATTGAACAAAATCTACTAATTTGCACTACATGGTTGGTGGATGATCTTGGGAATGGGCTACGGATGCCATTTGGAGAAGTTGGAGACTTATTTGGGGAGCAGAGTCATCGCTAGACTCGAGGTTGTTAATAGGAGAGGTGGCAGAGATGGGCTTAAGATGCCATCTAGAAAGGTCGATCTTTGGAGGGTGAGTCGTATGTTAGACTGTAGATGTTCTTGGAATAGAGGAGGCGGGCTTAGGATGCCATCAGGAGTCGTCAAGACTTCGATGTTCTGAATGAGTTATTGGTCTCATATTGATTTTTAACCATATGCGGCATTACGATAGTGAAGAGATGTTGACAAATAGTCGGAGATGGGCAGGATGCCATCCAAAGCCCGGTGAGTCGTCTGCTAGACTACGGATTCTTTGTTGATGTCGAGAATAAATCTTAGCTGATTACTACGAGAGAGATTGTAGTTGGCAAAAATGTGGATAGCTTCCTGTTGTGCATCGAATTGTTGATCCATTGCTGTTATCGGAGGATAACCGGTGGTCTTTCGGATAGTTTCCGTCGATTCGGGGCTTAATCACGGACTGAGTCGTGGAGGACAACCAAGGGCGGTCTTTCGGATAGTTTTGATCGATTGGGCTTAATCCTGGACCTGTTTAAATCGAGTAGTATTACATTTTGGAGAAAACAAGAGAAACTTTGATAGAATATTTGTTAGTCTTATGCAAAGTATGATGCGTGGCGGTGTATGAATGACTTATGCATGATTATGACTTTATGAGTAATGTATGAATGATGAATGTTGTGATATTTCAAAACATATCCATCTTGAAGAAGATCTGGATATTACATTTGAAGATTTCGACTTCGCACGGGGAATAGAGTAGAGGTGAACCACCGCTTTTGAAGGAGAAGAAAGATATCCTGGATTCTTCGATGCACTATCGACGACCAAGTCTTGGGCCTAGACATTGTTGAGGAAGGTAGAGATTTGAGAAGCTGTGGGATCTCATATATAGACCTGCTTGAGGAAATCACGGGAGGCGATCCGTTGGGGACCTTGTGTAGATCTGGCAGGGAAATTTAAGAGATGCTCTCTTTGATTCAGTGTAGATCTCATTGAGCATTTGATGGTTCTTGAAGATGGGCTTGAAGAGTGCAGGTCCGTTGTAATCTCTGGTGGGAATAAAGGTATGTTTCCTCCGATGCACTATCGACCAAGTTTAGTCGGATCTCTTTAGGGGAGAAGGGAGGATTGAAATATCCGGCTGGGGATGAAGTGTTACCGGCAGGCGATGTAACGTTGCTTGGTTGAGTGAAATTGTTGCTCGTGGATTCCTTATCTCCAGGAAGGTGTGTTGTGGGTGACACCTTTATGCTGCAATAAGAATTGTGTGGTAAAACTTTAAATAGAGTAGTCCCACAAATCCTGGAGCACGTAGTAAGTACTTTTATATTCATCACAACTAAAGAGAAAGAAGTTGTGTTTTTTTTGAAGGTGGCGTGGCCAGTAGTTTTACACAAGAGAAGGTAAAAGCTATGCGGAAACAATCTCGTTAAGTTCCAACTATGCTAGTACTCATATATTTCAACCTCATCTCCTTCTCGATGAAAGTGAATAGTGATCTTAGCCATTTGAATCTTGAATCTTGATAGTAGTGCGGAAACGGTGATCTGGAAGAACATAGTGTCGCTTAAATCCCTAACTTTTGCCTAGACCGCCCTTCCGGGTTTCGATCTCTGGGATACCCTTTTTGCCCAACCTTTTCGTTTCGACTTGCGGGTGTACATGTTTTGTATATATCCTTAATTTTTGCCGAACCATTTTGGTTCGCCGAGGATCTCCTATTTTGCCTAGGCGGTCGACCTAGCGGGTCTCTTTATCGTAGTATTTTTGACTATCTGCGTTCACGGGGTGTGGGAAGTCTTCACCATCCATGGTGCTAAGTATCATAGCTCCCTTGGGAAAATCATCTTGACTACAAATGGTCCCTCATAGGTGGGTCCATTTGCAGGATCACCTTGTGGAAGAATGATGCGCGACTACTAGATCACCGACTTGGTAACTGGTGCTTGACCTTCTTGTTAAATGCTGATCATTCGTTTAAATAAATCGTGGCGGATGGGCCTTTGTCGTTTCTCATCGATCAAGTTAATGCGGTCAGCCGGTATACGAACCATCGTCTTCACCTAACTCGCCTCTGGAGGACTACGGTCGAGGGTATCAGACCTCGATGGGTAGGCGGCTTCCATACCGTATACAAGAGAGAAGGGGTTGCCCTGTTGATGTTCGCGTGATCAGTGATAACCATGAAGAAAATGAATGGTAACATCTCATGCCAATCTTTGTAAGTCCATCATTTTCTGTATAATCTTCTTAGCAATGGCGGCTATAAGCCATTCATCTTAGGCGATATGGAGAAGAGTTGTGATGTTTGATCTCGAAGCTGCGTGCGAGTTCGGTGATCATCTTGTTGTTGAGATTGGGCCGTTATACATGATAATCCTTTCGAGTGCCATACCGGCAGATAAGATTATGTTTGATGAATCGAGCCACAACATTCTTGTATGAGATGCATACGAGGCTGCTTCTACCCACTTGGTAAAGTAATCAATTGCCACGGATGACGATGTCCATTGGGCGTGGGCAATCTCTCCAATCATGTCAATACCCACATTGCAAAGCCACGGAGAAGTTAAAACATTCGGAGGTCTTTGGAGATGCGTACTTTGTCGGCATAGATCACGGCATTTGTGACAAGATCGAGCATATGCGGTGACAATCGGCTTCCATGGTGGACCATAGTAACTGTTCTCAAAATATTCTTAGCCATAGTGTGTCCTTGGAGTGGGTACCAAACGCCGTAACTCTTCCATGATACGCATTCTTTGTTTACGGTCTACACGGTAAGCACAAGTCGTGGTTGGCTTGTATAGATGCCGTTCTTGAGAAGAATTTGGAAGCAAATCTTCTCATGAACTTCTTATCATTAATGGATGCCCTGCAGGATATTCACGAGTCTCGAGATGCCTTTTCACGTCATAGTACCAAGGTTTCTCTTACATCAAGCTCACAACAATCACGCTGGTTAGTCGAACCTCTCAATGATGATCTGGGGAGCCTCGTTGTCCCATCTAACCTTGAACATAGGCGACATAGTAGCCATGCGTTTCAATGATTTCTTCTTGTGGAATATGATCGAAGTAATCTCTTCAAGTAGAATCAAACTCGAACATGCTCTCGATACGGAATGAGATTCGGATGTTAATCCCACTGTATGTCGGTGATCACTAAAGTGAGTCTCCATACACTTGTAAGGACTTGATTCTTAAGTCAATAGCATTTAAGACCCATGATGCCGCTTCCATGCTCGGCCATGTTGTTAGTGCAGTAAAACAAAATCTGGCGGTGAAAGTATGTCCGCTGCGGGGATATAATGATGGCGCCAATGCCATTGCCAAGTGAGTTTGAGGCTCCATCAAAGACCATAGTCCATCGGGATCCTTGTTGAGTCCTTATGCAGGCACAGTTCTTCATGATCGTGACTAGTAGAACATCTTCATCTGGAAATTCGAACTGCATAGATTGATGAGTAATCTCGGCGATGAGCCAAATGATCGGCTACTATTCTTTGATCGCTTTACGAAGTGTCTTGGATGTCATATTCGGTCAAGATCATTTGCATCTTGCTATTCTTCAGGAGAGGCGGTTTTTCTCAAAGATGTATTTTATCGGATCCATCTTGAAATCAATAAGGTAGTGTGAGTCAACATATCTTGTCTTAGTCGTGAGCAGCCCAATAGCGTTGCAAGTTTTCTCGGCTGTGAGTATCTTGTTTCGTCGGTAAACTTTTGCTAAGGTAGTATATTGCATGCTCTTTTCGACCGGACTCGTCATGTTGCTAACACACCCCATTAATTCTCTAACCTCAAGTACATGATAAGAGGTCTTCCTTGACGGGCGGCATCATGAATAGGCGGATTACGAGGTACTTTGATTTTGTCAAAGCGATGGCAATCGTCGTTCCATTCCACCACTTGATCTTTCTTTAGTAACTTGAAGATTGGCTCATAGTAGTAGTTAGTGTGCAATGAATCGGCAATGTAGTTCAATCGGCAAGAAACCTCGACCTCCTTCTCGAGCAGGGCATCTGGGCTTTAACCTGGCGGAATTCAACCTCAATACCTCTTCCACGACTACAAACCCTAGGAGTTTTCGGATCGACTCAAAGGTGCACTTGTTGGGATTAAGTCTCGATCTGTACTTCTTCAACTGTCAACAGTTCGCAAGTGATCAAGATGTTCTTCTTCTGTTAGAAGAGCTATATATCGTCAACATAGACCTCTATCTCGTGATGAATCATGTCATGAAATAATGTCTGTGCTTGATAAGTGGCGCTGCGTTCTTCATCCAAAGCGGCATAACCTTGTAGCGAGAAAGTGCCCCACCGTGTAACAAAGTAGTCTTCTCCATGTCTTGAGGCCATTTGATCGATTATGCCGGAGAAACCATCCATGAAGGAAAACCTTATGTTGGCGGTGTTGTCGACGAACATCAATATGAGGAAGTGGGAAATCGTCTTCGGACTTGCTTTGTTTAGATCTACTAATCCACACACACATTCGTACCCTTCTTTGACGGGTACCACATTTGCAACCCATGGGGATAGGAGAATGTGGCTAGAAACGGCGTTGATTTGCTTCATAACCCGGCTTTGATTTTCTCGACATCTCGGGGCCATCGTGACCTTCTGTTTTTCAGCGGGAAAACCTTCTTTTATCGGCAATCGGTGTACCACAATATCAATGTCTAAACCGGCATGTCTTCGTATGACCAAGCAAAAACCTCAACATAATCTCGTAGCATCTGAACCAACCTTTCTTTAACACATTCTCAAGACCGCTCCTATCTTGATCTCTTTTACTGTCTTCGTGGTACCCAAATTCACAACCTCGACTTGCTCTTCGTGTGTTTGTATAACTCTCGCTCTTCTTTGTAGCGATCAGCAAGTTCTCCTGCACTTCACAATCTTCCTCACTTTCGTCTTGACGGTAGATCGGATTATCGAAGTCATATTTAGCCTAGCATACATTTGTTATTGAGATTGGGTGATTACGGTGTATCACGTGGGTGTGTGTAAAACACATAGCCTTTTGAAGGGTGATAAAGTAAAGAAGAAAACAAACAATTGAATGCAAAAGTCAACGAATTTATTGAATGAAAATCATAGAGATAAAACCCTCATAAGCGAGCCATGAGCCGGGCAAACTGCCGAGCTTTCAAAGTTTATTGAAACATAAAATACGAAAAGTATAACAAAACAAGAAATTACTCTGACTAAAGGAGATTGGTATAGCGTCTTGATCTTCCAATTCTTGAACCCATGATACGGAGTTGGGAAGATCCACTTGCGATGTCGAGCCGTTGTCGTTGTCTTCTAGCATGGATTCCACTCGACGTCACGGAAGGAAGTTGGCGAAGCGTTCGCGGCGTATCATCTTGACCCTTGATGGTGAAGCCTAAACCAGTCTTGTGGATTTAAAGGAAGTTGAGGGCTGTCCCCAAATAACACTACCTCCTTGTCAGCGGTGGCTTGAGCATCTTTCAATGAGGCCATTCTAGGTGAACTTGAGCAACCGGGGTGTGGGAGGTCAGGCATGACTGGTATTGCTTCAAAAGCTTGACAAGGAGTCTCGAAGAATTCCTCCATCTCGAGATAGCGGAATGGTAGTAGATGGTGACCATATAACTTCTTCACAACATAACCTTTCCCTTTCACCGGGGTATTTGATTTCGATGCAAAGTAGAGTAACAGCGCCCCATGTATCCAGGCGTCCAGTAAGCAAATAAAAGTGGACGGATGTCCATGACAAAAGTGGAATCAAAAGTAGGAACCGACTTTATGAGCAGTGAGCTCTCCAAGTCTTTGTGCGTTAGAACCATCAAAAGCTCTCACAATAATGTCCTTTGGGTCTCGAACCAACCCCGACATCAAGCCGATCAAAAGATCTTGGAAGGATATTGGAGAACCGGTATCCACGAAAACATGAGATAATGTAGTGCCTTTGCATTCAATGAAGATGTGCAAGGCTTTGTTATGTTTCTTTCGGCGAAGTCAAATCGACATCGAGAAAGCCTAGGCGTTGTTGGCGGCCAGGGCTAGCAATACAAACTTCGAACTGATCGGTGGTAGTGTCTTGCGGCACATGAGCATTCTTGAAACTTCACCAAGGCATTAGCATGAGCCTCGAGCACAAGAAGCGAGCAAGCATGGATATCTTGAATGATCTCCTACTTGTTCCATTGTTGTAATCACTCTTCTTGATGATCTTGAATTTCCTCCATTTCTTGTTTGGAGGTGTCTTGATAACTTCCTTTGGTATACGGTTGACGGATGAGTTCTGGTTCTTTCCCTCAGGCGGGAGTTGATTTAGTAGGCGGAATGAAATTTGGAGTGTGATGTCTTTGGAGGAGATATCTGGAAGAATACCCTTCAGGTTCAGTCACCTTCTTGGATCGGTGATGTTGTCGTGGAATAGAAACTTACATAAGATCTTCAATAGTCGAGGAGGGTCTCTTGACACCATGATAGTAAACATCGACTCCATAATTCAAGGGATAGCCTTGTCGAGAGAATATTTGGTCTTGGAGAAGTGATGATGAGAGGTGCCACTGAGCACGAGGATCATGAGAGGAAATCCTTATTGTGTTAACATCGGCATAGTCTTCGAAATCGTCACCCATCCGGTTGGCCTTAACATCTTCAATAGAATCTTGTAGCTTCGAGGGCAGTGTACTTCACCATGTAATCATACTTTCACTTGGCTGCCCCAAGGTATCCCACACGGATGGTACAATTTCATTGCATTGTCAATCTTCAACTTAGACATTTCTTCTACTTACGCACGGTGGTTTTGAAATAGTATCTCGGTTATCCATCATGCCTTGAACCGTCTTCTCAACCAAGCACAACCATCGGTGCAGGGCGAGCACCAACGACAACTCTCTGGGCATCTGGATTGACACGACACAACAAATTCTTCTTAACGGTCATCGGAGGAATGGTCAAGTCATCTATGTTGAAAACGTAAGTATCATCCTGTGACATTGGAACTTTTGTCATGATTAGGCATAGGTGCATTGATCACATTGGTCTCAGCGGGAGGATCAAATTCAATGCCTTAGTTTCAATCATATCTTGAATCTTGTTCTTGAGCCCAACAATTGTCGATGTCGTGCCACGGGCTATTGGAATGGTAAGCACACTTAGTAGGATTGTACTTTGGAGAGTGTTGACATTTTGTGGAGGATCCCTCAGGTCATTTCTGCGTTCAACATGTGTTGCAAGGCTTCGTGGCATGTTGATCTATGCTATCTTCGTGGCGCGTTAAGCTACGGCCTTGTTGTCTATGAGGTTGTCTTGATGTAGGATTGGAGATTACAAGCGCCCTGCAGTTGAGCACGGTCGGTCTTGGCTCGGCTACCGACCATATACAGCATTGGCTTCTTTCTTAGCACCAAAGGATCTCTTTATGACATTCAAGATCTCTATGAATCTTCCCACTCTTGATACCGACTTCAATGCGCTTCAATATCATTTCGGTGAATCCGGATGAAGAATTTCAATCGGATGATTGAAGAATGGGCTGTCGGTGTTCCCAGAACATATCAACCAACTCCCTATTGGACAAGGGTGGTTGAACTACGCACTAGATCTCTCCATACGGGCATACTCCTTGAACTTCGTCACGACCCATAGACATGCTTTGTAGTTGCATGCGAGTGGGTGTCAATTCGCATTGTACTCATATTTATGAAAGCATCGGTAAATCACTCCAAAATGGATCGGTCATTCTCTAGTGATAGTACCATTCCAAGGAGTTCGGACAAACTCTCTTGAAAATAGTGCATCACAACTTTACATCATCGGTGTGGGGTTGATCTTACGGACATAGGACTTCAATGCGACTTAGGGCAAGACATGCCATCATATTTGGAAAAAGTAGGAACTTTGAACTTGGGAGGAATCACCACACAGGAACAAGACTCGGATCATCAAAATTCGATCGGACATCTTGAGTTTCCACACATTAGGCGATCTTCAGTTGCTTGTACTTGTCATCTTCCTCAGTGTTGGCTATAATCGGATGATCCTCTCCTCCTTTCTTTGGCTCTGCTTCACCTTCATCACCCTTGGTACTCCCCTCGGTATGGACACTTCCTTGAGAGAGCTCAATACGGTTGACCTTTAGGACCCTTGGCGTCTACCCATGTTGAGAGACCAACCCTTCTTCTTCTTGTTGATGAGCTTCTTGGATCTTCTTGGCCTTGGACCAAGTAGTGTCTCTTTGGCCAGGCATTACGAGCTGGAGATCTTTGTGATCATTCAAGAGCCATTTACTGCTAAAATAAATAGCGAGCAAATGAGAAAACCAATCTCCAATGTACCGTGATGCAATGTTTATGCTATGCTATGCAATGTTTATCACGAATGCAATGCAATGTTTTCAAGGACCTAAAGATTTAAATTTGTTAAACAAGCAATGAACAAACATTTATTAGTACTTCTCATTATTATTCCTCTTTCCTTTTAAGTACAAGGGATAGTTCAAAGCAATAAAGAAAACATAAATATCCTAAAGCTCTAAGTCTCCCATAGGCGCTTCCTCTTGGTGCCGATGTAAGCGTTGATGTTTAGCTCTTCATGAAGTAAGCAGTCACTCTAGAACTTTCTTCTCACTTGCAACATTGAGCTTCAAAGGTATCCCTTTCTTCTTTAAAATGAATCCGGGATCTCTTCAAGTCTTCAAAATCGGTAGGCATGTCGGGATGGAGCGACGCAAAGTCGTCACCTATAGCAGGTTCCATAATTCTTGGTAAAGCAGTGTGAATGGCATCATGAGATTTTGAGCTCGAGCTCGCACCCATTTGAGTAAGGTTCCCAAGGAATGGAGTTGGGTGCCCCAAAGTCTTGTATCGATCTTCTTTACCATGCCCCAAGCGTGTATAAACCTTCGTCAGTGCAGAGATCGTGATTGTAGTCGAACACAACATCTTGGAGAAGCATATCATGTGGACCATCTCTTGGCAAAACAGGCGGCGTAGAGCTAAGAAGGGTTGTAGTAATACCTCCCTTATGCCAAGTAGCGGTACATTAGGGAATTCTCCTGGCAGCTCAATGAATGTGAAATCCTTTTGAGAAAAAGATTCCAACGGATATCGAATGAGAGAGTGACATCACCCTTTGAGACCATCTCAACCTTTCATTCTTCAGCGGTGGAGGAAGGTGCGAAATAAACCACCTTGAAAGTAACGGACACAACACATGAGAGTTCCTTGTCGCTTAGTAGTGCAGTGTGGAAGAATGTAGGATGTCTCCAAGTAAGGTAGGCCGAGTTGCGGGTGAAACAACTTGATGGCATTGACATCTATGAATTGATCGAGTTAGGAAATAGAACCAAACCATAAATTAGCAAGGCCACAATGTTTTCAAATGCATGAAACTCATAACTTTGAGGAATTCTCGGGCTTTCTTGACTAAGAACTTGGAAAGTAAACCCTTAACTCCACTTCTAGTTTCCCAATTGGCTTCAATGTCGAGCGCTTAGGATGTAAGGCGGATGCAATGTCTTGAACTTAGGAACCTTTTCTAAACGGTGAATGGCATTTGGTCAAGAATAGGTACCCAGTAGCTTAGAGAACTCTTCTAAGGTAGGAACCAGCGATAATCGGAAATGTAAAGCAATGGTGTTTCGGATCAAAAGAAGCGGGAATAGGACATGCATCATATCTTCTTCAAACGGAATAACCAAATCAAGTAGATAACCATGTCTTTTGATGAACGAGCATGGTGAAATTTAAACCAATTCTTTGAGTTGAGAAGGGATACCCATGAAGTTGATTCGGATAGTCTTTCTAGAAGCCATAATCCCACACAAAACAGAGCAAAGATAAATCCTAGGTCCTTGAAATAGTTAGAAATGATATGCAATGCGAATGATGTCATGATGTCATGTTTAGCACACAAACAATTCACACAATGAGCCTAGGGTTAAGGCTTGCATGAGGTATGGTGATTACCCACAAAAGTTTGAGTTGTTCATCACATCCTATAATAGTAGGGTTCTAGGAATCTCATATCACAGATCTTTCTAGTAGGCGCTTATTTCGTCGGCCAGTGGTCGATCGAAAATGTCCCAAAGTCTAATCTCAATGGCGTAGCATCGAGTATCTTCGGTCTACTGGCCCGTGCCATCACTACCTTCTAATGGCCAAGATGGGTCAATTAAGGTTCTAAAAGTTTAGTTAGCGCTTGATGACACCACGCGAAGCCAAATACTTTCTTCAACTTGGGAATGAAGAGTATCGGGCAACCAAAGTGTCACGCTAACGTAGCCATCATGTTGACCGCGTGGTTATCGTCTAGCGGTCGATGATCTAATGCTACTTACCTAAAAACCCGGATCGGTGTAGGATCCCCAACAATATAATACCCAAGCAACCCTTAAATAAAGCATACAATTCAAGCGAAAGCATTAAAGGTTATCTAGAAATCCCTAGGCAATTCTCTCTTTTGGGTGTGTCCCAATGATCGCCGATTACGTGATCGGTGGCCGACTTTGTAGGATTTTGTATCCAAATGTGCGGATAGCAAGTCGCCACCGACTTTTATTTTTATCAATTAAGGAAGGTAAAAGTAACAGAAAAAGACCTTGTTAGATTCGAGTTAGGGAGAATGGTTATGAAAAGGGAAGGTATTAGCACCCTTTCCATCCGTAGTTATCTGGGCTCTTAGTTGCTCTAGATCACTTTTTAAAATTGCTACGTGTGTTTGACAAAGATGCTTTGAAAAAGGCATTTAAACTGACTTTGTAATGACTCATGTGGTGTATACAATGTTTGGAAATGTTTTTGTTTTGAAAATTTGAACTTTGAAAAAGTGTGTGGTGTGAAAAGCATTTGGTTTAGAGCAAGCAACTAAAGACTTATTTACCCACTCGAATTGGTCGTTTTGTTGTACTTCATTCCTTTAGAATAGCGCTAGCCATACCATTAGTTAGTAGGTAGCTCCATTCGTTGGATGTAAGCGGGACATTCGAAGGGACATCGGATGGTCATAGAAGGCAACTTGTAGGAAGTATCCTAGCACATTCGAAGGACTATCATCATTTTCGTGGCGACAATCGAGGTCAAGATCATGTATTCGGAGCGACATCGTGGGTCTATGATCTTTGTATCGAAGACTGTGATGATTTGTTTGGAAAGCAGCGGTGCTAGAATACCTCTACGTTCGGGGACATGACCATAAGCATCAGAGAATTACCTAAGGAAGTGCGTGTGTGAAAGAAGTGTGTTGAGTTCGGATATTTTGTCTTGAGATTAGTGTGAGCTATGTCAATTATTATCTTGCCATACACACCTAATTACTAGCAATTGATAAGGGTGCGGAAAGTAAAAGTCGGAATGTAAAATCGGAAAATAAACCTCTGCTATTACATGGCTTTGGGCGATACATAATCGAAGAGCGGAAAGTAAAGTCCTAAATTAAACTATTACAACCCATGAGCAATTACATTATTGTAAAATAAAAGCGGAAGATAAATGCGAATCGGATCAACTTTGTGAAAGAATGGGAAATCGAAATACGAGATGAATTGAATAAGAGGAAAATGTTAGAAAAATGCAATTTTTAATATGAGAAAATAATATGCTGGAAATAAGATAAATATAAATTAATTTTTTTGGGATTTTTGGAAAAGATTTAATAATTAAAATGCAATTTATAATGATTTAAATGCTAAAATATAAATAAAATAAATATGCATGCAAAATTATATTTTTAATTTATTAAATTAAATAAAGATTTTATGAAAATAATATAAAAGAAAATATTTTTGGTAATTTTTAATGCAAAAATAAAATTGTGAAAAGAATCAAAATAGAATGGAAAAATAAAATAAGAAAATATGAAAATATTGAAAATAGGTTTTGTAAAAAAACTGGCTAAAATCTGTGAGGATGATCCAGGTACACGAGAGAATCTTCCAAAAGCGAGCCTTAACCACGGGACAGCGTGTGGGTGATGTTTGGAAAGTGAGAAACATTGACACATGGCGATGGCCAGCGTCCTGGATATGTTGAAAATCAGAGTCGGTGGCAGCGCTACGATCATCTGAGCAGGCGAATCAGGCGTTCCTTCACGCCACGCAGCCATGCGAGTCAAACCCGATCGGCCAGACTAACTCGGTCGTGGCAGTTGCTCCAACACGAAAACTCAAAAATCGCGAGAATAAAAGCTCTAAGTACCACCCCCTAAATCGGACCTTCCGAATCCATGGTGCTATGGTTTACGAAAATGCTGTATTAACGGTTCGATTCAAGCAGTCCTTGAACCCTAACAATGGCAATGGATGATTTCGTATGTCTTGCATGTAAAGTATCAAATGCACTCTAATGAATATCACAACATAAACAAACACACAAAAGCATTAACAACACATGAATAATGAAATGAATTTCATAAATATACCAAATCGGAGGCGAGGCTTAGGATCGAGTTACAGGCGGTCTTGACTTAAGTGAGATATGCTTTTGCTTCTGGGGAACCTCCGACAAGATTGAATGCTCAAACACCTTGAATTTGGGAAGGTGGAAATCGAAAATTGCAACTTTATGGAAAATTTTGGCAAAATAAGGGTTAGTGCAAGGGCTAGGGTTTACGTCCTCGAGGGCTTGTGTGTATTCTTGGGGAATTTATAGAAGAAATTTGGATGGCAAAAGGAGTGAAAAAGATTGCTTCTTGAATGTAAAATATTTCCATTTAAAATAAAATCAAATATTGAAAATATATGATTTTCTCATGAATCTAAAGGCTATCACGAATTTGGTAAGGGTCATGGGCCTTCTTGGACATTTAGAAAGATATAAAATCATTCCTTTTGAGAAAATGTTTAATTTTCATATTTTATATAATTTATTTTGAATTAAATGTTATAAATTCAAATATAAATCATAAAAATAGAAAATAACCAAAATTCAACCATTTATGGGTCAATAATCATGAACAAGTTTGGATCAATTATAGGCCCATTTGGAAAATTTTGCATTTTGACCAATATGTCCTTTTTGCATGTCAAAATTCCCCAACTTGAATAGTGTATCTTGCTCAATTTTCCACATTTTGAGTGTTCTTGGACTTTTGGAAAGCTCTAAGAGTCCTCTAACCAATGTCTTTGGTCTCATCTCAATTGGAGTTACCATGCTCAAAATATCTTCAAAACAAAAGTTGACTTTTGTTGACTTTAAAAATGACTGTAATGTTTTGAACTATACCTCTCAAATGAAGCATTTTTTGGACATTCTTGTGAGACATGAAGTTGTAGAGAATTGAATTTCCTTCAAAACAAGAGGTGGTGGAAAAATTTCTGAGAAAGCATGAGAAAGTTATGATCGGTCAAAGTTCGATTGACTTTTCATCAGAAACCCTAATTTAGAAAGTTTGACTTTGGGCAAATCTTGAGTTTTCTTGATGAATCATGATCAACCCTTGATCAAATGATGAATGCTTCAAAATGAGGATGTTGACCAAAAATCGGAAGTTTTGACTGTATGTTGACCACATTGACTTTTTGTCCAATACACTGATTTTCAACCATACGAACAATTATGCGAGGAAACTTGACTTGTGAGGCTTGAAACTTGACATGGAGAATCTTTGAAGCATATGAGGAAGCATGAAGGTCATTGGAATGTTGAAATCCATCTTGACTTGAGAGATACCAAACCCTAGTTTGGGTTGATTGTCTAGGAGAGAGTTTGTCTGATCAACTCTTGAGGAATCCTTGAGTATGGATGTATGAGATCTCTTGAGTAGATGGAGGGCAAATTTTGGGGTATGACATATGGCACCCATACAGAACATCATCATAATGTAACATTGGTATGTATGCAAATATTTGGAGGTTGAAGAAGAGGAAATGTAGGCTAATTTTATGGTATCATCAAGGTTCAAATGATGCATGAATGGGTATTTATAGTTTTGGAATATTTTGGGAAAAGTGGACAAATTCAGAATTGAAATGAAATGAAATTTTGACCAAGTCAGCTCGTATATGTCAACCTGAAATTCGGGTGTGTCGACACATACGCCAAAAATTGAATGCATGTGTCGACCTGAGAGACAAGATGTGTTGACCTAATACTTACCGACTCTTACAGGCTTTAAAAATGAGTTACAGATGTCGACTTGTAACACAGATGAGTCGACACATAAAATAGGAATTTTTCCAATTTTAGAAAACCTTCAGTATGTGTCAGCCTGTAATGATGCATGTGTCGACCTATGACTTACATAAGCTACAGTATTTAAAAACAAGTTACATGTGTCGACCTCTAATTAAAATTTGTCGACACGTACAACTTAATAACATGCAGAAACTTAATTTTGAAGACTCGAATCAAATTCAATATGTTTTTTAATGATTCTTAAGACCTATAATGCAGAGGAGAGCCATATAGAAAAGGGATTCCATCTATTTCACAGTCATTCCACCTTTTACAAGTTTTGACATCATGCAAAACATCTTGAAGTGAAGTTCGTCTCACATAAGTTACCAAAGTTGGATAAGTTATGAAATGCTTTTTGGATATGCAACATAAAGGTATGCAACATTTGGATTTTACCAAATATCTATTGTTGAAAACACTTTCTCTTTTGTTTTTGTTTACCAAATTTAGGTACGCTACCAAATTCCTTCTCTAGAACATTTAGTGTTCATACTTTAAAAATAATGATGATTGATGATTTTGTGTGGTTTACTATTAATTTGCAGAATTGGGTTGAGTAAATGATATGCTTTTATTAATTTCACTAAGCCTAAATCAGAAGTGGAAATTTGTTGTAATATTGTGCTTCAATATTTTTTGTAAACAATATAACTTTAAATAAAATATCTTGCACCCCTGTGTTCCTAAAAATCGAGGGGATATTTTAGGGTTAAAGTTGAGGATATTTGTCACCGTCCTTAATCAAATCCTTGTCATCCATTTCATGACTATCAACGCTCAAGACTCTACCATTAGAGATCCACGTGAAAAATATGTTAACTTCCATTATAAAAGCATTTTGAATATCAAACATTGATAATGCGGCTTGAAATATCCTCCACTTTAAGATATGCAAGATTCTTTGTCATGAAGGGTTCTCGATTAATTGAAAGAGTAGAAAATTATTTGAGTTTAAGGTTTGTGTACTTAAATATTTATCAAACCCTTTATTTATTGACATCAAAGACAATACAAGGAAAAACATAGAAAATATATTGTTTCCATTTGATCTTTCTATGATATCGAGGATATTAAGATCCAACATATGGTCTTCATGGACAATTTAATTTTATTTTGATATTATGTAAACAATTAATATAGTGGAAATGTATCATGTTTTTAGGCTGTTTCACATATTATTTGTTGTAATTTTGTTATGTTTTATTACTTTATGTATACGTCTTACTTTGTATTTGATATATATATATATATATATATATATATATATATATATATATATATATATATATTTATGGAGTAACTATCACGAGAATACCGAAAAGGAAGCAAAAGAGCAACAAAGAAGAATTTGCATGTGTTCCTAATATGGCGTTAAATCGTATATAATGGAGTTCGCCATTGCCCATCCCTTCCATGTCATATAATGAAGGAGGCAATTGTGTTCACCATTTCCTTCATAGCGTCGCCATTGCCTCCAGGAGGCAATTTACGAGAGAGCAATTTTATGGAAGTTTTCTCAACTTCTTTTCCTCAGCTGCTAAAGCGACTTGGGAAGTTACGGTATATTTTTCTCTATAAATTGAACCTCCGTGTGAGTTCCGAGCATCCAAGCCTTGTAGAAGCTTTGTCAAAATTGCATTGAATTCCTAGGCACTAAATTCATTTTGTAAAGCCAATTACTCTGTGGCGATTGCCACAATTTTTACTTTATATATTTGTTGATGTACAACTTGGATCATCAATATAATCTTATATAAAAATGCAGTGCGATAGACTCGGATGTCTATGGGATGTCCGGACATCTGTCTAACATTATACAAATAGACAAGGTAAAAATAACAACGCAAAAAAACTTAAAGAACACAAAAATTGTTCACCCTGATTGATTGCTACACCTACATGGAGGCTTCTAAGCCCGGGATAAAATCCACCATCATTAGTTAATTTAGAGCTAAACTACACGTTTACAACTCCTCCTTAATCACTACCCAATGCAATTTCTAAGAACCTCTTATATGAGAACCCCTCTCACTCCCTCAATCACATGGTGATTATAATTATTCAAATTAAAGTGGCGAGGGAATCAGATCTGAATTGATTCTACGGCTCGAAAAGATTTACTCTTTTGATTTGATGCCGATGCATCAAGCTTTATTATTTCAACACAAAAAATGATTATGAAAAGGGAAAGGCGCAATACCCTCAATTGATATGATATGCATTACGACTAGAACTAGGCGTAGCAACGTTGGGAGATTCGGGCAGGGGTTTGTTATATAAAGGAATAGATGGAGCACCTAAATATATATAGTTATCTATAGCTTTATATATGAATATGTTTGATATGTTTGTGTGTTTTAAATTGCTATTTCTATGATTGGAAAGTTTCTCCTTTGGATTTTAAGAAAGGTAGATTATGTGGGATCCTAGGTTTTGTTATTATTATGCTATAAAGATCATGGGATCCTCTACATACAATATAATGGAGATCGAGCATTTGTAGGATCTAAGGGATCTATGGTTTGTCTGGTTTGAGGAGAAATAAATTTGCTCGGCAAGAATGAGACCTTGTGCCTCGTGTTCTCAAAGGGATGTTGAGAAAATCGAGAGCAATCGTAGTTCCACTTATGCTAGTGAAGAAAGGAAGTTATTAAGAGAGCGAGGCGAATGTCATCTTAATGAAAAATGTATCTAATCTATTTCATCACATACATTTTGAAATTGATTGATTAAATCTTTCATCGTAAGTTATAGGTGTTTTTTGAGTGTACAAGCGTACCACTTACGAGTTTAAGAAAGATGTTTGAAAAATGATTGAATCTTTAATTGTAAGCATTGGGTGTTTTGCTTGAGTGTACAAGCGATACCATATGATTAAGAGATGTTTTGTTTGAAAAGAGTTTGAAAAAGATTGAAAAGTTTTGATTGTATGTGATGTGATAGATAAGATACTTCTTCCATAGAGATGACAAATGTCTAAATCTAGGAGAAATTGATTGGATTAGGGAATGCTTTTAAGAAGCCCATGGGTCCTTGTATTGTAAGCCCAGAGGAGGCATTTGAGGGTCATCGAGGGTCCTGTGTAAGCTCAAGGAAGCTTTAGGGTATGGTTTGGCTTTAAGAGTGGTTTCACCGGAAACCATCCTCTTGGATTGTGAAGCGATTTCAGGAAATCATACTCTCGTTCTACAGGGTGATTCTTTGTATTGGAGCCCAATAGGAGGCTGTCAAGAGATTTCTGGTCTCCTTCTTGTTTGATCCCCAAGAGAAGGCTAAACTCAAGAGAGTTCTTTTGAGCAAAGAGCCCAGAAGGTATTCCGGTGTTGTCTTATATGAGGCCTAAGAGGGAAGCTAGCTTCCGGATGAAATGAGTTACCTTGTACAAAGCCCAGAGGAGGCTAACTGCATGAGGAACTTAATTGTTAGACTAGTTGTATAATTAAGCGATTATATAAACAAGTATGAAGTCTATTCATGAGGTTTAGAAGGAAATATAAACAATGTGTATGTTTATTTACAAGAGTTTATGAAGAAATATAAACAAGTGTGTAAAACAAGCGTTTAAAATGAGCAACGATTTAAAGTTTGAATGTACAAGGAATGAATATGTACAGAATGGGTATTTATGTACAAGGAAATATGTATGTACATAGGAGGGTTGGGACTTACACCGTGAGGCCCGTTGGTTTAAAAAGCAGTTCCAAGGAATAATGCTCCTTTTAATACCAATGGTATTTAGTAATATGCTCTGACGAAATGAAACAAGCGAACAAAGTTTGTTTATACTGAATATTTACAAAAGAAGTGCATGTATGTACAAGTAAAATTGTATGTACATGAAAGAATTTGATATGTACAAGGAAATATATACAAAAGAATTGGGACTTACCGAGGAGGCCCATGATCGATTAAGAAATTCGAGGAAAAAGCGAGTTCGGTTTATCTTCAAATCGGATCGATCATGGAAAAAGAATGTAAGTTTGTTGAAAGGTTTTGAAAAGATCTTGAAAGTGTTTTTGAAAGATGAAATATACTTACAAGAAGTTTGGAAAGATTCGGACTTGAAGTTTGAAAGAAAGTCTTTGAAAAGTACTTGAAACGTACTTAAAATGTCTAGATTTTATTTCGATAAAAATATAACAAAGAGATTTTTGAATTTTTGACATCATCATAAAATAGACATGTTAAATGACACGTGTACAAAAAATCACCTCAAAATGAGGAGTTTGATTGGGTTTGAAAGTGTTAAAGTTTGAAAAAAATGTGAAGAGAAACAAAAAGTTTGGCAAAATGGTCCCAAGGCTACTCGAACCGGGACCATTGGGCAAACAAGTAACAAGGTGAGGTGGCAACATTTGAAGTAACAATACATCCATTATTTATTTTCATGTTATAATATTATAAAGCAAATATTTGAATTTGGAAAAACAACAAGAAGAACACCTTGAACTCATCTTCTTCTTCCTCGATCCTTCATTCGACCATGGATTCTTTGTTTCTCAATGAAAATGCTCGATGTAAACATCAAAATTGATCGAAATTGAACCGGGAACATGATGATGGTTAATTTCATTTATTTTAGTTAAACATGATTAAAATTCAGAAACACGAAGAACCTAATTCAAAAATCAAATTGAAATCGTGTATGGCCATGGAATCAAGCAATTGATTGAGGGTTATCAATCGGTGAAGTGCGAAACAAAATGACCATTTTTTTGAACTATAAATAAAAATCAAAGAGTTCGAAGTTGGCAACTTACTCTTGAAGCTGGAATCGAATTCTTCAAAGGGTGTTTCGGTTGATGTTTATGATTGTTGGAGCACCGGTGAACCTTATGGAAGGTGTTTGATCACTATGCACACACGAAATGTGCGGAACTCTCTATAGAATCCACCTACAGTTGCTTGAAGTGACTTGAATTCGTGGTTAGAGGTGTTACAGTTCAAGGTAATGATTTGTATCATTCATATGAGATGTATAGATGATGTTTGAATGATAAAAACACAACTTGATCGAAGCAAATTAACAGTTTGAAGTTTAAAGCGAGTTTGCAAGCTTTTGGTTTCAAACATGGATTACGAGTTTTAGAAGTTCTTGTGTTGATTTTAAGTTTCAAACAAGTTCTATATTGATTTTAAGATATGTTAGACACCAAATTTCTCATGGTTTTCACAAGATTTGAAAGATGTAAAATTCTCACTTTTGAACTATAACTTGAATTTTAAGAAAGAAAAGAAAGCTTGTTCTTGCATAGCTTTGGTGTAGTTTCAATTTGCAAACATGACCTCTATTTATAGGTCAAGAAATCAGAATGGTAAGTGAAGAAGATTGGCTTGGATTTGAACAACTTGCCTTAGAGGGCAAAGAAAGTCATTTTGCCATAAATGCAAAGGAATATTCTTTTAACCATGGTTAAAATCAACGATCTTATATCCATCATAATTACCTCTCATCGATTTTTATCAGCTCTATCCATCTTGGCTAAGGCAAGGCTTCTAGAAGGAAAGAAAATAAAAATGACTTGTAATTTTGAAGCATGAACTTGAAATCCATGGAACTCTATGTTTCAAAATCAAAAGTATAGCTAGACACAATGGATTTGCAAGTTTTTGGACATTTTGGAAAACTTGTAACAAGTGCTACAACTTTTATGTTTTGAGTGTTTTCTAATTCCAAATGGAACTATGTGAAAAAATGCCATGAAAGTAGGAAAAAACATGAAATTTTAACACTTGAAAATTTTTCTAAGTGTTGAAAATTTTGACTTTTTGTTGACTTTTCCAAATTTCTTGATTTTTTATGATCATGATGGATCATTTGAAGTATTTTGATGATTGAAAAAGTTTTATCTTGAAAAGTTGACCAAAGTCAAGTTTGACTTTTGGTCTGAGATAAAATTTCATCGGATGATCAGTGGTGATGAAAAATGTGAACTTACTGTGATGTTTTGAATCAAGAAATTAGGTCAACATGTTGTGAAGATATGAAGATCAATCTCAAGCAAAAGTCATTCATTGATCGGAAAATCGGTAATTCCTCATCGACAAAACCCTAATTGGTCGATCCTTGATAGATCATGAGAAAAATTGGATATCACGAAGATCAAAGGTTGATGATTTGATTAAGATAGATCAATTTAGATGGTAGAAACTCAAACCCTAATTGATTACCTCTTGAGCAGATGAAAATTTGTGAAACCACATTTTGACCTATAGAAGCCACACCCAATTAATTACATTACAGTATTGGTGATGCAATGATGCAAATGTAAGGTGGTATATTAGGTCAAAATTGAGGTATAAACAATAACAATAACACATACTTGAAGACACCCTTCAAACACACATGATCGGAAGATACACTTTTCTGAAACTACCTAAGACTTAAAGCAATATGCTTCTAACTTAGAACACACCTTGAAGTTGCTTCTGGTTTCCTCAAGAACAATAACCTTCATTACTTCAGCTTCAGTGAGAACAAATTTCCTCTTGTCTACAGGCTTTGAGTAAAACTCATTGACCATCCACAGTCTGGGTGGTTCACAGCTAACCCTCACGATTACATCCTTACTAAATTTGGCTAACTACCTAAACTAGGTTACAAACTCCTTATTTATAACCTAATCCTAAATTGGACTTGGGCCTTCAAACAACGACATATCGGTACAACAAACTATAGAAATAAAGCTGAAAACTTACACTACAAGCAAAGTCTTCAATCTTTGGTTTCGATTTCTCCTTAACTTCCGATTGAATCTTGGACCTTCACATATGACTTCAAGAATCGCCACATAGGTTGCATAACATTCTGAATATTCTACATAACTTAAGCAAATTGTAACTAATTTATCGATTCGATGGGCGTAATGTTAAATGTACGATGTCACGACATCTCCTTCGACATGTTGTTCCAGTTGTTAATTTAATTCAACACAACATGTTCAGGCATTCCAATAGGACTTCTTTTTGTATATAATCAAGTTATACATCCTATTCTATATTACATTAATGCTACTATTATTTGTTTTACTAAAATTAATGCCAATCCTTAAAAACAAGGAACTTACATTGTCGTTTTATTCTATTCGGTTTGTTTATATTCCATTTACAAGTTTTATTCTTACAATGCTATATTTCTATTTGTTTTCAAATCGTTAATATTACTTCCAAATTATTATCGTATAAAAAATTAACCTCGACATGCTTGTATTAAATTTCATAATACTTAACATGTTAGAATTAGGATTTATAATGTCCGACTAATTCCATCAAAGACCGTTGTTTAAATATAAATAGATGTAACGGGACTCTATAGAAAGAATAGGTGTGCAATTTTGATCCCGCCTAATTTTGTTTTTTTTGCAAGTTTAATATTTCATAACAGTGAGAATATACCAAAGTGTGGCCGATAGAGGCGAGATTTTTGAGAATGCGTTGGACAATAGAAACTAAGCATCAATCCTAAAATAGAGAGCACTTTGGCATCATTTGAGCTTGTCGATTTCCATAATACACTTTTTAACCTCTTGACGAGAGAAATATAATGGTTCATTTAGCGTTGTCAATAAGCGAAAGTGTGAGACGGAATCTTTAAATCGGTATTTCCTCTGGAATTGAGTTGTGGTCATAGTTAGCACCAGTAATCTATAAGTACCTTAGACGCGCGAAAATCATATATCAGGCTCGTTCTATTGTTTCCTTTAAACTCCTCTATAATTGACTTTTAAAAGCGCACAATGATGCATACTTCACGTAAGTAAGTGATAAACAATGTTATCAGTTTAATATTCAGGGTAAACATTGTATTTTGTAAATAAATTATTTTATTAATTTTACTGTGTAAACAATGTAACTAGTTTAATATAAAAAATACAAATAATTTACTCATCGATTTTATTGATAGTGATATACATAAGGCTATTATTGTAAATAATAAAAATGCACGGTAGTAGGTTGAAATAATATATCCCTCGTGTTTTAAAATTGAGTTACTAAGTTCATACTTTTATAACAACCTTATTTAGGTCGTTTCTAAAACAAAAGCCAAAACGCTTTTTGCGTCCAACTTTACAAGTATTTTTTGTAGTAGTGATATTTTTCTTGTATTTTGGTTAAGGTTAGTAAAGCATAAAAATAATTAATCATAAAGCAAATGGAAGAAAAAAGTGCTCGGTCTCATACAACAAACTCAAAGTTAGGAGGGTTGAGAGACTACATACTTGTAGATAGAATCTTAGGGGTAAAAATTAGGGTTGACATGTGCCTCTATTTAAGTTTTTCTATTTGGAGAGATGAAGATAAAAAAATTTCGCAATGCTTATGATATGAATGTTGACATAAGAGCTTTGCGGGAGATAGTGCCACATGACACAAACTAAGACTTGAAGGAGGTCATACCAAGAGACGACTCATTGGGAAGAGGACAAAACATGCGAGAAATTCAGAAAGGAAACCAGACAGAAACTCAAAGAAAGGAGCAATAGATTTCAATGAGGGGCTTTCATTGAGCCATTTTATTTTTGATTTAAATATAACACTGAGACTTATAAATATTATTTATGTAAATATAAAACAAAATTTCTCCCAGTAGCATGATTCGAACCCGTGCATTTGCTTTATAGAATTATTATACTTATACAGAAATATTTATACTTATTTGGTGGTTAATTTTATTTTGTTAAATTATCATACTATACAGTTTTTATCTAATATAAAATTTTGAAACAATATTTATTATTTAATAGCAATAAAAATTAATTCTATTATGAAACTTTATATATGTATCATTTAAAAGACATATTTACATTGATAATTAAAATTATGAATTTATTTCAAGTGATTTCCTAATTATTATTAATAAAATTAATAAACAAAATTATTAGTGACCAAAATTTTGATCATTGAATTTTTTTATAAATTAATTTAACATAGAAATGATTATTAGTGACTAAAATTACAGTCACAAAATTTTAATTATTAATTTGATGGTTAATTTTATTTTTGTTGGTTTAAGAATACTTTATATTTTATTAAAAGTATATCGATTACAGTGACCATAGTAACTAAAAGTTTTCAGTAACTAAGTAGATCATTAAAAAAATTAGTAGTGGGGGAATAAATTCTGAGAAAGAGTTACTGACCCAGATAAACAATAGACAAAGTTAACTCTAGTGACAAATAAACCTTGAGTTATAGAGTCACCGACTGACTCTTTTAGGGAAAAAACCTAAGTATATAAGAAGAAAAGACTATGGACTCAAAAGAAATGATCTTTAGGATATATGATTGACAACTCCGGTGAAAAAATGCAAATCATTAGTTTTTTTCTTTTCTATGTAACAAAAATTAATTATTTGTTATTAAAATTTATAATAATTATTAAAATTTACTAATTTGAGTGCCAATAGATTATGCAAAATACTAGTTTCAAAATTAAATCGCTACTTTTCTTTTCAGTGTACATTAAAATATATTTTAGTGATTAAAACCTGTTTGAAAAGCTTAAAAATTCTATCATAGTTTTTAAAATTTTAAATATATTTTATTACAAATGTGTTTTAAAATTCTTCTCTATTTTCGATTCTTAAAAACAAAAGATGAAATAACTAAATTGTATTTTATTTTAACTTTGTAAAACTAAAAACAAAATTTATTTGACCCTAAAAAGAGTAAAATATATATGTTTTTAAAGAGTCAAATAGAAATAAAATAAAAGAAAAAACACAGGGAGATACAACAAAGACAATTACATTCTATTGAAATCCACAAAATCTATGATGAATTTCTAAATCTTAATGAACAAGATTGATATCATATACACAATAACGATGAACAATTAAAGAAAGAAGAAGAAGAAAAAATTATTATCTGAGAGTTTCATCCTGGCATGAAAACTTTATTATTCACTTTACAATGAGTAAAATCATGAATGAATTAATTCTTTCTTTCTTTAACCACGAGCGTCTTCTTCAAGCACTTCTCCATCTTTTACAAGATCCCAAAATTTTGACAACGGAATAAACCTTCATCTGTTTACCAATTCTCATAGTTATCTACTTCGAAATTGATAGACTTGTTGGATAATTAGCGTTCATAATTCAACGCCATCGTGAATTCTTCTTCCTTTAATCATTCTTGATCGTTCTTCCTTGAATCGATTAACCGGGGTTCTTGATACCAAATGTTGAAAATCCACCAAAATCGATGAGTTTCTTACCAATCTTGATGAAACAACGATATACCACAATAATGATGAACAATTAAAGAAGAAAAGAAAATTATGTCTGAGTTTCTCTCATCTAAAACCTTAAGGTATAAAAATTTAGAAGGAAGCATATTCACAGGGACAATACTTTTGTGAGAGACATACCATATATC